>RJWH01000495.1:145386-738085 GCA_004363575.1 Solenodon paradoxus
AGAGACAGAGAGAGAGACAGAGAAAGAGACAGAGAGAGAGAAGAAGAAGAAGAAGAGAAGAGGAGAGAGAGAAGAGAAGAGGAGAGAGAGAGAGAGAGAGAGAGAGAGAGAGAGAGAGAGAGAGAGAGAGAGAGAGAGAGAGAAGATATTGAGACAATTACTATATTTCTATTTAAAAGTCCTCCATGATTCTGGGTCCAAAATGGCAGACGGTTAAGATCTTGAGCTCAACATCCCTCCACATCTACATCCAAAATACACCTATTTAGCAAATACAACCTTTGAAAAAGTAACAGGGAACAGAACCTCCATAAAGAGAAAGGAAACATACTAAGATAAATGGCAGGAGAAGCAGATCTGTCTCTGTATTACTCCACCCTATTTGTAGACCTCAGAACTGCAGGGAGAGATCAGTGACAGGCGGTCTCCCAAAGCTGCCAGTGGGTGCCACCATACATGGGAACTTGCTTTCAGTCACTGAACCGAAAACCTCAGAGAGGGGTGTAAAAAGGGATGGCCTCCTTGTAAACCAAGAACTTGCTTCTACAAGATGCCATCTGGAAACCACCATTGCAGGAAAGCCCCAATTGGAAACGTCTGCCCTCTTCACCAGCAGCACACTTGTGCAGAACTGTTGATGTTCACAGCTGCCTTTCCTCGGGCTGCCAGAGAGAGAGAGCCAGGTTAGCATTACCTGTGCACATAGTTGACTGGTTTCTGGCAAGGTGCATTCCATTCTATCCCTCTCACAGGGAAAATAATTGGAAGGGCTCCATCAAAGTTCCTGGCAGTCTGGGGATACAGCTAAACAGTTTCTATCCACTTGGTACTTCCTGAAGTTCCACCCCCAAGTCCTAAGACTTATTTACCACCTCCTGCTGAGATTGCCACTCCTCTGGATGCCTGAGGAATGTTTACAAGGAAGTGTGCTTTTCTAAGACCAGGTCTCTACTCTCTTCTATGGGTTCTGATGAAATTGTGACCTGCTTGCAGACTGACTCAACTCTTGAGTCTCTCTCCTTGTACTTTGTTTTTTGTGCCTGAGACTCTGGAGAAAACATCTGTATTCCCTACCCCACCTCCAACCTTGTAGGCTAGACTTTCAGGGCTCACCCTAGAGATTCAACAAATTTAACAAGTGTTGATATCACATAACTAAATAAATCCAGCCAGGTTAATACTATTCATCTCAATGCCTAACACAAGGCCTCTAATAACCTAACCCATAAAAATAAACATAGAATACCAAACAGATCCAAGAGACCAAGAAATATGTATGAAATGATGGACCAAAACAAAATCCCAGGAGAAAAATCTGAATGCAAGACCTAAGTAAACTACCTAATGAAGACTTTAAAACAAGTTTTAATTATGCTCACTGAAAACAGAAAAACAATGGAGAAACAGAAATAAAACTACAACAAAGATAGAGAAAATATGAGGCAGTTCCAAACAGAATTCATGGAGTTAAAGAACACAATAGCTGAAGTAAAGAACACAGTATCAGGGTTCAACACAGGCTTGAAGAAGCCTCAAGTGAAATCAGTGAGTTAGAAGATAAGGCAGTAGACTGCAGACCAGCAAAGAGAAAAAAGAATTAAAAGAAATGAAGACAGCATACAACACATATGGGATAAACATCAAGAACAAATTTGCATCATAGGGATCCCAAAAGGAGAAGCAAGAGAAAAGGGGGCAGAAGCCATACTTAAAGAAATGATATCTAAGAATTTTCCTAATCTAACAAAAGAAGCAGACCTCCAGACCCAGGAAGTTCAAGGGAAACAAAAACAAAAATAAACAAATGGAACTACATCAAAAAAAAGCTTCTGCACAGCTAAAGAAACTATCATCAAAATCAAAAGATATCCTACTGGCTAGGAGAAGATACTTGCACATCACATATCTGAGAAGAGCTTAATATCAAAAATATATAAAGAACCACGAAACTCAATAATAGAAAAAATCAAAATTGAGCAGAAGAATTTGATAGACATTTCTCTAAAGAAGATATACAGATGACTAACAGGCATATGAAAAGATGTTCTTCCTCTTTTGTTATTGGGAAAATGCAGATCAAAACAACAATGAGATTGGCTGTTATAAAAAGTTTGGAAACAACAAATATTGGTGAAGATTTGGAGAAAAGGGAACACTTTTACACTATGGTGGAAGTGTAAACTGGTGCAGCATTTAAGGGAAAACAATATGGCAATTCCTCAAAAAAATGAGAATGGGGCGGACCAACAGGATCAAGATAAACTTATTTTTTCTAAGCCCTCAACCCCAAATCTACCTTTATCCCAGGAATGTCAACCTGAACTATCGTTGTCAGAAAAATTAATTAATTTGAGATCTCTAGCAATAGATTTTATAAGTCTCTCAAATATGTTTAGTGACTTGAAACTGTAAAGTGCTTTACTGAGAAATTAAATAGCAAGACTTAACTAAACATCTATATTATACTACTAAAATATTAATTCCTGAACTTTAGTCAACTCCTGGCAGAAAAACAAAGAGCTTGGGTTTATAAGCACATGTTTTGTGCCACCTTGAGAATCAAGATACCTCACTCTTGTGAGGGGTAGGAAGATCTTTTCCTTCTAAGTGAATATTTTGTGCTTATAAAAAAACTATCTGCGAGCTGCTGGTCCTTTTCTGTCTTTCCTCTCTTTAAGTTTTTCACCATGAAATCTTTTCAACCTATTACTTACTAACCTCGTTTTCAACAAGTCAAGAACAGACCAAACACCCTTTTGCTAATCTACTGAATCATGGCTATGTCAGCGAATCAATTGGATTGTTGATTATGTCAATGTCCAGACAGAATGAAAGAAACCTGAGTTAGTTTTTGTTCCTCCTGAAGTAACTGGTGAACAAACACTGAAAGGTAGCTGGACAGTGAGGTATGGCATCCACAGCTAGAAAAATATGACTCTGCCTCTGCTTCTGATAAATAACTTGGGCCCCAGATCTCTATAGAAACCCAAGGACTATTTCTTATCTGGTGTTTTTCTCTGTGCACAGAAAACAGACATGCCACCACAGTTTTCCTAGAACTGTGTTGCAATCAAACTCTGTGGTATGATTTTGACAGTTGCATCTTCAAGCTTGCCAGGAACTTTAGAAGTGACTCTAGCACAGAGATCTGTCAAATCACCAGATGTTTTGTTGCAGACTGACCCTGTACAACTTGGAGTATCTCAGTTGTCCCTTTCATTAATATGACCTCATACCACAGACTCTCTGTCTCTCTCTCTCTGTCTCTCTCTCTGTCTCTCTCTCTGTCTCTCTCTCTCTCTCTGTCTCTCTCTCTCTTTGTGTGTATATATATATATATGGATCAGATCTAGACTATCCTGGCTAAATAACAAGACTAAGCTCTATAACTATCAAAACCAGACTCAAAGCTGCCGGCATCAGTTCTTTCAAAATGTGATTTGCTCAGGAACATATGAACAATGGATATGTATAAACAGTAACTTTTTCAAAGATCCTGGAACATTCCAAACACTAAGAATCACAGTTTCCAATCTGATCCTGTCCATAAACTATGCCGGTATCTTTATTCTATGTGGTAACAGAGTGATAAAGGATTTTTCACCCCAATGGTAAGGCAGATGTGGACATGAATATATGGCTCCATCTGTCATCAGACATTTCACCCTAAATGCCAGTCAAATTGAAAACTTGTCTTTGAAAAAATAAATAAAATTGACAAACGATTGGCTAGTCTCAGTAGAAAAAAAGAGAGAAAGCTCTCATAACTAGAATCAGAAATGAAAAGGGGGAAGTTACAACAGATAACCACAGAAATCCAAAACATCATAAGGAACTACTATGAACAGCTCTATGCCAACAAAGTAAACAACCTTAAAGACATGGACAGATTTCTGGAAAAATGCAATCTACCAAGACTGAACCTGGAAGAATTGGAAAACCTGAACAAACAACCATAAGCAAAGAAACTGAAGAGATATTCAAAAGTCTTCCTGAAAATAAAAGACCGGGACCAGATGGGTTTTCTAATGAGTTTTATCAAAACTTCAGGGAAGAATTGATACCTATTCTTCTCAAACTCTTTCAAAATACTGAACAACAGGGAACACTTCCAAATATTTTCTATGAGGCTAACATCACAGATACAAAAATGCTGATAGAGATGTCACCAAGAAAGAAAATTACAGACCAATATCTCTAATGAACATAGATGCAAAAATTCTCAACTAAATATTAGCAAACTGAATCCAACAATGCACTAAACAGATCACCCATCATGACCAAGTGAGATTTATCCCAGGGATGAAAGGATGGTTCAGCATATGTAAATCTATGTATATAATATACCATATCAACAAGACCAAAGAAAAACCCCATATCATCATATCAATAAACGCAGAGAAAGCTTTTGACAAGAGCCAACATCAACTTATAATGAAACCCTCCATAAAATAGGGGTAGAAGATACATACCTCAACATAATAAAGGCTATATACAAAAAGCCTACAGCCAACATCATAGTCAACAGTAAAAAAATTGTATTTCCTCTATGGTCAGGAACAAGGCAAGGCTGTAAACTCTCACCACTGCTTCTGAACATTGTACTGGAGGTCTTAGCCAAAGCAATTAGGCAAGAAAAGGAAATAAAAGGAATCCAAAGAGGAAAGAAGGAAGTAAAACTATTATTATTTGCTGATGATATTATTATATATATTGAAAACTCTAAAAAACTCTGTCAAAAAACTTCTAGAACTCATCACTGAATACAGTAAAGTGGAAGTCTACAAAATCAATGCACAAAAAGCTGTTGCATTTTTATACTCAGCATGCTAGAAGAAAACAAAATCATGAAACTCACACCTTTTAAAAGAGAAGTTAAAAGAATAAAACACCTGTGTTTATACTTCACAAAAGAAGTAAAAGAACTGTACAATGAAAACTATGTCTTTCTTAAAAGAAAGAGAGGAGGATACAAAGAGATGGAAAAACATCTCTCTTGCTCATGGCTGAGAAAAATCAACATCACTAAAATGCTTCTTACCCAAAGCAATATACAGATTTAATGCAATTTCCATTAAAATCCCACAGGTGTATTTCCCAGAAATAGAACAAAAAATCTTAAAATTTGCTGGTAATAACAAAAGACCCCAAATAGCCAAATCGATTGTTAGAAAAAAGAACAAATATGGAGGGATTACACTCAGACATTGAGCTATATTACAAAGCAATATTGATCAAAACAGTCAGTATGGCAATGGAATAATAGCAGAGGTAGAGATCAGTGGAATAGAAGTAAATCATCAGAAACTGACTCACCCACATATAGTCAGTTAATCTATGACAAAGGAGTCAAAAGCATAAGATGCAGAAAGGAAAGTCTTTTCAAAAATGGTGCTGGGATAATTGGACAACCACATGCAAAAGAATGAAGCAGACCACTCTCTAACACCATTCATAAAAATTAACTCAATATGGACTAGAGACTTGGACATAAGACCAGAAACCATAAAATTCTTGGAAGACAACATAGGAAAGACATTCCATGACATCATCCTTTGGGAGGCCTTTGGGGACTCAACTCTAGCATCAAGAGAAACAAAAAGAAAAATAAACAACTGGAACTGTATCAAGCTAAAACCTTCTTCACAGGAAAAGAAAATATCACCAAAACAAAAAGATAACCTACTAACTTGGGGAAGATATTTGCATCTCATATTTTGGACAAGGGTTTAATATCTAAAATATACAAAGAACTCATACAACTCAATAACAGAAAAAATAGGAAATACAATACAAAAAATGGGAAGAGGAATTGGAGAGATTTTTCTGAAGAGGAGATACTGATGGTCAACAGGCACATGGAAAGAGGTTCCTACTTGCTGGCTTTTAGGGAAATGCAAATCAAAACAACAATGAGATATCATCTGAAAGATGGCTATTATCCAAAAGTCTAGAAACAACAAATGTTGACAAGGATGTGGAGAAAGGGGAACACTTACGATGTTAGTGGGAGTGCAAATTGGTGCAACCCTTATGGAAAAATGTGGAGATTCTTCAAAAAGTTGAGGATTGAAATTCCATATGATCCTGCCATTCTGCTTCTGGGTATTTACCTAAAAGATACAAAAACATTCATTGGCGAAGATTTATGCACCCCCATGAAGCCCTATTTACAATAACTAAGAGCTGGGAACTACCTAACTGGCCAATTCAGATGAACGGATATAGAAGATGTGGTACATACATACAATGGAATACTACACAGCACTTGGAAGAAATAAAATCTTCTCATTTGAATCAACATGGATGAATCTAGAGGGGATATACTAAGTCAAAAGAAGAAAGATGAATACCAGATGATGTCACTCATAGGTGGAACATGAATAGACAAAACAAAGGAACAAATGAAGTGAAACCAACCCAGGGGCACTTGCAATAGGGAATGGGCCAGGGGCATAGGGGTGGCAAGAGTATGTGGTGTCAGAGCCCACTGGACTATGATGAAGAACACTTGGTGATTTGGTGGAAGGCAGGATGTGTTGATATATATCTGAACACTGGGAAAAACTGCATATATGGGGAACCTTTACATATGAGTTTATTTTAATGTGTAGAATAAGTTACTACAATTTAAAACATGAAAAAAATTTGAAAATTTGGGCTCTTTTGTTCATTATAATGTCACTAAATGTGACTGTTGAGAAGTTATAGAGAATCTACTTATATATTCTGACTCCAGAGTCTTTATAGTGTTAAAGGTCTTATTCCCAAGTTTTGGAGACTATAGAGAAAGCAATCCTAAATCTCTCATGTTAGAATATGAGTCTAATGCCACTACAAAACATTGGAATCAATTGACAGCTTAACCTCTGTGGTATTTCATACTCTGGACCCTGACCGCACAGCAAAAAAGACCTGTGCCAGTCACTGGAAAAAAATGTTCCTTCTGTGTAACAAGACAAGTAGTGTATATAGATCATCTATTTTATCAGTCCCAGGAGCGGGTCACTGGTTTAATGGAATGTGGGAACATGTGCTTCGATTTTATCTTTGCTATTTTCATCTTTATTATAATCTTTGTTTTTTTCTCTTTGTAGACTTATCTCTCAAATGCTAACCCAATTATTCTTTCTCCACTGCCACCAGCCTTTCTATTAATGTGTATTACTTCCAGAAAGTCACAGAGGAGGGTCCCGAAGGAGCTAAAATAAAATACCCCAAGCCTCGCAAAACTGGTCTCTTGTGCATGCCCCACTCTAACACGAAGATCCAAGGACAGAGGAAAGCCCAGTAGGCAAACGATAAGCTTCAATTCTTCTAAACCTTTAGGCCTTCCTTTAATCAAAGAAGCCATCTTCCACTCCCTGGGCCTCCATCCTTCTCATAATCCAGAAATGGTCCTTTGTCCCTAGAAGAATGTAAAAAGGGAAGTTATTTATCATTAATGTCAGGGTAAGGAAGAGTCATTTTTCCTTGCCACATGGTATGGTAATCTCCTCTTCTCACCCTCACACCCCAGATCCCCTTTCCATGCCTCTGGATATAAATCCTGTGGTTTGGATGTAAACTATGGGGTCTAAGCCAACTACCTCAGAATTTACCACCATGTAAATTTTCCACGTTTGATATTAACTTTGGGCTTTTCTTTTAATAGTGGCTCCTAATGTTAATTTGTTCATTAGTCCAGCCTCCCAAGAACCTCAGAGAAATAGGGAACTTTTCCTTTGACCCACGCCTAGCATTAGAAACCACAGAGAATCATTCTACCATGAGACACTTCAAGGGTTGGATGTTGGTAGGAGTGCAAATTGATGTAACCCTTATGGAAAGCAATATGGAGATTCCTCAAAAACTTGAGTTGTGCCCTGGTGGAACAGTGGTTGGTCACAGTCTAGTACATGCCAAGGTCATGGGTTCAGGTCCTGGGGCCAGGAGGAATAGCCAAGATGAACAACTACTGAAATACATAACATGTGACTTCCTCCTTTCTTTTCCTGCCTCTGCTCACCATCATTCCTGCCTGCACCATATCTTTAAAAAAAATTAATAAATCGAGAATGGAAATCCCATATGATGCCATCATCCTATTTCTGGGTACTTAGCCAAAAGACAAAATAACACTAATTCACAGAGATGTATCATGCTTATTGCAGAATTATTCATAATAGCCAAGAAGTGGAAACTACCTAAGTGTGCATCATCAGATGAATGCATAAATAAGATGTGGTACGTATATACAATAGAATACTACGCAGCCCTTACACAAGATGAAATCCTGACATTTGCGACAACATGAATGGAACTAGAGGGGATTATGCTAAGTGAAATAGGTCAGAAGGAGAAAGACAAACACCAAATGATCTCACTAAGTTGTGGAATATAAAGATGCAAAGCAAAAGAACAGATTCAGCAAAAACCAGCACTTGGAAATTGACACAGAACTGAGGTTACCAGTGGGTGGAGGATAGAAGTAAGTGGTGGAGGGGTTCAGTGAATAACAGTGAAGAACTTTTGGTAATTTGGTAGTAGACAGGGTATGTTCTCATGTACTTAAGGAATGGGGAACTTAACACATACGGGTTTATATTATTTTGTAAATCAAAGTTACCTAAATAAATATATTTTTAAAGGTAGGAATTAACCCCACCAATGTCCATTTGGTTACTCCCAGATACAAGTGATGTCAAGGATCCACCAAGATCATCCAAATTAATGGAGAAATAAATGCTGACTTTGAGTTCAGACTTTCTACCAAAGTTTCTCAAAATTGAGAACAAAATTGAACCATTACTAGCATATAAATGTTATCTAGTAACACTTCTAGGAAAGCCAAAATAAAGTTACAAAAATTATAGTATTAGAGAAAAAGTTCAAGTGTTGGGAACATAAGCCCATCTCTCAATGGAGGAGTGTCAAGTCACAAAGTAAGGAGGACATGGGGATTAGGTACATATTGATGCAGGCATTTTTAGAAAATGCAGCTGTTACTGGACCTCATCCAGATACTTCGCTGTTTAAATTCAGAAAAAGACAAAAAGCCAATCTTTAAGATTCAGGCGAGGTTTTTATTTTCTCATGCTGTAATATGAGGAAGAAGGAATTTCTTGTGGTAAGATAGCATTCTGTTTTTATAATACCTCGTTCCACCCTCATCTGGTGGGAAATTGCTTTTCAGTGATTTTCAGATTTCTCCTGTCATATAGGCACAGTCATTCTTTATCTTGGGACTACATATTACTTCATACGGTGCATGTCGCATTGGTATTTAAAATCTCCATCCCTGGGTGTGATATTCACTGTTAAAATGAAGCAAAGTTTAGTTTAGGCAAAGGCAGGTAACTAGAGTATGTACCAGAATCTGGCTCTCTGCTTTTGAGGTAGGAGAAAATTTCATTTAGCAAAAATGCCCCAAGTCTTATTCTGTCTTAAGCTGATTTGTCCTGATGTTTTATTGAGTCGACTGTCAGGTGCTGTGGTTCTTTGACTGTTACATTGATAACATCTATTATGGGTACACAGCTTCCAGGGCAAATGTTAGGATACTGGACTTGCTGCTATTCTGTTCGCAGACTGCCCCTGTCTCACAGCTTGCCACAATAGCACCCCACAGTTCCACAGACAGCTTAGACCATTATCTTTGCCCTTACATCCAGCTCCATCCTGTCTACATCAGACCCACCTACATCTGTCCTTATCTCCACCCTGGCCCCCATTACCTACTGCCCATCTTTATTTCATTGTCTTTCATGCAGAGACACACTCTGAAGTCCCACAAACTTTCTCTGAAGGCCAGTATCTCAGATATCTTCCCTAGAGTTTTGGAGGGTGAAGACGAGTCCCAGCAGCCTTGAGAAATGAGTATCCCACATCATCTAGGCTAGAGGTCCTGAGAAATGCCATTATGAACATAGGACCACTGGATAAACTCCTGAATGTATCTTCATGCCAATGTGCCAAGATGTTCTTTCATCAATACCTCATATACCTCAATAAGGATCTCCTCCCCACCAAGACTGTATTAATTACTGGTAGCACAATGATTTAAAAGAAAAATAAAAAAGAACTTGTAATGGCAAGATGCATCTTTAAATGTGTTGGAGTATGGCCCAGAGGAATATTTAATAAGGAATATTAAATGATATTAAGCCAAGACGTATGATGATCACATTTCCACTTTAGAAATATTATTTCTATGTTATAGCAAAGCTATCCTTGTTCCTTCCATGCCAGGAATAATGCATATTCAGTGGCCTGTGTGTACAAAGTCTGTTATAATGCACTAGACCTGAGGGGGATTTCTCTGATGTGAACTCTCTTTGAAGGAGAATCATCAAGGTCTGGCTTATTTATGTACACCCCAGAAAGCACGCACTAACAAAACCTGCAATGGAATGGAGTTGATTTTTCTGCAGTTAGAAGACAGAATCAGGAGTTGGTATAACAACAAACTCACCTTCTGAAGAATTTAATCCAAATTCTGAATTAATTTTTAACAACCCTGAGAATGGAAAATGGGCATAGCAAGACTAATGGTAAAATACTTTGGAAATATTTCTGATATATTTTTTAAAACCAGGGATGCATTCAGCAACAAAACCCTCCTACGAAAAGTCCTACAAAGATGAGAACATATTTTCACAATATTCTTTTGTGGACTCCAAAGCAGCAGCGACAACTCCTGGTAGGACTTTCTCTTCCTGAACCCTAACAGATTTTGGACAAAGAAACTGTATACCTGATTGATTCAAGAAACTAAAGTAATAAAACTGCCAGCAACAATGCGGACAAGCAATTAGAAGACTGCTTGAAAATTTAAACATCCTCTTTACCCATTAATCTCCAACTGCTAAAGACAAACAAAAAGCAAAATTAACATGATTGTAAACTAAGCACTTGTGTCCTGTGGCTACCGTGTTGGCCTGCTGAGAGGGAATGAGTTGATCAAAGTCAGTGAATTCTCAGAGAACCATGGGATTAGTGCTGCTCCGGGAGCGCACAGCCAGGATCCATTACCCGGCCTGTTCCAGGAACAGGTGAACACTGTAATTAATCTCAGCTTCAATTTGTAGAGAAGCGGGGAACCTACCTAGCCTGCCTACTGAGTTTATATGTTAATCCTCCGAGCTCTCGAGGAAAAAGTTTTTAAACTGACATGAAGACTTTTTCTTCCCTTGCATGTGTATAGAGAAAAAAGTTAGGAGTGGTTGCTGAGTTCTTTAACTTTAGGCAGTTAAGACACCTACCAGGAAAGCTGTTGATTGTTACCTTGCTTAGTTTAACGCATCTAAGGGCACAGAGCAAAAACTCTTCCAGTGAAGCTAGAATGCAAGAAATAGACACAAGGAGTTTCACCCCACAAACATAAACCATGAAAATCCAGATACATGGAACTGGAGTCATTTGCAGGAGGCAAACTCATCTAATCCAAGGGCTCTGCAATTTCTTAAAGCATGTCCAGGAATTTACATAGCATTCAGTTTCAGAAAAATGAGTAGGCACCTGTCTTGCTTCTCCTTTTCACTAAACTCATATACATATTTTTAAGGTATTAAACTGTACCAGTAACACATCTACATCAACAATAGAGATTTTACATAAGAAACACTGTGAATTTATGCTGAAGTTCAATGCTGCATAAAATGAGTAGCAAAATGAAACCAAATCAAGAAGGAAATCCTTCTGAGTAAACAAATGATGGGTGGAAGCAGATGCTAGAAGGTGCCCTTGACACCCTAACTTGCAGCAGTAGAGGACTGAAAGAAAAGCAGGTGGAAAGGTCTGTTGAGAATTATAACACTTGAGTGTCCATCCTTTGCACAGACACCCTCGCTGATGGATGAAGCCTCCAATAAGAAACAATCTAGCCAATTAAGCAAAAAACACTTAAAGCCAAAGGGCCATTTCTCAAAGACCTTACACACATTGACACATTTTCAATATATCTACCTCCCATTTCACTCTCACCTCCCTTTCTGTTCTATAACAAAATTATGATTGTATTTCTGAAAGGTCACTACTGCCTGCTCTTTTTCCTCTTCATTTCATCTGAATGTGAATCATACCTTGAACATTTGGTTGAGGTGTATCCTTGTGTCTCAGGCAGCCGAGGTGTGAATCATGCAAAGTCTAAGGACCTGGGGCCAGTGAGGGTGTGGAGAACCAAAATAAACAAACAAAAATGTTAAAAAATAAATAAATAAATACTTCTCCTTCCTTCTATCCATCCTTCCTCTCTGAAAAAAAATTTTTGTTGGGAATCTGTCTTATTAGTTCAGGCTATTACAACAAAATACCGTAAGCCGTATGGTTTAAAAACCACATAAATCTATTTATCACAGAGAATGAGAAGTTCAAATCAGGGTGCCAGTGGATTGAGTGTTGGGTGAGGTCCCTCTTTCTAATTTGTAGAAGACAGTCTTTTCATTGTACCTTCACATGGTGGAGAGGAAAGTACAAGTCTTCATATAAGGACACTAATGTCTCTATTATGACTCCACCGTCACCATCTAAGGAGGTCCCATCTCCAGATACAGTGACAGTGGAGATTAGGATTTCAATGTATGAACTGGGGGGTTTTGGGGTGGGGTGGGGTGGGAAGGGGCAGGTGAGAGACACAGGCATGCAATCCACAGCAGAGCCCATATTAGTTTCTGACAACATCCAACTTCTATTTGTTCGAAACCAACTAAACAAGATTGGACGTGAATTCACAAGAGCAAATTTAACCATCTGTTTTCTTTCCTTTTTTGTTGTTCAAAGCTAATAGGGAGTCCCTGATTGGTCAACATCCAATTGTGCAATTTCACATGGTCCTTCAGCTTTAATTAAGGAGCAGGATTTAATGGAAAAATTTTCAAGCCACCGGTCAGCAAGAGAAGATGGCATGGTCTCAGATTTTCCCATCATCCCAGAGAGAGGGATGTTTTGGTTAGGCACTGTGTGTGTCCCAGTGGAGAGACATGTCCCCTGAGACAGTACCTTCTTTGTAGTAAAATTGTAAGAAATAGCTTTGTCAGAATGTGGGCAAAGAGCTGTTTAGAGCCAAGGTGCCAGCTGTTTATGTTTCATAAAATATAAACAGCTGGGGAAACCAGCTGCCTGGCACCTGGAGATCTCAGAGGCCCTTAGGAAATGGAAGCCCTTTTTGCTAGGGGTAGAAAGCCATACTCTGGAAAGCTAAGTTTAGGTACAGCCCTGCCTGCCTACGGAAGAGGAGACCTTGTCCCTGCTGACATAATATGTGAGCAAACCCCAGGGTTAGCTCATAAGGGCATTTTTGGATGATCCTACCATACTCTTCTATTCATTCTATACAAATGTTAGTTAGTCATAACCTATCACTGAACAATACCATGATATAACAATCTGCCAGATAAAGGATAAGTTCTGAGTTAAAGAAAGGTTGTACAGAGATTAGTAAGTTTCAGTGGAGTATAAACATTGAAACACATCAGAATATTGATAGGAGAGGATAATATAGAGACAATCAATCAATTGGGGCAAATAGTTGATAAGATAAGGAAACACATGAGAGAATAACATCTGAAATAAATTCACTACACAAATATTTATTGAGCTAAGTTCTGAGGCTAAGCTTGTAAGCGAGGCAGATATGATCCCTACTTGTCCTAAAGACAAGTAAACAGACTAGTAGCTGGGGGTTTTGTTTTGTTTTGTTTTTACAGAGGAATGAAGGCAGGCAGAAGGGAGAGAGAGAAGGAAGAGGATGGAAGAGGCTTTTTATTGTCTTTTTTTTTTTTAAGGAAAGGTGTAGGCAGGAATGAAGGTAAGTAGGTAGGCAGTCAGGAAGAAAGAGGAAGAAGCACTTTATCTATTTTTATTTAGTGGTTCACATTGGTTGTTCTCCTCTGCTCCAAGTCTTAAACCAGGGACCTTGGGATGTGTGTGGGACTGCTCCCAGGGTGGACTAGACTGTGAAGCCACCAGGAAGCTCCAGAAGAAACATTTTATCTATTTAGCGGTTCATTTTAGTAGTTTCCCTCTACCCCTGACTATGAACCCCAGTCTTGGCTATATGTGGACTGTGCCCCAGGTGCAGGCTTAACACCTGAGGCAACAGGGCATTGCAGGTCAGCAGTTCTTAAAAAGCTAAGTTAATAACTTTTAAAGCTCGCCCCCACTGAATTACTTGCAATAACATTTTACTACTTCCCGAAGTTGCAATTCTGTTTACCTGATAAACTGAAAGGCAAGCCAAAAACAAACAAACAGCTAATTGATGGACTGAAATCGATAATTTTTTAATAGGAAAAAAAAAGGAACTTACCCAGTCTCTAAAAAAATAAATACATAAATTCTATGTGCACTTGGTGGAGCAGCAGTTGGGTCAGTCACGTCTGAAGGAGTGCAGTGACACATACTCCTGAGTTTGGGCTCCGGGCCAGCAGAAATAACCAGTTTAAACAACTAAATTAAAAAATACAAATAAAATGCTTCCTCCGCCTCTCTCTTCCCTCCTGCCTGTCTACTTGCCTTCATTCCTGCCTTTACCTTTCCTTTAAAAATTCTTTTTCAGAAAATAATTTAGAATGTTTGTTTTGTTCTAGATACATTTTAGGGAAAAAAACTACCATGCAAAGGCCTATTTGAGGGAAATTTTTCGACTTCAAAATAGGACTCTTACAAGTCTTACAAGTCTAAGTCTCACCAACAACACCTACCAAGTTTTGAAGGGAATGTTACAATTTAGTAGAAGGGCATTTTCAAATATGCAGGAAATAAAATGTACTCCCTTTTTTAAAAGATTGATTTTCTTTAAGGAATATTGCATCATAATATTACACAGGTGTAAATATGCATCATTGTGGCATGCCCTGGTAGAACAGTGGTTTGGTCAACTGTTTCTTCCTCCTCCTCTCTCCTCCTGCCTGCCTGCCTACTGGTCTTCATTCCTACCTGCACCTTTCCTTTAAAACAATTAATATATGCATCATTATAAATCGACATCTGTATATAATACACTAAGTTTAACACCACCAGTCCAGTCCTTCCTTCAAAATATAATTGAACCCTTTTATTTAATCTACCGCCCCTCTCCATTCCCTTCTTGTATGTAATCCCTTTCTGAATAAGCTATTTCAAGACACAATCTAAAGCAAAAGAGGATTAAAAAAAAATCAAACATAGGCACACAGTAGCTGGAAAAGACAATAAGTACTGAAAACAGTTTACTTATAGGGACAAGTCTTGATAATTGTGTAAATTATCAATAGAAAAATGTACGAAAATATGAATAGGCAATCTGAAGAGTAAGAAATATAAATGGCTGAAAACATCTGAGAAATGTTCACTTTCCCCACTGATTGGCAATATACAAGTGAAAACCACAAAAAATACCACTTTCAAACCTGCCACAGTCATTTTAAAAACTTTTAACATACAACCAGGAACAGATTGACAGATGAATCCACAGAGCAAGGTTGAGAATATTTTTAGCACCAAAAGAGCAATGTCTATAATTGACTAAAACATGTTGACTGCATAAAAATCCAAGAATCCATAGATACTTTTTAAAAAAGTAAGGTAAGAGGAATAAAACAAGCAAGAAAATGAAAATTTATTTGCTAGTGACCATTACACGAAGTTCTTACCCTGAAATGGAAAGGTTTTGTTTTGTTTTTTTCCTTTGCAGTAGGAACTGCATCACAGAGTAAACCGATGATCGTAGTCGATGAGGAAGAGCTTTTCTTTCCAGAAAATGCCAGCTATAAATGTGGATACAACTGGAAAATCACAATATGCAATGCCTAAGTAATTAATTAAGCCAAGAATTAACAGATGTTGAAGGAACTCAGTGCAATTATAGTGATAGGTACTGGGAGCTAAGGTCCTGGGGACTAGGACTTTCACATATGAAATTTGGGGGAACACAATTTGGTCCAAAAATTTATGGACATGGGAAATCTATTAATGACTTTGAAGTTTAAAAAAAAAAATCAAGGTTGATGATGTAGTGTCTCTTCAATTAAAAACTCAAAGAACAGAACAATGTATTGGTTCCCTTTTTGCCAAAATTAAAATGCAATAAAAACAAAACATTTGGTAAATGTTTATATGTAGTTTGGAGCATATGGAAAGAATTCCAGAAGGATATATACCCCGTAGGTAATAATGGTTCCCTTTCAGAATAAAGCTAGAATTAGTAGTAGGATGAATAGACACCTACTGTTTGTTTTTGCCAACATGGGTTACTTTTTTATTTTTATTTTTTAAAGAAAAGGTGCAGGCAGGAAGAGAGAGGATGAAGAAGCATGTGTTTATTTTACTTAGTTGTTCCCATCTTGGTCGAAAACCAGGTTTCAAACCTCCCTCCTTGAGATGTATGTGTACTACGCCTGGCCGGAGGCCACAGACATAACCGCAAAGTCAGGAGCGAGTTGCCAGAACATGGATTTCTTTTGTAATTAGAAAGGTTTTCTTTTAAAAAATAAAGCTACAATGTGAACACCTCTCCCACCCCCACCCCAATCCTGTCATTCCGGCTTCTCCCACCCCCACCCAAAGTATTCTTCCTGGAGCAAAATCAATTCTTACTGAAAGGAAAATTACTGACATTCAATCCCAAATAGATTAACAGACAAAAATGGGGGTGGCCAGGTTGGGGGTGGCAAGGTTGGGGGTGGCAGGGTAGATGGAAAGCAGCTAGCCCCAAGGACCCTGTCAGCAACCTGAGGAGGGCAGGACGTGGGGGTTGTGACAACAAAAATGAACAACTCAATAAATAAAAATGCTTCTTCCTCCTCTCCCCTCCCCTGCCTACTTGCCTTTGCCTGCTCCCTTCCTCTTAAAAAAAAAAAAAAAAAAAAAGCAACTAAAATTGTGCCAAACTACAAATAGTGTAAAAGAGAATAAAAGCATATTGTGGTAATAAAGATTTTTTGATCATTAAATAAGTGCAGTTTACAGAGACTTTAAAACACTCTAAGATTTCATTGACCTAGTAGAATTAAAAGCATAGTTTGCCTTCCTTTTAAATTACTACAGCAGACAATTGCAAACAAATTTTATTATATACAGTTAAAATAAGAGAAAAAAAGGAAGAAGAGAGGTATTTCAAAAATAAATACATAAAGAAACAAAATTAAGATATAAGAGTTAGGGTAAGTAATGTAAATATATTTAAATTTATTGAGCCTTATGTGCTTGACACAATGCTCAGTGCTTTACACTATGCAGATAACAAAATCTTTGTTTTTGTGTTGTTTCGTTTTGTTTTAAGCAAGGTAAAGCCCTAAAGATAACTGACTCCTTGCAGCTAGCAACACATTTCTTGGTCTGAAATCTCAAGAGAAGGCTTTCTGTTTTCCAGATTGGCTAGGTTACCTAAGCTATGAAAGTTACGGGGAGAGATGGGAAGAACAGTTAACGGTCGTGTCTCTGAGACCACAGTCCTTAGAGTGAACCCCACACAATGCAGTAGAGAATCTACAGGTCCAGGGATCAAGGAAGTAGGAAGGTGGACTTACCAGGCCCCAGGGTCAGATGTACATAATTTGCCCTACCTCCCCCAAGTTGCATGGAACCATCTTAAGTACTGGGGAAGGAGAGACCCAGGACAACAAAGATTGTCATTGTCTGCCAGCTCAGATATATGAAGTACTTAGGCTCAGAAGTTAAGTTTTAGAAAATAAAGTGTTACTTCTTACATGTCTGAATTTTTAGATGGCACATTAATATTTGCTATATCTACTCTTCTCATTTAATTATCTTATAATTCTATTATCTTCATTTTACAGATGCAGTAAAAGGCTTTTAAACAGTTTATTTTTCTGAGGTCACAAAATTATTAAGCAGCGAAACTAGAACTCAAATCTCGGTCTCCGTTGCACAAAACTAAAGTCGTATTATTATTCTATGCTGCCTGGAATAGATTTTGGCCTCTCCCTACCACCTGTACCCAATTATTTCTCCCAAATTTTGCTAATTTAGGCAGCATCTCTTCTTTCATTTTTTTTTTTTTTACTTATTTACTTATTTATTTGTTTACTTACTTATTTATTTATTTATTTATTTATTTTAAGGAAAGGAGCAGGCAAGAATGAAGGCAAGCAGAGGCAGACAGGCAGGAAGAGAAAGGAGAAAGAAGCACTTCATTTATTTTATTTAGTTGTTCATCTTGGTGGCTCCCATGGTCCTGAGACATGAACCCAGGACCTTGGGAAGTATATTTACTTCGCCCAACCCCTGTTCCACCACCAGCATCCCTCCTTTTAGAAAACCCTTATTGAATACAACCCCCAAATTTAGGCAATCGTCTCTAAATCCTGTGACCTCACCTGTACCAGACTATACTGTATTTTAATAATTATGTTTGCTCTCCTTCACTAGTCTGTGAACTCTGGAGGGCAGGAATTAAATATCTCCAGTGCACATAGTAGGTAATTTTAGTTCTAAAACAGAAGAATATCACTTATATTTGATTGTTTTTTCATTAAACGTTGAACTTCATAAAGAATACCTCTGGATTTATGAACCATTAAATCACTGGAGCCTAACACAGAGTCTGGTACAGATTTTTTTCAATAAATAATTTTGAATGAATGAATCATTCTATAATGAGTTGAGGAAAACGAATCTCCTGTTTCCTGTGACTCTGAGTTACATACGAGAAAAAAGCATTTCTTGACATCTTTTTCCTTGTATTTTAGAGTATTTGAAATTACTTCTACCCTTTAGCATTTTAAGATTCGGCATTATTTTCCTATTTTCATCCTCACAGTCACACGGAACATGATCTCTACAATCAGAAACTGAGGTGTTCATGCAGTCTTGGATTTATCCTATTGCAAACTGCTAGCAATTCCGTTCAACTTCCCTCACTTCAGTGCCAGAACGTCATGAATCGGGGTGGTACTTAGAAGCGAACAGTCAGATTCCAATTTATCAACTTACTTCCCCTGGGATAATTGCAAAGTTACGTTCCTAGGTGTGACTCTCACAACAGAATCTCATCGAGTGGATTACTTTACACATGACTATAAATGTATGATAATAAAAGACTTAAAATACTACTTGGTATGCCAGGCTGTGATTTTTTTAAAAAAGCATATGATATAAGCACTCAATAGAGAAACAAGAAACGTATTTTCAAATTACCTTCCAAGGGGCTTGCCTGGACTGACAGTACCACCTGCAATGAAAATCAAATGTTTTCACCCAGGCGTTCGCTACTCCAGGCAGCTCCCCTCAGTAGGCGAGGTCACCGGAACATTTCCAGAGCCTCCCTAGAGCCTCCCTAGAGCCTCCCAAGAGGACCCGCCTAAGCCCCTTCAGAGCCGAAGAGGAGGCGGGGTCGAGGGCGGGTCCGGCCTTCCAGGGGCGGGTCTTCGGCGGGCGAGGGGCAGGCTGGGAAGTGGCGCCATATTGGTGTCGGCCGCGCTGTATTGTCATAAATAGAGCCGGTTCTGTGGTGTTTCCACTACTCGGTTGGATGTCTCGGCCGTAGTAAATGAGAAAGTGAGTAAGCCAGAGAAGTACAAGCGACTGGAAGAAAGTGGACGGGGGGAGAAGAGGAAAGCAAGAACGGAACTCCTGAGCGAGAGACACTCGCGGGAGAGGGAGACGCAGGAAGCGATGAAAGAGATGTCTGCGTAAGTAGTGAGGGACGGCGTTTGAGGACGATGCTGAAGAGTGGTGGGCTGGGGTGGTGGGCCCGGGGCCCTGCTTCGGATCTCTGCCTCTCTTGTCCTGCCCGGAGCTCGCCCCGGTGGTCTCCTTTCCCGCTCTGGGGCGGTCGGCAAGGGCACCTCCCCTGCCCCTGGCGCCTCTCCTAGCCACCCCTGAACAGACTTGGATACTCCAGGAGTCCCTCGTCTACTCCAGGCTGTCCCATCTTCTGGAGCACCCCCAGACGAGGATGTGGAGGGGGAGAGGCGCTTGTGTCCGTGGGGAGAAATTGTCGGTCACTCTCTAGCCGCCAGCACCTTCTGAGCCGGTCTCTGTTCCTGTCTGCATTGGCGCAAATACCATCCCCCTACATCCCCCTCCTCCTTTCCTGACCCGCTGTCTCCAGATCTTCAGAGTGAATGACCTACCCCGACCCCTGAGTTTCTCTTTAATAAAAGCTGTGGTCTTTTCGGCGCCCCCAACCCCCTCAGGGCCTCTCCACCTACTTAAAATGTAGCCACTGGACTATACCTCCTGCTTTCACTTGAGTAAGTTAGAAACGGTTTCCGTGCCTTTGCAAGATTTTGTTGTAGTTTTTTACATCTTGTTTTATTAGGAAATAACATACATAAAAAATGCAGAGAATAACATAAGCATCATCTGTGTAACTACCATCCACCTCTCCCAGAGCATAGCAAGTGTGTGTGTGTGTGTGTGTGTGTGTGTGTGTGTGTGTGTACATTATCTTTAAAAGAAATCAAGCTCTCTAAATACATGTGAAGGATTCTCTTACCTCTTCTGGTCCCATTCACCCCCCCTTACACCTGAGTTCCTAGAATCTTGAATTTGATGTTTATCGTTGCCACTTGTTTTGTTTTGATGCTATTTCGTATATGTCCATAATAGCTGTCATTATTTTACTTGTACTAAAATTTTGTATAGCTAGTATCACACTTGTCATTCTGTAGTTTGCACAACATAGTATATTTAAGCTTTCTCTCATCTTAATAGTTATTACTGTATTGTAGTCTGTTGTAGAAATTCATCCTAATTTAGTCCTTTTCCTGTTAATATTTTAGGTTGTTAGAGTTTTTAATGTTACATGTCAGTGAACACTTCTCTACAAGTCTCCTTGTATACTTGTGCTAGAATTTTTGAGTGTTTGCCTATAAATAAAATTGATAGTTTGAAGGGAATATTGAGTTTAAATCCCCGTCCAGTTGAGGAAGTTTCAGAACTATAGATTTGGAATTTTAGTGCTAGTAAAGACCTTAATAGCCAACTTTTCAGCATGCAGATAAGAAGATGGGACTTGACATCAGTGTTAGAACTGCTGTAATTATGGAAGGAAACTTGGACTGGTGGCTAGATCTTTTGATTTTGGAGTTGAAATTCTGACTCTTTTCATATTTCTTTAATCTTGGGTAATTTACCTATAAATGGCATTTATTCAGTTCCTACCTCTCAGGGTTCTTGTTGAGATTAATTGATCATATGTAATCAGCCTGTTCCATGCATCTGCTATGCACTTGTAAACACACACAAACAACATACCAAAATACCTCGCAATTCTTCAAGGCAAAAGGCTAAACCTATAAAAGGAAGTTACTCCTTGAAATAGCTAATTGCAATTTTGTTCTACAGCAAAATAAATATGGGAAAGAATTAAAGTCACTAATATTAATGTTTCCCTATTGTTTCTTAAGTTATTACGGGAGGTGTTATAAGACTATTTTATCTTCCATTTGTCCCCCCCCCCCCCCCCCGCAATGATATCTTTAACCAAAGAACATTCCTTACTTTATTAACTTAGTAGTGATAAACGTATGTTTTGATTAAAATTCAAAATTCAAAATAACAATTCACTTTGTTATTTCAAAGTAAAGGTGCAGGTAGGAATGAAGGCAAACAGGCAGACAGAGAGGAAGAAACACCCCATTTATCCCATTTAGTTGCTCATCTTGACTGTCTCCTCTTCCCTGGGTCCTGAACTAGAGACCCTGGGATATACCGCCACAGTGACTAACCCACTCTAGGCCACCAGGGTGTGCCGCTGTTGTATCTTTGTGTGTTATTGTTTGAGAGGGCTAATTTATTCATTGAAAAGACTTTTTATTTTGAGATTACAATCTTTGTATTGGTGTAAATAGTCCTTTATCAAAGGCTAGTGAAGATAGATAGATATAGAAGATAGATAGAACTGTAAACTCTGACTCAAATAAAAGATGTTAATAGGTTTCTCAAAGACAAATTCAGCTGTGATTTCTGTTTAAAAGCCAGAATACTCCACAAGTTTCTTCTAATGGGATGTTTTTGTTTCTTTCCTAGGATACTCACACACAAATTGCTTTTACTGAGTGTTTTCAAGTGACTGACTGCTTTTCAAAGATTCAGGTCTAAATGGTACTTGACTTGAGTCTGCAGATAGTGAGGGTGGCCCTGGCCCAGCTCCTGTTCAGGCACTTTGTAAGTGCTGTTGGCACAGTAGTTCTGATGCCAACACATGCGGCTTTTGTCTTGAAAAGACATCCTAACCATGAAAGGTGGAGGCAGTATGAATAGTCCATCAAAATAAATACAAAAAGACCCATTTTCCTTAAAAAAAAAAAAAAAAAAAGTGCCTTCACTATTAGTACTAAGTAAACTTTTAAGGTAGCTGAATTAACATGAGTCACCAGAGAAATTAAATTTATCACTGTGAGATATATTAATTTCATTCTACTATTTCTTTTTTTTCTTTTTTAAAATAGAAACACCGTATTGGACAGCCAGCATCAACAAAAGCATTATGGTATCACCTCTCCAATTAGCTTGGCATGCCCTAAAGAAATTGATCATATTTACACACAGAAATTAATTGATGCCATGAAACCTTTTGGAGTATTTGAAGATGAGGAAGAATTGAACCACAGGTATGTCATTTAAAAATGCAAAATATTTTATATTTAGTTACTAATTCTGTATATATATCAAGTACCTATAATGCCCCTTACTAGGGATACAACAATAATAAAAAAGAATAAAAATCTTTGTCCTACTACAGCTTAAATTTTAGGTGGTATCTAGGGTGAATTTTACTTAATGAATTAAGTAAAATAAATATAATATTACTTATAACAAATGCTGATGAGAAAATAAACCTGGGAATATAGGTTGTCCAGAAAGGCCTCATTGAGAAGGTGACATTTAAGGAAAATTTGAAGGTGAAGGGAGTAAGCTATGTGGATATTAGAGGCTAAAGCATTCTAGGTAGAAATCCTGAGGAGGGCATGTTCCTTTTATATTTAAGTAGTATATATATCAAGGTAGCCCGGGTGTCTAAAGCGAATTGAGCAGGGGAGTATATCTTTAACAAAAAGTGAGGGGAGGAGGAACTTGAATGGCAAGCTCACTTAGCACCTTATAAGCTCTATAAAGGTTTCGGTTTTTACTCTGATGAAAAGAGGACAGTATTAAGTTTGTGAGCAGAGGTTTTATATCTATTCATATTTTAACACAATTCTGACTGTTGTATTGAGTAGTCAAAAAGAGAGGTCAAGGGCAGAAAATGCGAGACTGGTTAGGACGCTATTATGAAAACCCAGGGAGGAAATAATGGGTGGCTTGAACTAGGGGAATGGCAGTGGAGGTGTTGTTAAGTAGTAGAATTTTGGATATTTTAAAGATAAGGTAGTTTAATGACTGGAATGTGAAAGACAGCATGAGGTCAATGATGTGATACCAAGGTTTCTGGTCTCAGCATATCAAAGGATGGAATTCCCATTACCCAGGGAAGGCTGAGGGAGGGAAAAGCAAGTTTGGACAGATCAGGAATTCAGTTTTGTATATGCTATCTTTGAGACATCTAAACCCAACTTTTTTTTTTTAATGTGGATTTTGACATGCCATTGGTTACCAATTTGCTTTAATGTCAAGTGTTTTTAGTAAGAAATATTATTTCATGAAAATTAGCCAATAATTAACTTCTCTATCTTAATTATTCAAAGACTTGTGACTGTCAACAAAAGAAGGCTAATTTCTATTACTATCACATTGAGTGCATTTTACTCCATTATAAGGTCAAGAAAGTTCATAATTCAGTTGGTCTCTGTAGTCTATGGAAGGTAATTTTGATTTTTCGTTAGGCATTTTTATTTGTATTTAGTTTTAAAGGAAAGGCGTAGGCAGGAATGAAGGCAGCTAGGCAGGTAGGCAGGAAGCAGCATGTTCTATTTTTATTTAGGTTGTTCATCTTGTCCCCCCAGGGAAACACAGGTCTTTGATGTATATGGCCTGTGCTCAGCCTGAGGTGGTAGACCCAATTGCTTTTCCATCAGCCCCACCACGTTTTTGATTTTTTGAAGCATTCAGGGACCAATATGCTAACATCAGAGGATCACATTTATTATCTCTTTGGAAAAATTAGGGATCTAAGAATGTCAGAGAGATGTGCCATGGATTAACAGATATGATAGCATTAGCACATTTATAGTATGCTTTTACTCAAAACCAATACAAAAGTACTGCCTGTGTATTTACCTTTTTTTTTTTTTTTTTTAATAAGAAAAGGTACAGGCAGGAATGAACGCAAGTAGGCAGGCAGACAAGAAGAGAGAAGAAGGGGAGGAAGCATATTGTTTTAGTTGTTTACATTGGTGGTTTCCTCCCAGGATCCAGGACTTCAACCCAGGGGTGTGTGGCCTTGCACTCCTTTGGAGGTGATTGATCTAACTGCTACTCCACCGGGGTGTGCCATTTAATTACTTTTTAAAATACCATTTTTTGTTTTGCATCTGAAATATTGTTTTTTATTATAGGCTGGTTGTTCTTGGTAAATTGAACAATTTAGTGAAAGAATGGATTTCTGATGTCAGTGAGAGTAAGGTAAGTCTCTAAAGTACATTGACTTTACACTTGCATTATGTCATGGTCATTAGTCCTGGTTAATAGGTAATTTGAAATACATTAAAGCTTGGCTTTTTGTTGTACTTGGTAATGTAGGTCGTAGAGTAAGTAGATGAGAATTTACCTAGAGGTTGACAATAGCTAGCAGCAATTCCGTATAAGTGTCTTCAGTTGACTCACATGCTGTGGACCAAAATTTAAATATCAAGCAATTTTACTTAAAAAGTCAGATTTCAGACTTGTGAAATGTGAGATCGGGCAATACTAGGCCTGCATTTCTGCAAAACAGGAAGACACTTGAATGGAATTGGGCTCCTTTCCTTCCATGTCTCTTAGCCTCCCACCATTCCCTCCACTCTCTGCCATAGCAACTGTAATTTATTATAATCCGTTTTTGTGGGTTTTTTTTTTTTTTTTTTTTTTTTTTTAAAGAAGAATGAAGGCAGGTATGCAGGCAACTGGTGTGAAGGAAGAGAGAGAAGGAAGAAACATTTTATTTTATTTATTTAGTTGTTCCCTCTGACCCCAGACTGTGAACCCATTTCCTTGGGCTTATATGAATTGCTCCCAGGTTCAGTCTTAATTCCTGAGCCACCAGGGAATGCATGGAATTAGTTCTTTTAAACAGTGGATTCTGAATATGGCTATAAATGACACTCCTTAATAAGACTACAGTCATTGAGTTTAAATAAAGCGTCTTTATGCTATTTGTTTTTGCTGCCAAAAAGCTATCTGGGGTGGAGGGCGGGGTGTCCTTGTGGCCTAGTGATCTAATACACCCCGGGAGCAGTCCCACATACATCCAAAAGTGCTGGGTTCGAGACCTGAGACGGGGGGAACAACTAGCATGAACAACTAGATAAAATAAAGTACTTATTTCACCTCTCAAAAAAAAAGCTATCTAGCTAATTTCTCAGCTCTCCACAGTTATCAGTACTTGAGATTTTCAGGTAAGTTGAACTCTATGCTGGTGACATGCTACCCATGAGAAATTTTTTTTTTAAAAATTAGTTTTAACTTTTCCATTGCATGAATAAAGTGATCATTTTTGGCATCTATTATAATTTCCTTTCATTTATGCATATTTTAATTTAGAAAATAACTGAAGGATTTGATTAGATCAAAGATCATTTAAATTTTCTATACATAATTGTAATATCTAAACTTTAAACAGTTTAGACTCAAAATGAAATCATCTTAGTTAAATGTTACGGTTTGTGGTGAAAATATTTTACTTTGATTCAGTGTATCACTCCTATAAGTCATAAAAAAATCATGTTTTTCAAAATACAAAGGTACACTAAAAAAAGGAAGATAAATTAGAAAGTCCTTTTGGTTCATATTAGTCATCAGTATATTTACTGGCTACTTTCTGACTATAAAATTATTTGTGATACTCTTAAAACATTACTGTCCATTAAACAGGCAGTAAACAATATCAGGTTATATAGAAACTTTATTCAAGTTAATTAGTGAATATTCTTTGGAATTTACACTGACCATTCTGAGGAAATAAGAGAAGTAGTAGACACAGTTCTCATCTTCAAGGAATTTAAATGTAATTAAAGAGATGAGACAACATACAGGGTGGGGTAGTATAAAAGAACTTAAAGGTAGTAGAAGAGCACAGTGTGTGGTGGGGGGAACTTGTTATGGAAGGGAGATAATCAGAAAAGGCCCCATGAATGAGGTGGAACTTGAGTTTTTTTCAAGAGGATGAACACAGGCAGTCATAAAGCTGAATAGACAGGCAGGAAAAAGCTTTTTTTTTTTTAATTTGTTCATCTTGGTTGTTCCTGCCAGCCCCAGGACATTAGCCCAGGGCCTTGGGATGTATGTGAACTGTGCCCAACCACTACTTCACCAGGATGCACCAACATTTTTTTTTTTTTAATTCAGCCCCCACCCTGATTCACAAACCTGGGTCCTTGGGCTTTATATGGACTTTGCTTGAGCCACCAGGGCACACTTTGAAGTGAACTTTGAAAATAGATAGTATTAAGATACCCCGAGAGATAAGTAAGCATTCCAGCAGGAACAAATGAAAGGAGACTTGATTATGTAATGTGTTGGCAATTGGAGTTTCAGAAGGGAAGATCAAAAGATAAATAAATAAAGATCCATAACCCATATTGTGGAGATCTTCAAGAGCAGGCCCAATTTTACTTTTACTTCACTTGTCAGATAAGAATGCATTGACTAATTTTGAGCAGAAGAATTATATAATAATTTAAGAACACCAGCCAATGAATTTTATGCAAAATGGAGTGGTCTTTTATGCAAAAGACCAAAGGCAAGAGAATTTGCTTGTGATACTATTAAATATCTTAGAATTGCAGGGGGAATGTTGGTTGACTAGAAAGGAGCAATATCTGAGGGATATAAACTAATCATTGATAAGCTGAGAATAATAGTAAAAATGATTATTGGTATGGGTGATAAGAAAAATGAACAAAATTGAAATCAGGAAGAATACCTAGTTTTATCATAAAATTTTGCTTGTTTTGGGCATGAATATTAAATTGGATCAGAATGTCTGAGTGAAAATATCTGATGGGTACTTAGAATTATTTGTTAGATTAATTCTCATAAGGCAGTCATGTCAAGAATAGCCCCACTTTCTTGCAGAAAATATTACAGAACTAAAATCAAGAAATTGAGAATATGTCACAGAAACTAAAGGGAAGATAGGATTGGTCAAGAATATGATGCTGTGGCATGCCCTGGCAGAATAGCAGTTAGGTTCTCTGCCTATGGCCAAGCATAGTCCACATACATTCCAGGGTACAAGGGAGCAACCAAGATAAATGACTAAATAAAAATAAAATAAATCCTTCTTCCTCTCCCTGCCTGCTTACCTACTAACTTTCATTCCTGTCTGCACCTTTTCTTTAAAAAAAACAAGAGTTACATCCTGATGAGTAGCTGCTAGGTCTGTCAATTCAGACCAGGCATAGTCCACATACATCCCAGGGCCAGGAGAACAACGAAGATGTACAACTAAAATATAATAGATGTTTCTTTGTCCTCTCTTCCTGCCTGCTCCTTTCCTTTAGAAAATAAAAAACAGTGACACTGTAATAAGGTGAAAGCACTTTAATTTGGTATCAAGAGTGATAGAGCCAAAGACAGGTAATCAGAGAGGATAAGAAATAAAAATATTTTTCGTAACAGAGATGTGTGCATGTATAATGGGCATAAATTTGTTCTTGTCTTTCCTTTGGGAATACTCTCATTACTTCAGACTGCAACCAAAAGAGCCTTGAACTTCTTTTAGAAACCTCAGCTTACCACAGCTGACAAATTATGGAGCATTTGATGATGTTTTATGATAGATAATTTAAACAATTCAATACTTTCTGCTTAATTTTATTTTAGAATCTCCCACCTTCTGTTGTGGCTGCTGTTGGTGGTAAAATTTTCACATTTGGATCTTATAGGCTTGGAGTACACACCAAAGGTAACTGCTATTTTATATTCTACTGATAAGAACCTTCAATAATAAATTATTTGTTCATAATTTAAAAGTCAAGGAGAGAAAATGTCTACTATCTCAAAACTCACAGCTAATTAACCTTTTCCTATATTCATCTTATATACTTCTATACATTTGTGTACACTTTAAAAAATAATACTTAATATCTCTGATAAATACTTTGATGTGCAGGAGCTGACATTGATGCACTTTGTGTAGCTCCAAGACATGTGGAGAGAGCTGATTTTTTTCAGTCTTTTTTTGAAAAATTGAAACATCAAGATGGTATTAGAAACTTAAGAGTAAGTATCTTAGTATTTTATACTTTGAATTCATTAATATCTGTAAAAGCTTTATTGTGCTTTATTGAAATATTTCTTAAGAAGTTGCTTTATCTTGTTAAAATAATAAATAATGATTAAGAACGTGGGCATTATAGTTGTACAGACATGGATTTGAATCTCGAGTATACCACATATTAGCTCTTAGATTTTTGGTTAATTATTCTTTTTTTGCCTCAGTTTCCTCATCTGTAAAATAGAGTTGTACTGGTAACTTTTTTTTTTAAAAAAAAGGAAAGGTACAGGCATACATGAAGGTGATTGAGGCAGGCAGAAAGAGGGAAAGAAGAAGCATATTATTTATTTAGTTGTTCATGTTGACTGCTCCCACTTAGGCCTTGGGATGGATGTGGACTGCACCCAACTGCTATTCCATCATGGCTCACCAATGATAACTTCTTTTATAAAGTTTTTCTGAGGATTAATGAGTTCATTTAAACAAACCACTTACAATAATATCTGATAAATGGCTGATACATATCAAATGATAGGTGCTGTTCTTCATAAGGTTTAGTTAATTATGTATTACGTGAGTATATATAAATATGTATTTAGCCTTTTGAGATTTCTCATATAAAAATTCTGCACCAATAATTCATTATATACTGACTTTAGTCCCACAGATACAATAGTAAGCAAATCATCTGTTATGGAAGAGAGGGATTGGAAAAACTAAATAACCATATAGTGTTAATGTGATCTGAAGTACTAAGATAA
This sequence comes from Solenodon paradoxus, assembly GCA_004363575.1. Classification (NCBI taxonomy): domain Eukaryota; kingdom Metazoa; phylum Chordata; class Mammalia; order Eulipotyphla; family Solenodontidae; genus Solenodon; species Solenodon paradoxus. The sequence continues at coordinate 174,430 of RJWH01000495.1, forward strand.
GGTGAAGTTTAAAGGATCTGTGACATATGGGTGTCGGAGAATGGAGAATTTGTTAGGTTGAAGCATTAAGAAAGGCTAAGATGTAATTTCTACCAACTTAATCCAAATGATATTGACTTTATTAATTTTTGATAAGTTTATCATTAGTTATGATTATATTTTAATTTCTAACACTAATGCTCTTTGGAAATAATCAGATGAAGCCTGTTTCTGATAAATATTGTCAGGAGAATGATAAATTTCTGTCAGACATTTTGTATGTCTTAAATAGCATAGTCATAAAGTAGAGGTACTTACAGAATGTAAGACCAAAAATATTTTCACTTTTTTTCCTTGAGTTCAAATAGAGATCAATTCACATTATTGGCAAATAGGAAGGCTAGAGAAAGGATTGCATCGTATGTGTTAAAATTATTTTCCTCTTATAGGCAGTAGAAGATGCCTTTGTACCTGTTATAAAATTTGAATTTGATGGTATTGAGGTAAGTATTTATAGCTGAGTTATTTAGCCCATAAGGTTTCTTTTTTCTTTTTTTTTTTTTTAAATCAGACTTACATAGGCATGTATTTTAATGAATCAAATAGGCTTTAAATAGTCCTTCATCTTCTCCTATATCTATTGCCTTCTTACCCTGGAAAATGAACCAGCCTCCTTTCCTACCCTCATAATTCTTTTTTATTTTATTTTACTTTATGTATTTTAAAACTTTTTTAGTATTTTATTGCAATAACTTTTTTTACAAAATAAAATTCCTATGTGTAGGTTCCCCATGTATGTATTTCCCCATTCCTCATGTATGTCAACATACCCTGCCTTCCACCAAATCATTAAATTCTTCACCATTGTCCAGTGGACTTTACCACCACTTGCTCTGCACCACCAGCCCCTCATATTCCCTGTTGGTATTCTTAGTTCTGTTCTAAGTGTCAAAGGTTTGTTTTTTTTTTTTCATCTATTTCTTTGTTCACATTCCACCTATGAGTGAGATCATCTGTTATTTATCTCCCATAATTCTTACATGCACTCTTCTCTCATAGTCTTCTAAAATTATAGTTTTATTTGGAACAATATACAGTATTTACATTATAATGATCTTTTAAATATTCAGAACTGAGCACAAAGTATACCAGATTACTTTTCTTTGTCCTGTGATACTTTGTTTTCTTGGGAATTATTGTTTTGTGTTTTGTTTCCTTGGTTTTTATACTTAAAACTAATTTAAACCCATTCTCTGCTAGTTGTCTAAATCTCTTCTAAATAGGTTTAGATTCCTCAGGTATTCTGTCATCATCTTGAAAAAAAAATCTCTCGAGTTTTCTCACCTATTCCTGTTCACACTGATCTTTATTATCATCTGGGATTTCCTTTTGTTTTTCTCTAGATTTTTCTTCTTTCTTGGTTTACTTCATTTTAGTGGCACTTATCCACTAGCTTCCTGAGAAAAGAGCACATATTTTTCAGGTCTTCGATGTTTAAAAATACCTTTATTCTGTTCATACTAAATTGATAGTTTGAGTATAGAATCCTAGGTGGAAAATCAAGTTTCTCAGAATTTTGAAGGCTTTTTACTTCATTGTCTCTTAACTTCTGTGCTATTTTGAGAAATGTGATTCCATTTTGATTCCTCCATTTTACTGTGACATGATTTATCTCTTTGGAAGCTTACATGATTTTTTTTTCTTGATTTTCATAGTTGTAAAGTCCATGAATATACTTCAATATGTGTCTTTTCAACAAATATGCTAGGCATTCAGTAATCCTTTCAATTTGGAAATTTCTTTCCTTCAATTCATGGAAACTATTGAATGTTACTGTATTTCTGTTGAATGCCTTTGTTTTTCTCTTTTTCAGGAACTCTTCATTAATACTTGTATGTTAGAACTCCAGGATTGACTTTTTTTTTTTTTCAATATTCCATTTATTAACCACATCTTCATATTTTTTGTTTTGCTTTTTGGAGTTTTCTCATTTTCCAAATTTTTATTATTTTCTCTCTCTACTGTCATATATTTAACTTCTAAGAAAACTTTGTTCTCTAAATGTTCCTTTTTATTTATATATAACCTCTTGTCCTTATTTCCTGGATATAGTATGTTTTTTTAAATCTGCTTTATTAGATCTGCTGTGTCTGTTACCACTTGTCCGTCTGCTTTTCAGTTTTCATATTTTTTGCTGTTTCCTTCTATTCTATTTGTCTTAGTGGGTTATGCCTTAAAAAAAAATCTAAACAAAAAAATTGCTAGTATTTTAGTGGGGTTTTAAGAGAGTGAATGTAAATGTGTGTTGGATCTGCCATCTTTTATATAGAAATCCAGTCATAAGATCTTGGTCTTTGGTTTTTTTAAATGCTTGGCATATATGCTCAAATTAAAATGATTTTCCTTAATTTGAAATTTTAATTGCCCTCACAAAACTTTATGGTGATTTTTCCCATGTGAAACCCCCTAAATAGGCTTCTAGAACTTTTGGAAGAACTTCCCAAACGAATAATTAGAACTTTTTGTTTTTGAGGGGTGGGAGGGATGACTAGAAGGAGAAAAAGTAATTATTTTTCTCTTTTTTTTTTTTTTTGCATCTTTTCAAAGATTGATCTAGTCTTTGCAAGACTGGCAATACAAACCATATCAGATAATTTAGATCTAAGAGACGACTCTCGACTGAGAAGCCTTGATATAAGGTGTATTCGCAGCCTAAATGGTAAGCTTCTAAAAAGAAATCTCAGATATCTCCTTGAAAACAATTAGACAAATAGAGATCTTTTTGCAGAACTATTAATGAACCTTTTAAGGGAATGGACTAACTCAATTTAAAAATGATATTGTCATTTTATTTATATAGAGATAATATGATTACTATTAAGCATCTTAAAAAGCACACATTTATTTGAAATGTTTCTATTTGTAGTAGTAGTTTTCAAACAGTATTCTCAGAACTCCTTTACCCTTAAAAATTTATTGAGGACCCTAAAGAGCTTCTGTTTATGTGGGTTTTACCATCTTAGAAGTATGAAACAGCTAAATTATCATATTTGTTTTTATAGTCAATCTCTTATAGTATTTTGTTTTGATTGAAGCATAGGAAGAAAATCTGGCCTCTTAAAATGATTGGAGATAGGAGTATTTTTAATAGGCTTTTCAGATAGTTGAGAATATTCTTTGATATAACATCAAAACTTAACCAGTAGCAATTTTTTTTCTTTTAAACAGCTTTACTGAAATATAATACCTACCATAAAATTCATCCTTTTAAGGTGTGTAAGTCAATAGTCTTCAGTATAATCACAGAGTTGTGTACCACAACTCAATTTTAAAACATGTTCATCATTCTCGAAAGATCCCTCATACCCATTTACAGTCATTCCGCTTTCCAACCCCTAGTTCTAGGCAACCACTAATCTACTTTCTCTCTCTATAGATTTGCCTTTTCTGGACATTTCATATAAATGGGATCATACTATTTGTGGTCTTTCGTGTCTGGCTTCTTTCACTTAACACAGTGTTTGTGAGGTTCATCATGTTTGTAGCATATATCAGTAGCTTCTTCCTTTTTATTACTGAATAAAAGTGATCATTTTTGAAAGGTTAATTAGAATGTAGAATCTAAAACCATATCAATTAATATTTTATACTCTATTACATTAAAATTCATTAGTTTGTCTTATCCTTCAAAAGGATCTTTTATCCATGCATGATTTTGTACTACATGCCTTGGTCATTTGGAAAAAACTGGTTCACAAAGTTATTTGACTCTTCTAAATGTTAACATGCATTTCATTATAAAATATCTCCCAAAATCATATTAATGTCATCACCAATCTCATCAAACTCACAGTACCAGATACTGGTTGTAAGAAATTCCACTTTTTACATGAAAGTTTAAATTTTATTATTGGCAAGAAATTTGGCCTTCCCTCTCCCCTTTTTTCCTTTTTTTTTTTTCTTTTTAAAGGAAATGTACAAATAGGAATAAAGGTGACTAGGCAGGCAGGCAGGAAGAGAAAAGAAAGAAGCGAAGCACTTTATTTAGTTGTTCATCTTGGTTGTTCCCTCTGACCCTGGGATACAAACCTGAGACCTTGGGATGTATATACTGCACCCAACCCCTACTCCACCAGGGCACACCTTGTCTTTTTTATTAAGTGAGGTACTCATTTTGTTCATCATCAAGGAAATTCTGATAAATACCCAAGTATTTGTTTCCTTAGTTTGTTAGTCATTCTTTCAAGTAAAACTAGTGTTTCTTGAAAAAAACATAGTTGAACTTAACCTGGGGGCACATTCAGACATCATGCACATTTCTTTCCTGTTTGATAACTAAAACTGTGTAGCAGTATAAATTGTCCATTACTACAGCCATAGTCTTGATTTATTCATTGCTAGGGTACCAGCAATTGCTTTGTACCATAAGATGTTGACACAGTGAAACGAAGAAGCCTTAATAATGTTGTAAAAATAGGTTTGGCTATCAAATTCCCAGGATCCCATAGACTGCACTTTGAGAACCACTTGTTTATAGTAGCTTTGTTTTATCATTACATTTTGTTGTACTTCCAGATTGCAGTAGTATATCATAATATTTGTGGATAAGGTTTGCATTAATTAAAGCAAAAGCTGTTTTATAACTTGAAGTACTTGATTAACAGTAAAGTCAAAGGTGAAAAAAGTTAAGATATCTGAACCCACCTCTTTTTTAAAAAAACTGAATTGCATTACCCATGTGTTTTTATATGTTTAAAAGCAAAATGATTTCTCATGAGTGCTAAATTTAAATACATGATGAAAATAAATCCTCGTTTTCATTGATTTTTTTAGTATTTGAGAGTCTGGAATTTAGAAAAGCATTTGAATTGCCTGAGTTTCATTACTTGATAAAAAATGAATGCTTTTTGTTTTTCAGGATGTAGAGTTACAGATGAAATTTTGCATTTAGTGCCAAATAAAGAAACTTTTAGACTCACCCTAAGAGCAGTCAAATTATGGGCAAAACGTAAGTATCCCCAGTCTTTTACATTTGCGTTATAATTTTCAGTTGCTGGTGCTGGAAGTACATATGGAAACTCTGAAGCCTATTGATGCTGTTAGGGATTGAAGTCCAGTAAGTTTTGGAGAAGCTTTTTCTTTTTCAGGTACAACGGTTATGGTGTTTTGATACGTGACTACATTCCCTTTCCTTTGAAAACCAGAAGCCTCTGATTTTCCATCTTAAGTTTCAGTCAGGCAGTCAGAGTGAGTTAGAACTTGGATGTGAAACCCTCACTGGTCTTTGGGCCCTCTATGGGCAGTGTTAACTTACTAATCTTTGTCTCCCCATTACCAGCAAACAGTCTCATTTATAATAGGTATTCAATAAATTTACTAAACGAAAAAACATACAGTGAGAGTAATTCTAACTTGATTTCATTTTTACCTCACAACATTGGCACCATACTATAAAAAGTACATGATTCATAAAAGGTCCAGTCATGAATTGAGAGCACATTTTGTGTTATTTATAACTACATTCAAGTAGTGCTTCACTTCTGTAACCAGATTTTACATAATCTAAAAACAGTGCTCTCAAGTAAAAGTATGATGGAAATGTTTCATATCTGCTTTCTAATGCAGTAACTCTGGCTATTGAAATGTACAACTAAGGTGAATTTTTAATTTTCATTTTAATTAATTTAAAATTAAACAGTACCTAAGAGAAGTTGGAGACATACTTTCATACAAAGTCTTGTACACAAATGTTCATAGCAACTTTATTCATAATAGTAAAAACAAAAAATGGAAATAACCACATGTTCATAATGATGAATACATAAACAAAAGGTGGAATATCCATACTATAGAATACTTGGCAATGTAAAAACAATAAAGTTCTAATACATGTTAAAATTTGTTTGAACATTGAAACCATTCTGTTAGGTGCAAGAAGCCAGTCACAAAAGACCACATATTTCATTTATATGAAATGTTCAGAATAGGCAAACAGCATCAAAGATCAGTGACTGTCAACATTTGGGATGAATAGGGGAAATAGGAGTGATGTGATTATTAAATGTGATGAAAATGTCCAAGTATAATATACCATTAATATTACTCATTTCATACATTATTTTCTTATAGCGATCTATTAAGAAAAAAGTATGATTTAGGTGATGGTTACACAAAGTCTGCGAATATACTTAAAAACACTGAATTTTCTACTTTAAACGGATAGATCTTATAGTATGTGAATGATAACTCATTAAAGCCGTTACTGAAAAATAGCCACATGTGACTTGTGGCTGCCATATTAGATGTCTAAGTAGACCACAAACAAGTAGAATTTGTCCTTGGGCTCAAGTATTTTGTTTGTGTAGTTGGAATAAAGTAATTTGTAGTAAAGGGATAACAGAATAATTTCTTAACAGATCAAATACTTCTTTTGTCAATGTTTAGATATGTATTTTTCACTTGTAGCTTGCGTGAGGTTGATATTTTCTATTTTTCTTTTCTCTATGTCGGACAAAATAATGCTATCATTTTAATTGATGGCATCTTAGGTTTGATGAAATATGTGCATACTTTTTTTATCGATTACTATGAGAAAGTCATAAGAAATAAGTCATATTAATGGTGTATTGTACTTTATGGAAAGGTATCCAAATTCTGCAAACTACCCGTTAGTCGGAACTTTACACTTGATTTTAAAAGACCTATGAATATGGTTACTACTGAAATGTTTATTCTTCCCTACCTGTAGACCCTCCAAATATCTTCCCTCCTTCCTCTTATTTTCTTTCTCAACCATAGATACTAAAGAATGGAAAATCCCAATGTTATATCAGTAGATCTAGGTTGGGCACTCAGAACTGAGGCAGGGAACTGGGCTGTCTATATTGAAGGGCAAGATAGGGGGATAAGATGAGCAGTTTATCGTTTTCTGGTAAGACTGTTGACCAGTCACGAAGGTCCGCCTGTTGCTTTTAATGTTTCTGTAAGGGAAGAGTTATAAGCAACTGTCTTAGGAAGTTATCCTGTTACTAATGGTTGAATGTCATGTCCTATAATAATTGACAAATATATTTTCTAGGACGTGGTATTTATTCCAACATGCTGGGATTCCTTGGTGGCGTCTCCTGGGCAATGCTAGTTGCAAGAACTTGCCAATTATATCCAAATGCAGCGGCTTCTACTTTAGTTCATAAGTTCTTTTTAGTTTTTTCCAAATGGTAAGTATATGTATATTTTCACGTTACTAACCTTTGCCTATGTAAAGTTGTTTAGAAACTTAAGAGCTACGCATAGATATTTTTCTGTTGTCTGACAGTCCTTTTAAGTTAGAAGTTTAAAAACATCACATTTGAGGGATTTGTAAATGTGGGCCTTTAACTTGAGAGTGGTCACAATAAATTTGGCTTTGCCAGTTACCGTAAAGAGGTTATTTAAGGTTTCCTTGTGTAAAATAAAGATGATAATCATAGATTTGTTGGAAGTATTTTCAGTAAGTGTTAGCTTCTGCTATTTTTAAATTATCAGCGTTAAATTCATGAAAGCAAAGGAAAAGGAAGGGAAAACCTCAAGTTGAAATCCCTTATAGCCAATAGGCAGGGAAGTATTTGGCCTTTCAACGAGAACACTGTTTTAAAATAAACAGCTTTTTTCTTTGTATGCTTCCTTTGATGATCATTTTTTTCCAATACCAAATGCCCAAAACATTTGCCATATGAAAATTAGAACAGTCTAATGATTTTAACATTTCATATAGTACCTGAAGTGTGAGATCCTATGTGAGTTAATTTGCTCTTTTTGTCTTAGGGAATGGCCAAATCCTGTGCTCCTGAAGCAACCAGAAGAAAGTAACTTGAATTTGCCAGTTTGGGATCCTCGGGTATGTGACTTACTAAGGAATTTATTAAAACTTCTTAGGAAAAGGATATTTCTCTTTATTACATTCTAATTAAAGATAATTCCTTCTGTCCTTTCTCATCTTCCTCTGTATAACTATAGTACTTTTCCTTCCTCTGCTGTGTTCTTTGGTGTAGATGATTTGTACCTTCAATGCTGATCCAAATGTTATGTCATTAAAAATCACTCACATAAGATAAGTGGGTGTATCAATCGAGATGTCATAATCCACTGTTTATAACTATCTTAGAAGTAATTAGTAACTAAAATAGTTAAGTTTTGAGATATATAAAAGAGGTACTTTCATAATGCAATTTAAAGCAGATTGATGGGTCCAGGATAATAAAGCTTTTACCTTGCATTTTAATTTGCTTTTAGAATGAGTGCTTATTTTTCTGAGTAACCCAGAAGTCATCTATTGAGTAGGTACAGAAAGGATTGAGAGCCGTTGGACCAGAAAACACTTTTTGCACTTATGATACTGTATTTCCTTGGTTCTAAAAGACCATGATAAGATGCACCATCAATTTAACAGTTTTTAAGGGGGAAAATAAACTTCCATAGACTTCCTTTTACTTTGACTATCAGACACAACTGACTTATATGTGGGGAGGGGGTGGTGATGCACTTCTTAGAATTGAGGAAATGTAGTATTGAATTTATATTTCGTATTCTTCAGACTTTTGGGGAAATGAAGTGAGGACAACTGAAATAGGAGAATAGATCAATTATTCTGCTTCTAATTTCACAGGTAAATCCATCAGATAGGTATCATCTCATGCCCATAATCACCCCTGCCTACCCACAACAGAATTCTACGTATAATGTGTCCACATCAACTCGAACAGTAATGGTAGAAGAATTTAAACAAGGTAAACTTGCTGGCTTTATTGCCTTTTACATATTACCACAAGATTTGGGTTGACAATTTTTTTCTCTATTGCAGTGAGGGGTTGGCAGTTTGAGTTATAGATTACCTGTTAACCTAAAAATTCTATGAAAAGTTTATTTTTTTCAGCAATTGGTTTTCCAAGTATATGGTAGTATTAAGACCAAAATGGAGCCAGCCCAACTTGATTGAACTTGATTTTTATGTTCTAAGAAAGAACATAATAAATTTACTTTTTTTAACAAGAATTTTGTGGGGTTAGAAGTTTTGTGGGGGTATGGTGATACAGGAACTGATACATGTTCACTCTCTTAAATTAAACATCAATCTCTCTTCAATTTAGGTCTCGCAGTCACAGATGAAATTCTTCAAGGGAAATCAGATTGGTCCAAACTGCTTGAGCCACCAAATTTTTTTCAAAAGTATAGGTATTTAAATTTTTGTATTTTTTGTGTGTGTGGATTTAAAGAATGTTAAAATGCTAATATATGATAAGTGGCACTTGTTACTTATAATTCAAGTGAGATAGAAAAACAGGGTAACAGAAATCCTAGTGATAAGGGAATTTCTATAGTCTAGTAGAGTCTAATACATTAGTAGTAATTTGGTTTGGTTTTTAGTGAATTGTTAATTACAGAGTTACAGAATTTTGTGAAAATCCGAGCTCATTTTACTTTTTCATAAACTGGATGTCTATATTAACTCTTGTTCATTGGGAAAGGAAAAGAAAAATTATTAAAAAACAGACTCTAACAATGTTTCTGACTTTTTTTTTTCCTGATTGTTACCAAAAATTTTTCATAGACATTATATAGTACTGACTGCCAGTGCATCAACAGAAGAAAATCATCTAGAGTGGTAAGACTTAACATTTCAAGTTTTCCACCTATGGTGTGGTGATATATTTATAGGGTGCTTTACCATTTTTAAAACACTAAGTTTTCAAAAGTATTAAATCCTACTGATGACTGTTGTATAAGACCACTTAACTATCAGTATTTAAGAAATACCATCAAATTAATGTTTCAGCATTAGAAGTGATGTGAGATAAGGATACATGTGCCTTTGCCTTTTGTCACTTCTTAGATTCTGGTTTAAGCAAATTTGTAAAGCATTTTGAGAGTTTTCTATCTAGTTTTCAATGTTTACCATCATGTTCTCTCCATTAAAACTAGAAAGACTTCAAGACATTTTATATCTTTTTTTTTTTTTGACATATTCTTTATATACATCTTTAATTAGGAGATTGTGGCATTAGAATTTTAAGCTCCCTCAACAGGTGGAGATATTTTTGGTCAACGAGCAGTGTGTTCTTTCTTGTGCATCTAAATATATTCATCTAAATATATTTCTATATTTAAAGTATATTTTGGCCTCCAATGTATTGATATATCTGGCTCCACCAGAGTGGTTGTGCTTTCCTTGGGTCTGACTTCTGGAAAAGGAAAATCCAATATAATCTTATTTTTCCTTCAAGAGTTTCATTGATAATTAATGGGACCCTGAAAAGAACCCTTTCACTAAAAGAACATTTTTCTACATCTGGGGCCAGGAAACTGGTCTAGGCCAAATTCAGTCTGTCACCTTTTTTTATAAGTAAAGCTTTACTGGACCATCACCACACTTATTTACGTATTGTCTGACTTTCATGCTACACTGCAGTTAAAACAGTTGCAACAGAAACTGGCCCACAAAGGCTGAAATATGTACTAACTGGCCCTTTACAGAAAATGCTTGCCAACCTCTTATTTAGGTACTGCTAAGGAATAACACAGCATTGAAGCATACACAATGATAATGTGTAGTTCTTTCTAAGTTTTAAAATCATTTCTGGGTTAATGTAATAGCTGACAAGTCACCTATCTTCAGTAAGGTAGAAAGTACATTTGCAGAAATCTGGTGAAATTTTTAATATTTTAGTAGTGTCTGATATAATTGTAGCAAATTCTTTTTAAATGCAAAATCTAATAGTTTTGTAGAAATTAGCTTATTTATTTCGTAAATTAGTACCAATTGAACTTTTTGTTCATGTTACTTAAAGTTTATTGAAGGAGCATTGTATCATAATATTTAGATTTAAAGTGTGCGCATTGTAAGTCAGCACCTGTATATAATAAATTCAGTTCACCACTTCAGTTTGACCTTCACTGTACAGTTTAGTACTTCTACCCAATTTGCCCGACTGTTTAAACATAGCTTAACCTTCAGTTCAGACATAAGATTTGAAAGTGGAAAAAGTTTCAGAACCAAATTAACCAGTTTTGTGTTCATATTGAAATCATGACTACTTTATGAATCCATGAAGGCAGGGTATTTTAAATAGATTAGGAGTACATTAAATAGTTCTTTTAAAAAGGGGAGCATGGGGAACACAGAAACTCACTAAATTATATGTAATTTACTTGAATGGTGGGCTCATTTTTGTTTAAATTTTTATTAAAATAATATGATGTGTAACATTTGAATGGTATTTAATTTTTTAAAGGAAAGGTACAGGCAGGAATGGAGGCATTAGGCAAACAGGCAGTAAGAGAGAAGAGGAAGAAACACTTTATTTAGTGGTTCATCTTGGTTGTTCACCTGCCCTGAGACATGAACCAAGTTCTTATGATGTCATGGACTGCACTTGGTTGGAGGCAGTGGACCTAACTGCTATTCCACCAGAGTGCACCTGAACGGTATTTTAAACATACTAATATATTGGACTAAAATTTTTTAATGAATATGTAAGACATCATAGATAATTGGTTACTTTGTTTACTCAGATATAGTTACCAAATTAATATGGAAAAATGTGGTTTTTTTGTTTTAGGGTTGGATTAGTAGAATCTAAAATCCGTGTACTTGTTGGAAACTTAGAACGGAATGAATTTATTACTCTTGCCCATGTAAATCCCCAGTCATTTCCAGGAAATAAGGAACATCATAAAGAGTAAGTTAATTATTTTGATGTGTCCCTCTTTTTTTTTTTTTTAATTAAAGGAAAGTTTCAGGCAGGCAAGAAGAGAGAGGAAGAAGCATTTTTTTGTTATTTAGGTTCACCTTGACTATTTCCCCCAGTCCAGGATGCAAAATGTTAACCTGATTCTTGGCATACATGTGGATTGCAGTTGACCAGAGGTGGCAAATCAAATTGTTACACCACCAAAGCACGCCTTAATATCTCTCTTAACTGATGTTACTTGACATGCGTTAAGATCAGCTGTAAAATTGGTTTCTGTTTTGTTCTGTTAAATTTTTAGGTAAGGTGCGAGCAGAAGTGAAGCTGAGCATAGGCAGGCAGGCAGGAAGAGAGGAGAAACTGCAGCATTAATTTATTTTATTTAGTTGTTCATCTTGTTTCTGCTGGTCCTGGAACAGGAACCCAGAATCCTGGGATGTTATGTAGACTGCACCCATTCACTGCTCCACAGGATCACTCCCAAGTGTTGTTATTTAATAGGCATTAATGGGAAGTATATGTTGAGTATATTTATTAAAACTAAGTATATGGTACATTGGTAGCCCACACATGTCAGCCAAAACGCCATCTAGTATTTGGAGCATCTTTAAATATGTATTATATTTTGTAAGGTATTTCAAAGCCACTAATATTCTTTATAACAGTACAGGATAACTTAACAGTGTTTGGGGTGTCAGTTTTAAGAATTTGGCCAAACCATTGAAATTTGTATTTCTGCTTCCATGGAGACTGAGATTTGACTACCAGTTAGCATCTGTAAAATTGTAAAAAAAAAAAAAAAAAAATTAATGGAAATTCTTAAATTTTATTTTATAGCAACAATTACATATCAATGTGGTTCCTTGGAATAATTTTTCGGAGAGTAGAAAATGCAGAAAGTGTTAACATAGACTTGACATATGATATACAATCATTTACTGATACAGGTAAGACTTCTTCATCATAGAGTTGTGGTTCTCAGCCCTGCCTGTAATACAGCACATCTGCCTTGGATCTGGGTACTGTGTTTCTAAAGTGCCTTAATTGGTTAGATGAACGTGGTGTGTTCGTATTATGGAAGACTAAACTAATACTTTAAAAGAAAAGGCATGATGAAACAATTACTAAGACATAAATGGTGGGGGTAATTGCAGAACAGTGTGTGTTGTGTGCTACCAGTTACATAAGTAAAATAAAGAATATATGCATGTTTGCTAATAAATGCATCACTATGTTTAGATGGGTACATAATTTAAAATATAGAAATGTAAAAATGCTTCTAAGTTAAAACTGATTGCTTCTTGGAAATAGGGTTGACAACTCTTGAACCCTTTGAGTTTTGTACCATGTGAATATGTTTATTTTTAAGCAAAAAGAAAAGTTAAAACACCACAAAAACAGCTCTGCAAGTGATTCTTGGTGATTCACAGCCAGAATTTGCAATCACAGTCCTGCTTTGTGTTTGGTTTTTAAAGGAAAGGTGCAGTCAGGAATGAAGGTGAGTAGAAATAGGCAGGAAGAGAGAGGATGAAGAAGCAGTTTGTTTATTTTTTGTTGTTCATCTTGGTTTTCATCCTGACCCTGGGTCTTGAACCTGAGTGCTTGGGATGTATGGCCTGTGATCTCAGCTGAAGGCAGCTGACCAAGCTGCTCCTCCACCAGGGCGTAGTGTCAATCACAGTCCGAAAGATGACTTGATGTTTGTTTTTATATGAAATAAATATCATTCAGTACAGGCTTGCTAATTTAAGTTTCAGAATCAGTGAAAAAAATATCCTTTCTAGCTCCCTGATAATACCTCTCTGGAATATCATAATGTATTTATTTAAAATGTGACAAAATGTGAAATAGTATACATTCATACTGTTCGTCTTCATAGTTTGGCCCATGTGCATTTTCTAAATTCTTTTGAATTAGCCTCATTTATCATGAAAGTGTTATAACTATTCAGTCACACCTCTGGGAGTAAAACCAGAGAATCTGCAAATTGAATAAGCATTCCTAGTAATTTTTTTAAATAAGCAATCTGAAATTAAAAAACAGATAGAAACTTTTTCATTTCAATTTGGACACATTTCTCAAAAAGGAGAAAGTTGGGAAGCTCTGTTTAAAGTGTTTTTTTGTTTTTTTTTTTTCAGAAAGGAATGCTTTCTGAGAGGTTAAATAATACACTTCATTTCACAGTGTTACCTTGCAAACTGATTTTTTTTTTTTTTTTTTAAAGGAAAGGTGCAGGCAGGAATGAAGGCTAGTGGGCATGCAGATAGGAAGAGAAAGGAGTAAGAAGCATCCTTTATGTTTTATTTAGTTGTTCACAACTCTCTCCCCTCCCCAGACCCAAGACTTGAACCCAGGGCCTTGTGATTTTCTCCTTCAGAGGCAGTTGACCTAACTACTGCTGCACCAGGGAACACCAAAACTGATTTTTTTATAAGTTGGGAAAAGCTCTAGAATAATCATTGAGGACTGTGTGTATTCTGATTCCAGCAAGAAGTTCGGGGCTGTTGAGCCTACTTTCCCCACTTGTATAGCAGGCATACACTTTTAGATGGTTTCTGGTATTTAATGTTTTATGATTGGTGAAGTAAAATAAGCTTCTTAGAGGAGAAATACTGTCTTTGGGGGAAATAGAAAACAAGACTGAGAAAAAACTTTTTTCCCTGCATTTATTTTGTTAATGAGATTTGATTACTAGAAACTTGTTGAAGCTCTTAGCTCAGAAGTTCCCCTTTAACATACTGACATTGTTACAGTGTACAGACAGGCAAACAATATAAACATGCTAAAGGAGGGAATGAAAATTGAAGCAACTCATGTTAAAAAAAAACAGCTTCATCACTACCTTCCAACAGAGATTCTTCAAAAAAAGAAAAAGGTGAGTTTATAATCTTAACACGCCAATATGGTTCCTCTTTATTCCTATCTAATTCCATAAATAAATCCTAGGACCACATTTGCATTCTTAGAGCTCCCAAAGCTGTTGAGAATAAAGAGTGAAGATAAAGCCAATTCAGTCTAGCACTAAAATGCCACCTTCATTAATCACAAAATCTGTTTTTTTATGTACTTCAGAATTGAAGTCAGTGACTATTCTCATTTGCCTTTTGCAATCCTAAAAGCTTTCTCTTCTTTCAGCAAAGTCTTTCTGATGTCAGTCGAAGTTCAAATGGACCTCAGTCCAAAAGATCTTCTCTGGATAGCAATTGTTTGGATAGCTCCAGAGACACTGATAATGGAACACCTTTTCATTCCCCAGTGTCAACAAACAAAACTTCCAAGCCTGATACTCCTTCTGCTGGAGAAACAGAAAGGTCTGTGTTTCAAGGTTGTCCCTTCAATCTTCATTTTATTTGAGGATAACATAAACTTTTGTACACCATTGTTAAATATTTGTTAAAAAGATTTTATTTTTCTGTTGTTAGTTTCCTGCTTAGAAATACTTAATTTGTGGTAATCCTGTGGGACATGCTGTAGGATTATGAATATGCGAGCCTAGATAAATACACAGAATTACACAGGTTTTCTGTTGAATTTTTAAGTCTTAATTCTCACTGGGCTCTCTGCCTTTTTCCCCTCTTCTGTCTTCCACTGAAATATTAAAGTAGGATTACTTGAAATACGTTTTCCTAAATGTTAAAATAATGTTTTAAATAAGTAATAATGATTTAACACTTTTAATAGGAATAGTGATGAACCTGCTGCTGTGATTGTGGAAAAGCCATTGAGTGTCCCACCAGCTCAAGGACTATCTATTCCAGTCATTGGTGCAAGTAAGTATCTAAACTTTGATTTACATTGATTCTGCCACATATACATTTAATTACCAAAATACTTGTTTCCTTTTCAGAAGTTGACTCTATAGTAAAAGCTGTGTCACCCCCAACTGTATGTACTATACCTACTGTAGTAGGACGAAACGTCATTCCTAGGATCGCAACACCCCACAACCCTGCCCAGGGACAACTGCATCTGAATGGAATGTCAAATATAACTAAGAATGTTACACTCAAAAGATCCCACTCCCCTTCCATAGATGGACCTTCTAAGAGGTTGAAAGACATAGAAAAGGTAAAGTTAACAATTTTGTTGATTCAGTAATTGACTTTTTTTTTTTCAAGGCAGGCAGCAAGTAGGAGTGAAGAGGAGACAGAGGAATTATTAATTATCTAGTTGCTCATTTTAGTTGTTACCTCCCTCAGACCTGGGCTGCAAACCAGTTCCTTGAACTGTATGTGGACTGTGCCCCAGGCATGGGCTTAAAACCTGAGTTAAAAGGGTATACCAGTAATTGATTTTTGTAAAGTTAACTTAAAATAGTATTGAAGACACTCAGAATTCTCCTTGGTATCTTAGTGCTCCATTAAGACTTGATTGTTTAAATAGAATATTTGCCCATACTCTAAAAGAACAATACTGATTTATTCATCCTAAATTCAAATTACCAATATGTCTGAAAACTTGATAATTGGTATAAATCTCCTTGACTTACCACACAAGTCATTACTGGTAACTAAATAATCAGATGTTTGTTATGATGTTGCTCTCCTCTGCTTCCAGTAGGTGGTGGTAAAACTATTATAATTGGAAATGGTTTAACAAAAAGATCAAACTGTAGAATATAGGAGTGGCAGTTGAATTCAATCTTGTTTAAATTTTCATCAAACTACATTTATAGTAATTTCTGATGATAGACTAATTGCTAGTTTCCCAGTTTATATAGAGTTCTATGATTTTTGTAGGTATGTAATAGCAACTCATTTTAATGTTTAATTTTAGTTTATTCGACTTGAATCAACACTGAAGGATTCACGTGCTACTGAAGATAGAAAAAGAAAAGCAGTGGTAAATATATTAACAACATGCTTCAAAATATTTACATTTAAAGAATTTTTGTATTAAAAAAAGTACATATGGAAGTGGATAATGCTAACTCTGTGTCAAGTTTTGGTTATGTTTTATTTCATGTAGAAATAAACATTTGCATATAGGAAAGAAAGTTTTATACAAAATTTTTCTGTTTTTAGGATGCCATTGGAGAATGTATGCCTATTCCAACTATTGATACATCACGCAAAAAGGTAACACTTATTTATAGGTGAAATTCGTAGATAACTGTAGGTACAAAAAGGTTATTAAAGAACCTAGCACTGGGTGAAGTCCTTAAAAACCTGTCCTTAAAAACCAGCAATATAAGTGGGAGGTAGGGATGGAAATAGTGAATAAAATAAATGGTCCTTAATATATGTACTTCAGAAGTCTAAAGGAAAGAGAGTACTCTAAGACTTTTTTTGTTAATTTAAAATTTAGTTTAATAATTAGGAATGATACTTCATTAATATTTTGAATAAACCAGTATAACAGTGTATATAGTAAGTACATTTAAAACATGAACTAAAAGACCCCTAAATCTCAATTAAAATTTCCTGTTATTAATTATAGAATTTATAAACTTTACATGTAAGAGGTGGGTTATAAAAACTGAGTATGTAATTATATATGTAATGGAAGAAAAATTGAAATGAATATTAAAGGTATGAAAGAACGGACATGTCTGGATTTTGCTTTAGAACCATGTTTGGATATAGGTCAAACAAACATGGCAATATTTTAATAATGTCTGTCTTGGTGTGGCATCCGAGTCTTATCCTATTCTCTGCTTTTATATGTGCATGTCTTTTTCATGTTTTTATGGATGAATATGATATAGATATTTGGTAATCCTAGGTAACCTGAGAGGATTGACTCTTATAATCATTTCTTGACAAGAAGCTAACATACTATCACACAACTTATCTGTATATTAGGGTTCTTTGTTTCTCAGTTTCATAGACTTTTCTTACTATATGTCATTTTATTGTCCTCAAAAACCTTCATATAGATAATCCTTGAATTTCACCCTTATTGAAGTTACCTAGCCTAACTGCACAGTTGTTTTCCTTAAAAAAAGTATCTCACAAATTGAGTTTACAGCATTCTTCTCCATGAATGTATTATAGAAAATAATTGAGGGATGTAAGTGAATATCAGTTTGTTCTCTATAATATTCATTATTTTACCTCACACTAAGAGTTTCCTATTCAGTGATTCAGTGATCAGAGAAATGCCTTATTTCTCTTCACCATGGTCTGACTTTTGAGGACTCTATTCATTTCTTAGTCCATAAGTGGACATTCATTTAACAGATTCCCTTTTCTTAGACATACATTCCTTCCTCTTCTGCCTTTAACTTTTCCCTTTGCTTTTCACCTTTGACTGTAAAAAAAATAAAAATAAAAAAATATGTAAAACAAGAAATGCCTGTGAGCAATGGGCAAAATGTTCAACATTTAGGAATTTAAGGGATTTGATGAAAACCTGAGTGTTTGTGACCGATTTATTAATTGGGCCTTTTTAATAGATTTATTTCCCTTCTTTGTGTCTATTTCTTTCTAATAGAGACTACCTAGTAAAGAACTACCAGATTCATCATCTCCAGTTCCAGCAAATAACATCCGTGTCATCAAAAATTCCATTCGACTAACTCTTAATCGGTAAAAGCAGTGCCTCCTCAATTAAGTGAATATGCAATCATTTAATGGTATAGATGCAGCCTCTTCTTTTAAAATAGAAGTGACTGTCATACATAAAATAAGGTGAAAGTTACAGTCATCAGCTTAAAGACCTTGAAAAGTGGTTTTTGAACTCTCACACTTTGACCTGCAGATGCCGTAGCATTCTCTCATTGATTGTTACGTATACTTCTCTGAGGATCACCTGCTATCAAATTGTCATCTACAATATTATGGCTTTGCATTGGAGGTTTTACTGCCTTAACTTTTGATGCTTGTTTCTCTTATGGGAACCAGTTCTTGGCTACTTGGACATTGATAAAAACAAGTCCTGATTATTATTATTTTTTTTTTTAGTTATTTGTAATCATTGTATGAAACTTAAAAAAAATTGTCTTGAAATTTTCCAAATGTTAACACATTTCCTTTGGTATTGTAGCCACTTTGTGAAACCTGGGATAATTGAATGTGAGATATCTTTTCTGCTACCCTCATATGTGTAGATGTACTTATTGTATGTTCTTTTGATTTAAATTATTTCCTGACTGGCACATGGAATATTTAAATTTTTATTTTTTATGCCTTTCTGTCCAAATGTTACATAGGTACCAGGGAGGATTCGTCCAGAGATTACATAAGAGTTGGGCACCATAAATTCTTATATTTTGCCTCCCATGGAGGCCTTCAAAATGCATCTTTATTAAGAATCAAAATACAGCCAGGATACTGAAAGTCAGTATATGAATGGTGAAATTGTTACATATCCTATCTCATGCCATTCTTGTTAGTTGACTCTGGTATTTTTTATTGAGAAGCAACTCATTCCAGCATCAACAAGAAGATACTGTTAAGTATGGCAAACTTGTATTTTTGAGGTGTAAAATAACTAACTTGGCATGATAATTCCTGACCATTACTTACCACAGAACTTCAAACAGTTTCTTCATGAACTAGGCATGCAGAAATATGCAGTGGATTTTATTAAAACCTAAGGCATTTTTGAATGACATTGTTAGCAACCATTAATTGGCTCAGGACCTTTGTAATTTTTATTTAATTATGAGTTGTCTTTTTTTACACTGCTTTTTTTCAGTGCATTTCTTAATATTTTTTAAGTTTCATGAACGCATGCTCAGTTTATTAAAATCCATAACCATGTAACTCTTGTAATATGTTGATTCAGTGTTTTGTAAATGAAGTCGTATGTATTTTCAGAGTATTTTTGTATGTACTGTAAGATACCATCTTTTCAAAGAGAAAACTTTAAAACCTTTACTGTCTCTTTTTAGTCTAATTTTTAAAATATGGATTATGGTTGAATTCTTCTTAAAATGTATAGATTGCACTATCAGGGATGTTGGCATATATTACCTTTTTTCAGTTTTCATTCTGCATTTATTATGTACAGTAGAAAAAACAAAATGGTACATTTAAGTAGTGCAGGGGAAACACTTAGTTATATATTATTTTATAGAACTCATGAAGCCATTTAGTCAGTGGATTACTAGCAATCCATTTTCTTTTGTAAGCCCTTTGCTATTGAGTTGAAATACTTGAATTCCGATTGTCAGAGATGCCATGTCCTCCTCCCACTCCCATTCCCTGACCTGTAGGTCACTGAAATAGAAATTGTAGTGTTTTAACTTGTACACACGAAAACTTCTTAGAAGTAAAGAAGTGCAAGGGGAAAAGAACTGTTCCATTATTAACATTTTACATAAAAACAAGAATGCAGTCCCATAACTAAGTAACTTCCTTAAAAGCTTTCTCTGATCCTTTTCCCTTATTCAAATATTTTAAGATTAGTTCTCCAAAAATTCTATTTGAGCAAAGGTAAATTTTGAAGATTGAATAATTGTCACTTTACCTTCAAACTTTAAAAAGTCTTTCAGAGATTTGGATTACATTGTTATATATATATGATAAGTTTGCATTTCTGTATTTAATATCTATGATCCAATATTTACTAGCAGTCAAGGTCTCTAAGAACTCCTTATTACTCTATCATATAAGCAGATTCCTCAGTAACTAGATTTTTAAGAAAATATCTAGCCTAGCCTTTATATTCCATTGTAGTCATTTCTCTTGTTTTAAGGGTCCATTCAACATAGGGTTAAGACATTAGACGTAGGCTTCTCAAAGATAGCATTCTTCAACCTGCTTGGTAACGGGAGTTGATGTGATGATTTTGAGATGGTGGGTTTGGTCAGAAATGACGTTTTCTATCTTTTACAGTGGGTGGAACTTTCAGTACATTTAATTACCATAGTAGGAGATTTGCATTGTACTGGTTCTAATAAGTAAGTACAAGGGGAATGTCTGAGATTATATGTTATGCTCAGAGGCACTAAGATATTTGTTTTCAGGTGTAAAACTACGAAATACAGTTTATAAAGGCAAGTCATCTTCCATATATCAACATATGTTAAACAAGGGCTTTAATCTCATTTTTCAGTAGCTGGCTCTGAAGAATAGTGTTTATCAAAAGAAAACATCCGATAGTTTCAACTTTAAGGACTTAACTAATATGGGAGATGGTATATGGCTTACAACTTGGTATATGGCTTACAACTTTGTAAAATTGGGGCAAGAGAATTTTAAAAGACTTGGTGCTTACAGTAAGTATGTTTTACGGCAATAAGTTAGTAACATTAAGTGCTTACTTGGTTATAGTAGTAATTAAATGAAAATGGACAGTGTTGAAATGGATTAAAATTATTTTCCAGGGTACCCCACAGCTTTGAAACAGGATTTGTAACTTGGGGATCAAGGAATCCAAGGGAATCCTTTGCAAATGTCTATCAGGAGTTTTAGTTGATGTGCATTTTTCTGGGGAATAGTAAGTTTCACAGCTTTTATGAGAATTTCAACACACACACACACACACACATGCACACACATGTCAGGAAGCATAGCTTTCCAGAATTAAATAATCCCAGATTCTTCAGAATTTTCTGCATAAGATTTCTCTGATATATTTCTCAAAATCTACTGTGGTTCTTACTAGAAAAGTAGATTGATAGAGAACACTGAATTTCTCTCCAAGTTCATACATTTCAGATTAAATTTCAGTATTTACAAAAATGTTTACTCTTGAATTTATAAATGTACATATGTTAACTTAGATTCATTACAGAGTCAAACTTTTGTTCAAATTTCAATCTAAGATTGATCAGGGTATTAAAATAGCTTAGACTGTATCATTAGAGTAAAAAAAAAAAAAAAAAAGTAATAGAAGGACCCTAATCCTTTTGATTTCAGTAGCATTAAACTTCTCTTTTTCCTCCATGTTTATGGTTCAGACCTAAACAGACCAATAGATAGGACTTTAGTTTAAAAACAAAATTTTTATAAACAAAAATTGTGTTTAAATAAATATTAAATCTTCTAAAACTTTAGAATTTAGGACATGATAGCAATAGTGAAGATGGAAGAAAACTGATCTCAATAATGATAACTATTTCCTTAGAATTTTTTAAAAGAACAGTACAAAGTCAGATCCTTCCCAAATTCCTTAATTTTTTCTGAAATACTTTTTTCTGATCAAATTTTGTATTTGAAATCAGTTGAACATAAGATTTTCAAGCTTGTTACTATTTTGAAGCTACTGCATTTTAGCAAAGAACCCACATAATTAACTTTTTAAAGCAGTAAGATATCTTTGAGGTAAATGGTGCTACATCATTCCCCACAATATTATGTAAATTGAATGTAGGTGCCATTCCTTTTCAGGGAGATGTCTGTGTTGTCCGTATTCTTCCTGCCTTTTATGTGGATTTTGTCTTACTTAGTTGTACACACGAGCCTCCTTACTTGTCTGAAGTAATCAAATAAAGTTGCTTTGGTAAATAGATGTCGATTAATATTATTTGAGAGTGGCTCAAAAGTACTAGATACCTTTATTTCTCAAACTGACAGTTTGATCATTTATCACTCAGGCTCTTTGCAGAAATGTTATCTACTACCTGCTGTATGAAAGAAAAGCTCAGGCTCAGTTTACCTCACACAGAATCACTTATTTCATATTTATTAGCAAGCAATAGCACAATGGTTTAGTCTGCCTTAGGTATTGGTAGTGAAATTCTCTCACCCTTTGGTCAAAATCAAGTGATCAGAATCCTGTACTAATGACTGGGCAGAGGTACATCCAGTAATGAGGCCTTGGATAGATGCTGTTGATGGAAGGACAAGTTACAGGACTTCTTAGGGTCTTGTTAAAGAACTGACCTTTTAACTAATCCACATATCTTGAACACTAGTAACTGACTTCTCATAAAAAACTATGCATTATTCAGATTAGCAGGCCACTTACAGCATCAATGGAAACACATCTGACAATTAGCAAAGCCTGAATTTACTGAGCTATTGATAACAAAGGCATCTAGTAGTCACCTGGGCTTCCTGATTCGATTGCCCACTGACCATCCCTGGTATGTGAATTTCTGATTAGGGCAACTCTGCTCCTAAGATGTCTTTTTTTTTTTTTTTTTTTTTTTTTAAGGGAAAGCACATGCAGGAATGAAGGTGAGAAGGCAGGCAGGAAGAGAGGAGGAAGCAGCATTTTTATTTATTTAGTTGTTGATCTTGGTTGTTCCCACTGGCCTTGGGACAACTAAATAAAGTGCTGCTTCCTTCTATTCCTGTTTCTGCTGCCTTCATTTCTGCCTGCACATTTCCTTTAAGGACAATGATGAACTGTTTCAAAGTAAAGTAACATCGCAAAAAAAAAAAAAGTTTTTTCATGGATCCAAATTCATTAAGGTATTAAGGACAAAACAGAATTTATTGTTTTTCAAGCGTATCTGCTAACCCAAATGAATCATCCTTCCTGATATGTTTGTTACTTGTACCTTTTAACATTTTAATTATTCTACCCTATGTAATGTTCAGTTTACGTATTTGTTTCCACTGACAAGTAAGGTTTAAGGGAGTAACATCCAAAAATCTTTATGTAGTGGGTTCCAGAACATGCATGGGTTTTTTTTATTTTTTTATTTTATTTTTTTAATTTGAATAGAACAATCTAGAAAAGAAGCCTGATGAGGGAATTAAGACAGGCAAAACAGTAAAAATTATTGAGGCATGTTTTGCACACTTTTTCAGCTATAATGCTTAAGGGGTGGGTGTGTGTGTGCGTGTGTGTGCGTGTGCACACTGGTGGCCTAGCAGATAAGGTCACTGGACACGGTACACATACATCCCAAGGATACAGGTTCAAGATCTGGGGCTGGGGGAACAACCAAGATAAAACGTCTTCTTTCTCCTCTCTCAATTCCTGCCTGCACCCTTCCTTAAAAAGAAAGAAAGGAAAAAATAAAAATAAAAATAAAAATATATATATATAGTGAGCTAGTATAATTATACATGAATGTATGTATATGTAATTTATACTCTATCCACACATGTATAATTAAAGCAAGTTTCACCAAACAATATTTTCCTTCTATGTGTGATACAGGTTCATATTTTGCTTTTTTTCTTTTTAGGTGCTAATTGTGATTTCACTAAACTGATTTCACACCATCTTGAGTCATGACTACAGTTTGAAATACTTCATTAGAAGTTCTGCCTCCAAACTTCATCTCCAGCTTGGCTCACCTTTCTTTAATCAGTCTGTACTATAAACTGCTATAGAAAATCGTACTGAAAAGGACAGTAATATGAAGCCCGTGGAAGAAATAGATGAAATGTTTATTTTCTCAAATGTAAAGTCTTACCCCCCAAAACTTGACATCTTTGCATCAGTCTATAAGACAAAAAGTAAAGACCAAAAATCAGAAAAGAGCAAAAACTGGAACATTTGGGCGGCATAAGTTTTGGATAGTTGACCTCAGGTGGATGAGAAATGTCATCAGTCCCCTGGAGAATGAACTGGGGGTAAACTGCAGAATGACAAGACATCTTACTAGGTTAAAAAGCTCAATTGAGATGCAGAAATTACTCATTTAGAAAATTCTTTTGTACATAACTCATGTCGCCATGGTATAGGAATTCAAGCAAAGTAGAAAACAGGTCCAATACTAAAATACTATTTCCTTGGAAAGTTTATACCATAATTTAAAAAGTAACATTTACTAAGCATTTTCAGGATGTGTCTCTTAAAACAGCATGGCACTTCATCTTTACAATGACCCTATAAAGTAGTACTGTTACTCTTACTTTACAAATGAGACCCTGAAGCTTAGCAAAATTATGTAACCAGCTCCAAATTATGGAACTATTGGCAGCCCCAAGAAGTCTGATTCACAATCTACTGCTCAACCATATCTCCTATTTATGAAAGAAATGGAGGTGTGCATGAATTCCCAGCACTCTGTTCTGTGTAGTCGAACTTTTGAGTTTAGCCTGGCCAGCAGCAGAAATGGTGACTGGAACCAGGCTATGGGCAACACTGTGGCTTCTTTCAGAGAGCCCAGTTCTAACTAGCTCTGCCACTTACATTTATCTAACTGACAATCTTCCTGTGCTTTTTACCTTCTCCCAGGTGAAACATTTGCCTTCTAAATATCACAAGGAAGTTGTAACATGGAAGTATTCCAAAAGAGCATCAGTGTTCTACCAATAGGATGGACAGATAGTTCATCTCCCAGAATAACAGCTAACAAGCATTCATTAGCCATCAGTGTAGGTTGGAACAGGAAGACAGGGATCAGAAAGAATGCTGCCAAAAAATAAATTAAAAATGAAGGTTTGCCTGATACACTTGATTGTAGTGACAGGATACTAATCAGCTTTTAAACTGTTAATGACATTTCAGGGAAACAAAAAGCTAAATAAAAATATATAACTACAGTCTATCACATGACTCAGTTGTGAATATTCACATAATCATATTAGCCTAAGTAGAGAATTCTGAACTAACCCTGTGCGCCACTAATGTGTAATAGATGTTCTAAGTCTTAAACAGGCATCCTCTGATTTCAGATCGGACTACATCTGGGAAACTGGCCACACAGGAGAAATAGCCATAGGAGTGATCTAAAGTCACACCCACACCCAGATGCACCTATCTCTCCTGGGAGTGAGACAAGAATGTCTAACCCAGATCCCAAGTCACTTCCCGCTAGTGTTTCACAGCAATTCAAAGAACTTCTAAGTGAAGACGAAGTCAAACACCAGAAAAGGGGATTTCTGAAAGCTACCCACTAGGATGGGAACTAGTACTTTGTAGTTTCAAATATTAAGAAAAAAAGTGGTGTTGATTAGGCAGTATCTAATCTCCCTGAGCACAGGAAGTAAAGGCGATTGAGTCTGATGTGCAAGAGGCCCTTAACTGCACAGAGCAGCCACTCCTCCAGCAAGGCCCACTCACCGGCTGCAGAGGCGACTGCTTTGTCTGAGAACACCAGAGGGAAACCACCACTTAATTCCCTGTGACCTCTAAACCAATTAGCTGCACCCAGGTCAGCACAGGAAGGGGAGTAAGAAAGGATGAGATCAGTATGACAAGACTAAATTATGGGACCAGGAGAAGATGGTGACTGTGGGGCTATTTCCATAAATGCTAATCAAGTCCTTATCATTCGCCAGGTATTAAGTTAGGCACCCAGGATATAAAGTGAGATTTAAACTTGTTCTTATGTTGAAGGGCCCCTCAGAGTGGGAAGTTGCCTGATATCTTGGTTATGCTACACTGTGGGAACAAGCAGAGAGACCCCTTACTTTGTCTTGGTTAGGGATGGGGTCAGGGAAGAAGAATCTCAGGGTTGAATGTTATAGGACAATTCGGAGTTTTCCAGGCAGACACAATCGGGGCAGTGGGAGGATAGAAAGCACAGTAGAGGAAACTGCCTGTGCAAAGAATAGAGGGCTGAAAAACTGGATGTTGTGGCAGTACGGCTGAAAGGAGTACTGGATGCAATCAGGGGAAAAGGTAGAAGACGAGGTCTGAATACAGGCAGAGTCCCATAACCTGTGGACGGGAAAGAGAGGGTCCAATGAGCTGCTGTTGCCCAGCTAAGAAGTTGGGGGAAAGGAAACTAAGGCAGCCAAGAGGGACTTTGAGAGGTTTCGGAGATAGTTTGGATGGGTTCTTCTGACAAATGGAGGAGAGCAGAGTATAGTTCCTAGTTTCCTTGTTTGGAAAACAGATTGTGTTATCAGTCAATCAGAGAATACAGTGAGAGTTTGGGCTGCAGATCATGAAATCAGAGCCAAGCTACCTCAAGTCCATCTGTGTGGAGATGTGCAGTAGAAAGTGGGAAATACAGGTCTGGAGCACAGACAGAGGCCTTGGCTGGATGTCCACATTTCACAGTGTGGCAGAGTTGTCTTTATAGATATTTGTTAGAGGTAAGCTGACCATACTTCCTTGAGACAAAACCAGGACATTAGGATGACAAAAACAGGATGGGCTTATGCACTGGCTACTGAGGGGCAGAGAGGAGGTGAAGGATCTGAGCAGCAGCAGAGCAGCCAACTAGCAACAAGGAAGAGCTATGCAAGGGCAATCAGCGATTGCATAGTAATGACATGTGGTTCCAGGACTTCAAACAAATGGCCAGGGCCAGTGCAAGAAATTTTGGCACCTTAGGCAAAAACTAAATTCAGGGCCCCTATAAGTCCCATTCAAATATTCTGCCTAAAATATAAGCTGTTTTAACCCTCTCAGCACCAGGAATGCCCAAAAACCCCCACAGTGCCAGAGAGAACCCCCTCAGTACTCGCCTGCAGCTCAACCACACTGCGGTGTTCAGCTCCTTCTGAAGAAACAGGCACGCACAGAGTGTAGGGGAATCTCTTTTCCACATGGCTCCTGTTACCACACAGCAGGTGGGAACAGCAGTAGCAGCTGCGGCCCACCACAGTCGGTGCCACCAAGGCCCATCTTTAACAGCGGGCAAAAGAGGCAGTTGCTTTTGAGCCTCCTTGACAGACTGGGCCCAGGGCAACTCAACTGGCCCCTTTTGCCCCGTGTTAAAGACGGCCCTGGTTTACTATAAATGGACAAAATGGACCATTTATATTCAAATGATGGGAGAGTCAGGAAATATAAAGCAAAACAAAAAGAACTGTTTTGTCCCGTTGAAAACGGTATGTATGTTCAGCCTAGTTAAAGGGGTACAGTCTCAGGAGAGAAGCACCTCTATTAGAGAAAAATGGGAGGGGCAGCTTATCTGATTGGTCAGCCTGGGGAAGGAACTGAGTATGCGCAGAGTCCCTGGGAGCGCCTCATCCTCTTTGAGCCCTTGGGACTGAATGGCTCCCCAGGGACTGCAGTGCGCTGGTCTGCAGAGTGGCCCTCTTGAAAAAGACTCAGAGCCACCGTCTCTAATCAGGTTTATCAGTAATAAAATTATTGTTTCATCTTCTTCCGTTTCCTACAAACTCATGCAGGAGGAAAAAAGAGTGTTACTGAAACCACTGACGAACTCCCAAAACATGAACGTAGGTTTTCTTTGCTGTCCTTTCTTCTGCATTCCAAGCGGGTGGTAAGGCCTATAGTACAACAGTTCCTTGAATGGTCATTTCTGAATAGTTGTTTCAACCACCTTTCATGATAACATTGATGATGAAAAACAAACCTGGCTGACATTGAAGAAACGACATTATTCACAGACTTGCTTTCCTTATATATCATTTATCTTCGCAGTTTCAAAGAATTTCGTTAGGGCTTGTTGTCGTTCCCTTCCTGGGATGTTTCTGCAGGGTGAACAAGCAATCACTGGTTGTCTGAACTTAAGTGTTCTCAGGACAGGGACTTTGAGACCTGTGAGAGGAGAGAGAAGAGATTTGCTCCTGGTACTGGGAAGAGGAAACGTATTAGCAAGTACCAGGGACTGGGATCTGGATGCTGTTCTGTGTCAGCTCACTAGGGAGGTGAAAAGTTCTCAGAGAGGGCAGTTGATCAGTGTAGTTAGGAAGGCTAGACCCCAAGCCCAGGAATATACTCTTTGCCAAAGATTTCTTTACTCAAGGCCTTTGGCTCTGAAGGGACCATAGGGCAGACTAGGGAGCATCTCAGCAGTTGTCAGCAAGAAGCAAAGACCAATAGCTTTGCCTAGAAGGGCCTCCAAGGAGGCACACACCTTAACATACCTCTTCATGAAAGAAGGGGCTTTTGGTAGTTACTGAGACTAATTTCCTTCCAGCTCCATAGAATAGGGGCTCAATGTTAGATTGAAGTTAATTGAAACTAAGTCAAGAAGTGTGTTACTTCCTCCACCTCAGAGTAGGAAATATCAATACTCACAGAGTTTTCAGAACATAAAGGTGTCACAGTACTGAATTATGTGCCATAGTACTGATTCAGAGGAAGCCAAGCTAAAGAATGTGAGCAAAAGCTGGACAACCTAAGATTAGGGATAAGTGAAGAAAGAAGAGGCTGAAAAAGTGAAGTCAGCAAGGCAAAAGACACTGAAGAGGAGAGTTAATAGCATCAACTACTGCAGAGGTCAACTAAGATAAGGACTGTGATCTGGTATTTAGGATGACCTTCGAGCAGAACTGTGGAGGCGGAAGTGAATGCAAGGAATAAAGGTCACATTCTCAAGAAGAGTAGCTGGGGAAGGAGGGAGAGACCAGTGCTCATAGATCAAGGTTGATTTTTTAAACTTGGGAGGTTTTGAAACATTCTTATTAGACTTTAAACATTTTGTTGTTGTTGTTATCTGATTTTCAACCTTAAGTTGAGGGGAAGGAGTGAATGGGACAAGGATAAGGACTAGACAGAGGCAGATCCAGAGGAGAACTAGCTTAAGCAATCAGTAGGATTATGGAAAGAGGACGGGAGAAGTGGTGGTCGGCTCCCAGTGATCTCTGCCTCCTGGTATTCATTCCCTTTTGTAATCCCCCTTCCTTTATTGGGAGCTGGACTTGGCTCACTTCTAACAAATGGAATGCTGTAGAAGTGATGATAATGCTACTTCTGATACTAGATTACAAAAACACTGTGGCTTCTGTCTCGGGCACTCTGTTTTGCCCTCCCCTGGGTCACTCCCTTAGGGGAAGTCCGCTGCCATGTTATAAGGTGACTCCTATATTAAGGCCCACATGTTTGACTTTAGAACAGGATCCTTCAACCCCTGCCAAACAGTGCATAATCCCATGAGAGATCCTGAGGAAGAGGTACCCCACTCAACCATAACCAGAGTCCACATACACTAAGATAACAAAGGTTTATTGTTTTAAGTTGCAAGTTGTGAATATAGCAATAGATAACTAATGAGAAGTAGGTTCAAATGTTCAGACATGTGGCTGGGACTTGCATCTTTATTCCTCAACCTCAAGACTAAATTCCATGAATAAGCTGATAACTTCCATTTCACCTCCAGCCCAGACGAGTCCCATCATCAGAACAAACTCCTGATTCTTCCCCCAGCGGTGCTGCCGGCACAGTAGTATCCATCCTAGTAAATGGCAACTCCACTCTCACCAGGCAGGACGAAAAACTGCGATGACTTTCCTTCACACATTTGAGCCTAGTCATTGCATCAGCACTTCCTGTCAGCCCCATGATGAAAGGGTATTTAAAATGAATCACCTACTCCCCTGCTTCCAGTGGGAGCCACTAGCATCTCTTAGTGAATGATTATAAAAAGTTCCTTCTAGCCTCCCTGCTTCCAAGTCTGCCCCCCTTGTAATACTCAACAGCAGCAATGAGGTTCTTTTCAGATATAAGGCCCATCAAGTCATTCTTCTGCTTAAAGCTCTAGTAGGTCCTACCTCAGATTACCCTCTCCATGGCCAACCAGCACCGGCCCCCTCCGGATCTGGACTTCCAACAGATAACAGTTCACATACCATGCAGTTGACCTATTTAAAGTACATACTTTATGGCTTTCAGCATATTCCAGAGTTAATTAGCCACCATCTTACTGAATTTTAGAAAACTTTCATTGTTTCAAAAAGAAAGCCTGCCTCCTGTAGCTAACATGTCCGAACTTTCCCTCACCCTCAGGCCTAGGCAACCTTGTGTTTCCAGAAACCTGTTTTTGTCGATCTTTCCTAAATCAGCCTCTCTGGCTGTATCTCTTACTCCTAAAGCCCCCCAGCCCACGCCTCAGCTTCCTGGAAGTCCCTGGATACCCCGGGGCTCTCACCCTCCCTTCTCAGGACCTTTGCACTCAGCTCCCTCCACCTGAGAGCAGATGCCTGCAGGCCACACCTTCCTCTCTTCATGTCTGCTCAAATGCCATCCCTGACCGCCACACAAAACATCATTTCTACCATTCCCTTATCCTCTACACTACACCCTACATTTTTCCATGATTAGTAAATCATAATCGAAAACTATAGTCATGGCGTAGTTTCATATCATGAGGGATATATATCTTAAATATGTGGACATACATTACGACAGACAGAAATTGTCGTGTCCCCTGCCACTCCTGGAATAAAAGCTCCAAAGGCAGTGAGGTTATTGCTCTTGTACCCTTAGTGTCTTGAACAGCACCTGAAATACGGAGATACTCCATAAACATTGTCAAATAAATAGCAGAACCGGAATCTGAACAAGAGGGTGTCAGACTGTAAAACCTACATTCTGTGTATCTTAGAGAACAGGGAGGATTTGCACAAGATAAAGGCAGAAAGGTGGAATGCCATGCCCAGTGTGGTGGATCTGAGGTACTCCTACCTCAGGGTGGGGTGTTCATTTACCCCAGCAGCTCACAGCTTCATCTTCAGGTCTTGCCGCGGCCTAAGGAAAACTGTCTCACCCGAAGCCACTGGCCCTTTCCAGAACAACCTGCCTCCAATCATCAGTGCAGGGATATAAAGCCTGCCTTGGACTCCCACGTCAAGGACCATCCTAGCTTAGAAGGTTTTGTTGTGAGAGCATCAACGTTTGTCTTCTATCCATCCTTTCCCTTCCCTCACAACCCCCACATGTCGATCTTGAGAGCACCCCACAATCAAATCTCTTGCAGAGCCTGCTTCCTGGGCAGTTCAACCTCTGAGGTTCAGAATAAATCATCCAGGGTTTTTCCAGAAAGGTCCAAGACTCTCTGGGCATGCCCTGGTGGCTTAGCTGCTAAGCTGGCAATTTGGATGCAGATTTTTTGTAAAGCCCACAGTCATGGACCCAGTGCCAGGGGAAATGACCATAAATAAAAACAAATAAATAAAAATGCTTCTTCCTCCTCTCTCTCTAAAAGGGGGGGGGGGGGTCTTTAGAAAATTAGACAGAATAAATAAGCTGGGGGCCCTGAAAGTCGCACCAACAACAGATGAACCAATCCTGTGAGCTCATCATATCCTTTTTAACAAATAACACGGAAGGGAAGAGAATGCGGTGTGCACAGTCCACGATTACCTCCACAGCTGGGAGCAGCCCTCATGGGAAAGTGACTCCATTTCTTGGCCACACAGATGTGAGCTTGGGCCCCCTTTCTGGGCTGTGACCTCACCAGACAAATCTACATCGACTCATCAGTCATTGGGGGCTCAATCAAAATTTCCTCTTGGCTTCATACCCCACCTCCTCCCTAACGCCAGTGGTTACCTCACCTCCCCCTTCTGGAGTGCAGCTGCTGAGTGGGAGAGAAGAAGGGGAAAGCAAGCCAATGAAGTAATGACAACCCCAAGTGGGCAGCAATATCCTTGCCTGAAGTCTAAGAGAGGAACTGGCAAAAATCATTAAAATCTTATTTGCCTGTCAGTCTTTCAGTTAAATAAGAAATTAGAAGGTGGCTCACTTCCTTGTGTGGGAAGAGATTGAGAAAAGCTATCAGTTATCCTAAGTAATCATGAAGACCAGCGCTCCTGTAGTGGAGACTGTACAAGTTTTGCACTGAGCATGTTACATATACTCTCTGATTTTCTCCTCAGAACAACACTATGAGGTAGGTCATCACCCCCAGTTTTCAGATGAGGAGACTAAGGCACAGGAAAGTTTAAGAAAGGGTATGAGATTTACACAGATGACACAGGGTGGAAGTGGGTTGGTCACTAAACTGCTAGTGTGTGTAATTTGGAGCTGAAGGCAGCTCCTGGAGCTGGGTGGGGTGCACTGCCTTGATGGACCTTCTCTCTGCTGACCACATACCCACCACCAGGAGTAAATGGAGGTGAAAGGCCCAAAAGAAATGAGTTAAAGAAAACAGGGAGTAAGCAGAGCTGAGGGGGTCCCCTCGATGCCCCGCCACCCTTCTTCCAGGTCAGTGCTCCAGGCCTATGCACATCTCCCGGACTAGCTTCATGGTATCTGCTTTCTCCGTGGTATATTCATTCTTTGCAGATTTTTTACTTTCTTTCCATTTGCTCACAAGGGACCACCTGCTATGGCGGAAACATCACGCAGGAGTTAAAGGAGAACAATGGGTTCTGAGGTGCTGAGGAGGCCTCAAGTGTGGTGACTGTTTTGTGGTTCCTCAGCTTCCTTCAGACAAGATCTCATCTTACATGCTGCCCAGCAGGGCCCGATGGAGACACTCATCATTTCCTCCCTCAACAACAGGTGCTAATAAAAGAAACTTTTTCTCTCCTGGGCCAGTTGGCCACTGTGTGATTAAAGCAAGATCTCTAAGGACTTGGGTTCCGTCCTGTCAGAGTATTGTGTCCCTGAACCTACCATAACCCTCCCTCTACCTCACCCCGACAGGAACTTAACTGGTTTTATCTTGGTCGTCTCTAGGGAGCATTGCTTAGTCCCAAGTTAACCTCTTTGACCAAAAGAGAAGGATCCAGATTTGAGAGAGATGAGACTCTCTAGGTTTAGCTAGACAAATATTTCTCAGCTTTTTACATTACCAACCCTTAAGGAGCTTCGTCAGATGCCCCCTCCCGCAATCACCCTTTTCCCCGTCATATTATTGTATATCAGCATATCTCAGAGCCACAAATCATATAATATCTAAGATCTCTTCACATATTTCCCATACCCCCAAAACAACTTTCATCCTCCTGGGGGCAATATCACCTGCTGGCAATACATGAGCCTGCCCTGGCACTTGCTTCCTTTAGGGTGACTCCTGCCCCAACACTGCATTTCTTGTTCATGATTCTATCTACTGCTCTCAGTCAAATCTTAAATTGAAGCAGTTTCATTCTTAAGTTAATTACCCAAGAGAAAAGAGTGTCTAAGTCTACAAAAGAGCAGTACAAGAATGTTCACAGCAGTTTTATTTATGTGTCAAAAAAGGGTGGTGGTGGTGGGGTATAAGTGATCTTCAATAAGAAAATAACTTAGGATATATTCATATAATGGAATGTTTCCAGCAATAAAGAGAAATTATTTCTACACATAACAACATGGCAAAAATACGTGAGTAAAAGAACACAGGCACAAAAGAACACATACTGTATGATTTCATATGTATGTGGTTCAAGAAGAGGCAAATCTAATCCATGGAGATAATCAGAATAGCAGTTACCCAGGGGGAAACTTAGAGAACTCTGTTCTCTGATTTGATCTGAGTGATTGTTACACAGGCATACTCAGGTTAAAATGTGTGTACTTAGTAAAATTCTAACCTCAATAAAAATAACAAATTTTTTTTTAATTTTAAATTTAAAACTGCTATGCACTTGAGATTTGTACATTTAATTCCATGTAAATTATATCTTAAAATTGCAAACAGATTCTAGAAAGATCTTTAAAAAAGAATTCACTTGGGTTAACTGATTAAGATGCAGATTTTGGCATGCCCTGAAGTACAGTCCACATACAACTATATAAATGTTTCTTCCTCTTCTCTCTTCCTCCCTACCTGCCTACTTGCTTTCACTTCTGCCTGCACCTTTCCTTTAAAAAAAAAAATTGCAGATTTCAGGGAGGTTCCATACCGAGAGAGAATCATTTCAGTAGATGCCATGCAGAGATCTAGTCTATGGGGTCAGGCTGGCAAACTAAATTATACCTTGTTCCCCAGGTGATACTGATGCAGGTTGTCCAGGAAATACACACTGGTCAAGAATTTCAGCAGAAGGTATTTATTTAGTGACTCTTTTAGTACTTGGTACATGTTTCTATTCCACAAACCTAAAGAACTATGAATAAATGGAACAAAGAGCAAAATGCCCTGAAAATTTACGAGGAATGCCAACAGAAATAGACCCAATGTTCTAAAAGCAGAGACTGAATCAATGTGTGGCTAGTGAAAAGAAGTTGGAGTCAAGGAAACAAGTTAAGAAAGGGACCCTTAAGACTAAATTGTTTTTAATTGTTGCAATGAGTACTCTGGCTCCAACTTACCCTAAATCATTGGTAGTGCAAAACAGAAGCATATTTACATCCTATACTAGCTCCTCCTGTTATAAGTGATCTGAATGACCTTGGTTAAATTACTTAACATCTAAAATTTCGTTCCCCCTCTCTAAAATGGAAATGATATATTTTACTTCATGGGGTTATTGTAAGGCTCAAGAGAGAGAAAATACGTGAGGACATTGGACGGTATGTAGAAAGCATAAGGAATTACGAGGCCCTGGTGGCTGGAATTCAAGGAAGGCAGGAAGGAATGGGGAGGGAGCAACAAGGGAGGGAGAGTCAGACAGGGGAGGAGAGACCAGAAGGGAAAAGGGCTTTGTGTAAGTGAAGAACTTACATTTAAAGTGTTTGTTGAATGAAAGTCATAAAATCAGCTAAAACAGTCTTTTCATTCTTTTGTCATTATCTCTTGACAATTGGTAGGGTCAAGGGAAAATTCCCTTATTTTTCTACATTTCCTTAGAAGCTGGTTGAACAAGCTGACAGACAAAACAATAAAAGAAAAGCACAAATTTAATAACACACATAGAGAGAATTTACATGGCAGTCAGTTCTGAGGTAACCGGGGCAGACAAAACACATATTCTGTACTGAATCTCAAAGAAAAGAGGGGACGTTTTCCTTGGCCTCCACAAACCGCCAGTCAACCCAGGAGAGCAGCTGAGCTACTTGCTCTCCCCAAGATGGCTGAAGAGGATGGATAATGAAGACTCCTGATACAGCCAACAAAAAGTAAAGCTTTCTACCATGTCAGGATTCCTAATCTTGTCTCCTCTACAAAGGAAACAGTGATGAGAATTTTTTTTTTCTCCCTAAATTAATTAACAGGAGAAAACTTAGGGAAGTTAGCTTCTTAGGCTTTATGCGACTTGTTTTGGCTTAAGGACCTCATCCTTCATTTTGAGTAATTCTATGATTAAGAAGATATCGAATTCTTTGGTTGATCCTTGTGTCTCCATGAGTCTGGTGGACTGTAATCCAGAAGAAGGCATTTGTTTTCACAATGTTTTCTTTCTCATCTCCGTCTTGAGACTTTGTTTTCAATCCTTATTGCAGGACTTTTCTAAAACCTTCTTAGGGAAGTAAGATGTGGCTCTGTGTTACAAGGAGGAGAATCCTGTTGTAAACTTAAGGTAAAAGCATTTGCTAAGGAAATCTTGGAAGAAAAAAAAATTAGAAAGTTGGTGGACGTGGATCAAGCCTTTAAAAGCCTTGAGGGCATTTACCACCTCCGAATAAGTCTCCTAGGTAAATGGTTACAGAATGGGCTTAGATTAGGATCCCACCAATTGCAAGAAAATCCATGCAATAAAACCTACATGGTAAAACAAAACAGCAGCCCCAAATCCCTGAAGTGGATCCCTTTTAGACTATAGTATGAACTCTAAGAGTACTAAGCTTAGCTAAAGCTATGCATGTAAACTGAGTCTTTCCTTTTGTCATGTCTTAGACTGGGAGTAAACTTACTTGGATCTTGCTTTAGAAATTCCTGTTTTGCTGGGTGGATAACACCATAGTCAATTTAAATTTACAGTGGCTGTTAGGAAACTTGAGCTTCCAAAAACCTAATATATGGAGGAAAAGGGGGCGGTGGGGGGGAGCGGGTGGAGAGAGAGAGAGAATAAGACACTTCAAAATTGGTTTCATTTTATGAATGAAAACTCTGTGTATTCACAAATTGATAGCCCAACTGTTATTTCTTTTATAACTCATGAGTCTTTTTCTACCTGGCATGTGGCTATAATTTCAAATGAAAATTAAGAGATATCTGTGTCTTATTTGTCCCTAAGGGTGTGTGTATAATGTATTATGAATGTACAAAGCATTATTAGATTTGTCATTAATTTATATCCAACTGACTAATTAAAAGTACTTTCATAAATTGCTGAAGTCAGAATATAATAAGGAATAATCTGAATATATTTCTAAATTCAAATGATCTAGGAAAATAAAAGCTAGGTTAAGTTTACTGGTTTAACTTCCACAAACAGATCTTTATTTAATTGGTTATAAAGGGAGAATATTTATAGTCTGGTGAAAAAGGGGACTCCCAAGACCAATGATCAAGAAAACTCACCCTCGCCAACTTTTCTTCCAACTTTTTAGAACTATTTTCTCTCATGAAAAAAAAAAGCATGGGGGCGTTAGGAAAGACTTTTCCTTGTAAGAGAACATTTTTGCGCTTATTAGAAAGCTGGCTGGAAGCTGTTGGTCTCTGTCCTGCTTCTCTCTCTCTCAAAGCTTTCACTATGATCTCTTTTTCAATTTAAGTCTTAACTTTTACTAACCTCTTTTTCCACAAGCCAGGCACAAACCAAATACACTTTTGCCAGTTTACCAAACTGTTGTCATGTCAACTAATCCATCAAATTGTTGGTTATGTCAATATTTAGATAGCACAAAGGAACCTGAATTAGTTTTTGTCCCTGCTGATGCGAGAACCTGGTGGACAAACATTGGAAGGTGTCTGGACAGCGAGGCATGGCACCCAGAGCTAGAAAAATGTAACTGCTTCTGCTTCTAGAGTTACTTCACTCACTAGATCTGGGTCTCATATCTCAACAGAAACCCAAGCACTATTTCTCACCCAGGTAAAAGGAATAGGTGAAAATTTGGCCCTGCGCATAGAAAATAGACATGCCAGTGCAATGTTCCATGATGCTATACCAAGGCTATATACTGCAGTCAAACTGAGGTTTGATTCTGAAAATGGCATCTTCAAGCTTGCCAAGGACTTTAGACGTGACTCTTGGCACAGAATCACCAGATGTTCTGTTGGGGATGGACCCTCTACAACTTGGGATATCTCTGTTGCTTCTTTGGTTAAGACAACCTTTCAACACATACTACCTAGGAGTGGATCACAAATCGGAATTCATCTGGCTAGGAGGTAACTGCAGAAGTCAGACTCAAAGCTGCCTGCATCAGCTATTTCAAAATCTGATTTGCTCAGGAAGATATGGACAATCAAGATGTAATGGTCCTGAAACATTCTATACTCTTAATTATCACAGATTCCAATCTGATCTTGTCCATAAACCATGCTCATCTCTTTATTCTATGTGGCAACAGAGTACATCAAAGGATTTTTTACCCCAGTGGTCAGGAAGATGTGGACTTGGATATCTGCCTCCTTCTGTCATCAGACATGCCACCCTAAATGCCAATCTAGTCAAACTTGGGTTCCTTTGTCCATAAAATTGTGCCACATATAGTGCACGCTGGTGGAGAAGCAGTTAGGTCAATTGCCCCCAAAGGAGGAAGCTACAGACCCCTGGGTTTGATTCCTGGGTCTGAGGGGGAAGCAGCCAATGTGAACAATTAAATAAAAATGCTTTTTCCTCTTCTCTGTCTTCCTGCTTGCCTGCCTACTCATTTTCATTCCTGTCTGCACATTTCCTTTTTATAAAAAAAAATTGTGCCAGGTGAAAAATTATGGAGAATCCCATTTATATATCATGACTCCATGTTCTTTTCAATGTTAGTGACCTTATTCCCAATCTTTGGAGAATATGAATTGGAGAAAGCAATCTTAAATATCTCCATGTGGTAAACAGGAGTTCAATGCCACTACACAAACCTTGACAGCTTAGCCTCTCTGGTGCTTCAGAACTGACATGCTTTGGACACTCTGACTGTTCATCAAGGATAGCTTGTAGATTCAATGGAGAAAAATGCTGCTTCAGTGTAAACCAAACAGGAAAGTAGTATCTAATTTATATCTAATGAAAGACAAAACTAATTTTTTCTTCAGATAAATGAAACTCACCCACTTTGTTAGACCTGTTTGTAACAGCAGAAGACTCGAGGTGTGGAAACATACGTGATTCAATTTGTTCTTTTCGATTTCTTCATCCTCACCCTAATCTTTGTTTTCTCTCTTTGCAGATGTCTGGTCACTAAAATATGAACCCGATTCTTCTCTCCATAGCTACCAGTGAGCTATTAGTATGTGGGACTTCTTTGGAAGTCCCAGAGGAGGTAATTAAAGGGGCTAGAGCAGATTATCTCAAGTCTCTCTAAATTTATGTCAATCCGGGAAGTAAAGGAGAAGCTCTTGAATTTCTCTTAACTCTTTTGCCTTTCCCTTAACAGAAGACGTCGTCAC
Source organism: Solenodon paradoxus (assembly GCA_004363575.1). Classification (NCBI taxonomy): domain Eukaryota; kingdom Metazoa; phylum Chordata; class Mammalia; order Eulipotyphla; family Solenodontidae; genus Solenodon; species Solenodon paradoxus. Next base: position 212,938 of record RJWH01000495.1, read on the forward strand.
CACTCCCCTAAGACTCCACCCTTCCCCTGTTGAAGGAGTGGTCATTGTTCCCTTATCCCCTAGTAGAATATAGTCAGGAAAATTAACGTCCAGAGTAAAGATGAATCATCTCTCCTTGCCCCATGAACACCCTTTTCTCTCTCCCTAACATATTAGGTCTGCTTTCTCATTCTTCAGCACACCATACAAGTCTGCCCCAGTTACTTCAGAATTTACCATCATGTAAATTCTCCATGTCATTAAATTTAGGCTTTTCTCTTACTAATAATTCTAATATTAATTTATCCAGCCTGTGAAAAACCACAAAGATATGGGGAATTTTTCCTTGGCCCTCACATAATGAATGGAGACTAGACCTTGAGGGAATATACTAGGGTCATCCCTTTGTTATACATGAATTGACGGATTAGGTCTCTCCTAGGGCCTTGAAGACTGAGCCAAACTGTAAGCCATCCTTCCTCCACATTCCCCTTCAGGTTACAATAAGCATCAAAGATGGTCTTAAGGAGGTAGGCATGTATCGCTATATCCATCTATATGTTTGTCCACTTTCCTTTCTTTTGGGGATGGTTCCATTCCCTACTCCAAATATGTGTGAATGGAGTCTTTCATGTTCTTACTGGCCCTTCTCTTGGCCACAGTCCCAACGTGGAAACTTCACCCTAACTAAGCCAGTCAGAGTTTTTACCTAGGAGTTTTAAAATATGGACCAGAGAACACGAGTAACTTCTTTGTGGTGTATTTACTACTTAGTCAACTTTTTTTTTTTTCTTTTAGGGGTGAGCTTTTATTACAAAACTGTGCTTAGCTTTAAAGGATATGATAGTGATCAAAGGAAAGGATAGTCCCTGACGCCGTGGAGGGTACAATCCAGTTGAAGAGACAAATGTGTGTCCCACTCACCAAATGGTAAAACTGCAACAAGGAAAGTTACTACTAAAAAAACAAAAAGGCACTTGAGAACCTCTGATGAAGGAATTAACCTATCCTGATGAAGGAATTAATCTATCAAGGATAGAGTCCCAATAATGACTGAGCTGAGACCTAAGCATTGGGAAAGCAATATGAGAAGACGAAGTGACAGGAGACAACATGATGCATACAAGGAGACAGGAATAGAAGCAGGAAGAAGGGTAGAGTAGGGTCTGGTACCAGGGGAGGACAGAGGTGTAAGAAGAGGCCAGTGAACCTGTTAGAAATTGTGTTTGGTTCTAGTTATAGAGACCTGAAATAGAAGTGGCTGCAATGAGAGAAAATCATCATTTTTTTAATTCAAAAGTTGTCTAGAGATAGAAAGTAAAATTTTCATCCCAGATTCCTTCCACTATTTTTTCTGTCATGTCATTTAACGCTAGTTTCCATCTTCAAGTTCTCCTCATACTCAAGATGACCACTGCTGCATAGCTATCACAATCACATTCCAGAGAGAAGGACAAAGAGGACTGAGGTCACCAGAGGGGAAGGGGGTAGAGACTGGGAGCAAAAGATAGTGAGGGCTCAATGGAGAGTAGTTGAGGACTACCAGCAATCTGGTGTGACATGGTGTGTTATCATGTATTTGATGAAGAGTGAATCTACATACCTAAAACTCATATAGTGTAAATTACCCCAATTTTTTTTTTTTAAAGGAGGAAAAAGGCATAAGGACAAAAGCATAAGGACAAAACTTCTAGCTGAGCTGGTCTTTTGTAAAGGACTTTTGTTTGATTCTAAGCTTAATTACTTCTGTGTACATCTCTTTGTCCATCCCTGGCTACAGAGGAAGCCAGAAAATGGTGTCTTTTAAGCTGGGTGTATTGCCACTTCCTACAACATGGGGATTCTGTTACCCAGAAAGAAGGGGAAATTTTTTCAAAAGCCTTTGAGATACCTAAGAGCTGATGCCAGGTAGGCGTTTGAATACAAAGCTCTGTGTTAGAGAATACATTTGTGACTCCTCCAGGTAGAGATGGTGACTGAAACTGTAGGCATAAATGAGATCTGAGGATAAAGTAAGAGGGCCTACAATGGAGTATTGAGAACTCCAACATCTGATGGATAGGTAGTGGGCTGAGCCTGCCAAGGAGACAGAAAGAGAAGGATGGAAGCTGAGAAACGTGAGTCTGTGGCACCACCACTGTGGAGAAGAATCCTGTCTTTGGGGAGAGAGGAGACAGCCTTCTTACAGAGAGCCAGAGGGAAGGAGCATCGGATGGGAAGCGGGATGAGGGAAGGATGAACTCCCTACATCCCTCACAACTGTAGTATGACCTTCCTGTGATTAAATTGTTAAATCTTCTTTCTGAGCCTTCTAATAAATCCCCTCTTTTGTCTAAGTCATTTTGAGTCTGTCCCTTTCTAGTTTATTAATACAGGCAAGTTGAGGCCTAAGGAATGTGGAAAATAACTCCATCCACTGTACCCGTGAAAAAAGAATTGCAGTTGCTGGTTTAACGAAGATGAGCCTCAGGTCTTTTGTCACCTTTTTTGGGCCCACTTGGGGTGAGTCCTATATGTGAGTTCCTGGTGTCAAAACTAGTGTCTGCCTAGCATGTGGAACATAAATGACTCCATTGGCTTGAATAAATGTTTATGGAATGAGAACCACTGTGGCAAGATGCTCATTGTTCCAACACTCCTGAAGCCATGAGGGTCAATGTTTCGGTTTGTTTATTCTTAATCATTCATTTTTCTTCTTCTCCCCCTCCACTCAATCTCTCTCTCTCCCCCCCCCACACACACCCCTTCTTTTTAAAGGAAAGGAATGAAGGCAAACAGACAACCAGGAGGGAAAGAAAAGAGAGGAGGAAGAGGCATTCCATTTTATCTTTATCTAGTTATTCATCTTGGTTGCCCTCCCCAGCCCTGGAATGCACACAGACCTTGCTCAGCTGGAAGCAGCTGATCCAATCACCACTCCACCAGCACACCTCGCTTTCTCAATGACCCCCAAGCAGAAGCACCCCATCATACATTTTCTTTCTTTAAAAAAAAAAAAAAAAAAAAGGAAAGGTGCAGGCAGGAATGAAGGCGAGCAGAGGCAGGCAGGCAGGAAGACAGAAGAGGAGGGAGCATTTATTTTATTTCGTTGTTTATCTGGGCTGTGGCCCTCCAGCCCCAGGGCGCAAAACCAGGTGCCTGTGATGCATGTGGACTACCCGACACCACAGGCACCAGACTTAATCACCAAGCCACCAGGGTGCGCCAACGCCATACATTTCTTAACTACTGGCAACAGAGAAACAAACAAAGACAAAGGGCTCAGTTGCTAACAGGGTTGCTGACCACAGTATGTACCTAAAGGGCAAGGACAGCCCATGTCGCAGTGAAAACAGTACTAATCACTATATAAATGACAGTCTCGAATCTTCAAGGTGATGATTCAACTATTATCTATCCAACAAGTCAACAAGCAGAAGCTGCTAACCAAACTCTTTATCCTCCTGCCAGAGGAGAATAGCGAAATCAGTTCTGGTGGAGTGGAGTTTTAAGTCGCAGCAAGGAGAGGGCCACCAAAACTATTTGTCTTTTTTCTGGTGGAGGAATGGGGAATGATTTGAGTAGAGGACTAACTGATAAAAACCATAACTAATTTCAACAGGACTTTGCGTTTAGTTGTGTCCTTGTGGCTTAGCAGCTGAGACATGGGCATGTGAACCATGCAAAGCCCAAGGACCTGAGTTCGTGGCCGGGACTGAGGTCAAAAACCAAAACAAACAACTAAATAAAGATGCTACTTTCTCCTCTTCCTTCAATACTTCTTCCTCTTCTCCCTTCCTTCCTTCCTCTCTTAAAAAAAAAAAAAAGACGACTTTTTGAGTTCCCTAGACATTGATGTAAACACTGAAATACACGACAAGCCCTTTCTACTAGGCAACTAAACCAATATGCTCATGTTCACAGTGGCCATCAATGACCATCAGCTTCTCCAAAGCTCTTTTTTCAATCCAATTACACACACACACACACACACACACAATTTTACTAGTTTTTGAAATAAACATGAAAATAACACTCAGTTCTCATCCATATCACCACAGGAGGTATTGGAGATGTAGATTTTAACTCAAGTCAGTTTCAGCAGCTGAAGTTACCTAGGAACGCCCTGGTGGCTTAGTGGTTAAGTCTGTGACCTCTGGCAAGTGCAGTCCGCTTGCAGCCCAAGGGCTGAGGGGAACAATCAAGATGAACAATTAAGTAAAATAAAATGTTCCTTTCTCCTCTTTCTACCTGCCTGCCTGATTACTCACCTTCATTCCTGTTGCACCTTTCCTTAAAATTTAAAAAAAAAAAAATTTGTAATCTATTCCTGTGTACTCTCTTAAAAAAGAACTAGGCAACTGAGGTGAAACAGGAAAAGTGGGCATTTGATTCAGAAAGGGACAATATAGAGTACTTTTAAATGTTTATATTCTAGATAGAATTTGTTGTGAATAAATGCTAGATTTCTCACTGGCTCAAGGTTTAACTTAACTGACGGTAATTGTCTATGAGAGATTATTGTGTCTTGAGAAAACATCACCATTTGCCATGCTTCAGTGAACTGTCCACATCCTTTACTGCTCAAGTCTTTCTTTGCAAAATTTGTAGCATTAAGCCCCTTTTTGTCTTCTCCCCTTAGGGATATGAAGCTGTTGTTTGCTCTAGATCAGTCACGGAATCAAATAAAATTCAGCTACTTCTGAAAAAGTCAATTTACTTCTTGAGTCAACTTGAGTAATTTTCACTTATGTCATTAGTAATCAAAGGGGAAAAAAAAAACTTTTAATGTGTAATTTTTAAAAGCCCAAGTCATTCCCTGATAGGAAATTAAGAGCTGAGTGACTCATACTAACTCTTCTAGGCCTAAAAGATGCCTCTGATTATATGGCTAGGTGGTCCTTTATATACTATCTACTTGCTTACTGGTTCCCCTGGCAGGGCACAGGCTAGGCTTCAAACCCCAAATGTCTTCTTCATTTCCACCCTGCCACTTAGGGTACTCAAACCTTGTTGTTCTCCCATTCATTCAAATGAAACTTCCCCTAAGAAGAGTAGTATCTTTACTCTAATTTACTTTATGAAGGGGAGCAAGCGGGAGAGGACAGACTTTTTTTTTTGGTTAAGATTTCCACTCACACTTCCTACTAAATATAAAATTATTGCCTCAATTTATTCTTTAATTCTTGGACCTCCAAATCATTGCTGGGAAGGGAGAGGTTGGGAAACAACCCCAAAGGCAGGCTGGGAAGCAGTATTTTGTCAGTAAAGGGCACAGATACTGCACCAGTTGTGGTGGGATTTGATACATCCTAGCTGGGTGACCAGAGTAAGTTACTTAACCTCTTAGTGCCTCAGTTCCCACATCTGCAAAACGGGCATTTTAATGGTAGCCATCTAATATACCTAAAGCATTAGCTATGATGATGCAGATAAACTCTCTCCATTCTTCTCTTCTCTCATCTAGTGAGAATAAACTTCTCAGTTCGCTAAAACTCTATCCTCTTTGCTGTCTTAATCCCTGACATGAATCTTCTAGAGTGCTAATCTCTCTTATTGAGACAACCCCTCTCACCAACATGACCCCTGTACTTTCACCTAAAGCATGCAGATTTTACCTAAGATGTTCTTTTCTCCTAGAAACTCTCCCTGACCAGCCACCTCCATGTCTGGGGTGAGTGAGTGTGTAAATGTTCCTATCACACCCTAAATTTCTCTTATCCAGCACCTATCACATTGACTTGTGTCAGGCTACACTACACTCTGTGAGGAAAGATATTACGTCTATTTTTTCTAGAGGAAGGAAGCAGGCAGGCAGGAAGAGAGAGGAAGAATCACTTATTTTATTTAGTTGTTCATGTTGGTTGTATCCCCCCATGGCCCCAGGTCCTTGGGCTTCAGATGGACAAGCCCAGAGCCTTAGTCTTAAAGTCTAAGTCACCAGGATGCACCATTGTGTCTATTTTGTCTGAGAACTGAGCAAGCAATTTTGACAAGTATTTGTCAAATTAAGGAATGAACCAATAAATGGGTAGCTAGATGAATGTAAGACAAAAGGTTACTAATAACCAGTTTTGGAAATTCCTATAGACACTTCAGTGGAGAGGATATAAGAACAGAATTACCCAGAAAAAGCATCTTTGCCATCAAATATAGATTTAGTACCTAGATTTATTAGCCTTTAAACAAGTGATAATATGCAAACAGTTCAAAACTTATTTAACTTTATCTCCAAATATGTAGTAGTGATATATCAGGATAACAAAACCGGGAAGTTTATTTTAGGGTTTTTTTTTGTGCGTGTGCGTGTGTGTGTGTGTGTGTGTGTGTGTGTGTGTGTGTTTAATTTTAACAGAGGACAAACAGGAAGGAAAAACAGGAATTGAATCCCCTAGCATGTAGTCATATGTTTCTGTTTCTCAGAGCCTCAGTTACAATGAAGAGGTGAATGACATTTAGCTACAAAGCTAGTGACTTGGGATCTCAAGTCTCTGGTGAAATAGGGTATTTCCATTTGGTAATAACTGCTCTAAAAATGGCAACAGTGTTTCGTCATAAAAATGGCAAGTGTTTCGTCATTCCAACTGAGCAGAACTCCAGCCCAAAGGAATTTCCCTGGGAGCCCTACTGCAGCCAACAACTTGGGCCCTGGGAAGTATGTATCTGGTCTTTGCCCAATTCCGAAGGTAAGATCATCACCACCTTGCTATTTAGGGCACTGTCCTGGGCACTAAGAAATAAAAGGGTAGGAGGTGGACTTGTGTCCAAAAGGGAGCAGGGGAAACCCCAGGACACACAGAAACAGATAAGGGAATGAGGCCTAATTAGCTCTGGAGTGGGTAACTGGACAGGCCAAGAAGTGCCTGAAGGAGCAGAAGAGGCGACCAAACTGAGATACTCTTCCTTTGGTCAAGTTGACAGTGATGTGAAAGAGGCAGATGAGACCTGAGAATGTTGAAGCAAGGCTGACACAGAGGAAGGAGGCAATAGGGAAGAGGCTGAGCTATATGAGGGGAAGGGGATAGTTAAGGGAGTGAAGTACAGAGAGACAGCAGGAAACCAACATCAAGATGGAAGGAGAAAACTGGGTTGAAAACACTTTTTTTTCCTGTAAGACTCAGGGATAAAGACAAAGGTGGATTTTCAGGGAGAAGAGAGAAGTAGAGGGAATTCATACGGGAGTTGGACAGTCCTAGGACCAAGCACCTGCACCGTGATTGGGAAGAAGTTAGAGGCCTCACTTAAGCTTTGGTTACATCACCTGCAAAATGGGGTTATGGATGCTCACCTTGCAGATAAAATGTACATGTTAGACCAGCCTTACGCTTTGGCTGCTGCATAAATTACAGCAGCTGTGATATTTTGTTTCTCAGTTCAAACAAAGGCAAGGGCATCTGCATGAGGGAAATTGGGAGAAAATAATTTGAGCCTTAGGGGAAGTGAGTCGCCATGGGAATAAAGGCAGAGACACAATCAGAAGGTGACTAGAAGGAAGCTGAGAGGCAGTGAAGGCCCAGCTGAGTTCAAAGGGCAGGAATTTGGGTCAATACATTGGTACTTGAACTGGCAGAACTCAGCAGTCGAAGTAGGATCCACATTTTTAAGGTGTGGACATTTCCATCATGACATTGACAGTCACATCATTGAAAGAAGTGGCTGATTGTTTTAATTTTAGGGAGTCTGGTCTTTTGATGAGGATTTGTTCAGAGTACCTCTCCAGTGCCTATGATACTCATTTACAACCCCTTCTCTGCAAATACAGGAGAGACTCCTCACACATCAGAATCAGAACCAGGTTTGCACCATTGTTTTTACTTAGAGCAACTGTCCTAACAGCCTTGGCATGTGGACATTACTAATGAAGAGCTAGATATGTGCCAAACTATGATTTATGGGCAAGACCACACTACATACAACCTGCTTGAAAAGATACCTGATACTGCTTGATATAATTTCATTTTGACAGCCTGAGCTGTCAGTGACTTGTAATTAAAGAAGCTCCTAAGAGCAGGATTTCTCAACAACAGCACTCTGATATTTGGGGCCAGATGATTCTCTGTTGTAGTGTCAGATAATTAACATCCTTATCCTCTAGCTACCAGAGGCCAGCAGTAGCCCTCCCCATCTCAGCCCAAGGATGCTCCAGATATTGACAAATGTCTCTAGGGGGAAAACTGCCTGTAGTTGAGAATCACTACCCTAGGAGGACAATGATAATCCTTGAAGAAAAACATGTAGTGTCTGCATTTCAGCACTTTGAACTCAGCTGTGGCTATCTTCTATCTCCCCTCCCAGCAGTTCTCCCAGGAGCCTCCTTTCTCATTATCAAACTCTGTACATATTTTATCACTTTATCTGGCAAAGGTAGGGCTAAAAGGATTGCAGGAAAAAAAATCTGAAAAAGCAAGAGGCTTTCTAGTTTTATAGAGCCTAAAACTTAAACATTTTGAGAAGCCCATGTTATGAAAGTTAATGCAGCTAGAAACAATATTGCTAGCATCTCTCTGGGTTTGGGTAGAGGCTGGGGTTGAGTGAGGGGCCTGAAGTCTCAGGCTTCATTGGTTTCACTGTGAACCTGCTTCTGCATATCATATAAACCTAATTCTTTGCTCAAATTTATTCACTGCTCTGAACATTTTTCTCCCCAGAATACTAAGTGGGATAACATCACACATGACATCCATTGTGCACAGATTTATAAACAAATCTTTAAGACATTTATCCCCTTTGCTTCTTTTCATGAGTTATTGAAGGTGAAACCACACTGCTTTCTCCAAAAGAGGTGCAAAGCTGATCTGAAATCATGTAAAGAAACCCTCAAGATCTTCATTTCCTAGGTTATATGGAAAATGAAATTGTTCTCATTAAAATAGCCTTTCTTCAAATTCTTGTGACTTACTAAAAATGACCATTAACATTTTCAGTTGGTTCCATTTTGGTTTTGGTCAGAGTTTCTTCTGAACTCAGTTTCACTGACAATGACATTTATCCTTCACTTCCTTCTTTTTTTTCTGACGCCTGCTAGGACTGGGGCTAAGGGATGTGCTACTCTTGTTGGCACAGTAGCTTTTCTCTGGATCGGCTGAGACTGATGTTCCAATTAATGGTAGTAAATCACATTTTCCTTTTCAAAGTACTCTCATCAGTGTTATATTCAAGACCCTCTTATGAGTATCGCATAACCCAGGCCTGTATAGGGATTCATAAATCAATAAGGTCCTCTCCTCACCACAGAGAGGCTTAAAGTCTGGTGGGAAATGGCATATACATATGAACAATGATGACCAAGGTCATGGCAATAATAATCATTTGAGTATATACTATGTTCCTGTATTGTTCTAAGCCCTCTACAAATATTAATTCACAAAGCATAGGGCGATATGTGATATATGTTATAATGACAAACAGCAAAGTTCTCTGAGGTCATATTAATGATGGTTGTGGTGCGGGAGCTCCAGGAAGGTTTGAACAGAGTCTGTGAACTATGATGTGTCCAGTCATCACATGGGCATTTATTTCCTATCAGCCCCTTATACACACAATGTTTAAAGTGACTTATCATAAAAAATGCAGCCATAATAGAATAGTTAAAACAAGAATTAAAATATAAAGAGCATTTTAAGAAGGAGAAAGAAAAAATATTAGAAAACCTAGACTAAGAATATTTCTTAGCATTGAGGTAAAAGTTGTATCCAGGCAACTTAGGTATAATGATTTCATTATGTATGTATAACTTCACCTTCTTTTGAAAAAATGGTTTCTCCTGACAGTATGTCTTGCTCTAAATTCTAAAAAGAAAAAAACTGTCAAGATAAATCTTTAATCAAGGGGGTGGTGACCGGCAATAAAAATACTTTCCACAGGTACAGAAAGTTCTTTCAAGCTACTGTATCTTAGACCTAAATTGTTTTGTGATGGCATTTCTGTGGGGAACAGAGAGGACACAATCCAAAATGCGCCTTCCTGGTGTTCTAATTCTAACCTTATGGAAGAAGAGAGCTTAGAGCAGTATTTTTCAAGCTCTAACATGCATTTCAATAACCTGGGGATTCAAGTTCAGTTGACCAGGATTGGGATAGAGAATACAAGTTGGAACAACCAAGATGGGCCTTCCAGGCAAGTACTTTATGAGTGTAAATAAGAAGAGATGCATAACTTTAGAATAATGAAGATACAGAAAGCTAACACTTGTTGACATTTTCTTTTGTGTATGAACTAAGGGTTTAACTAGCATTATCTCACTCAGGATCAGCATAGACATGGGCAGCAAAGTTGGGGTTTGATGTGTAGACTAGGAGTTGGCCCTGTATGCGTGCAGGGAGGGAGTGTCCCATCTTCTGTGCATTCTGTGGTCTGCAAAGATACCTGCACACAAGGCCAAACTGGCCCTCAGGAAACACCTTTATATCTGGACAAGCATTCACTAGAGGACTGAGTTCTGCTTCACAGGGCTTGCCGGAAACAACCAAAAGAATTTGGGGGCAGGTGCTAACAATCATCTGTCTCAACCACAAAAGTTCCTGAATATAGAACAGTTTATCAGCCTTGGTGCATATCAGAAGCACCTGGATGCTGGGGACCCATCTGGGGAGAGACATTTTTAAAAACTCCCCAGTCAGGGATGAGAAGTACTGGTATAGGTTTGATTTAAGGCAAGATAATGGGGATGCTTGTGGGGATGGAGGGATAGTTAAGACCTAAACTTATCAAAGGAAGCACTTATTTCCAGAGTGGATCTCCTGAATTTGCCAAATTAACCAAATTGGTTTTATGGAGTTCCCGAGAGCAGTGCTATAATTTCAGGACATATCAAAATCACCAGGGAGGGTTACTTAGAGCAGATTGCCTGGCTCACCTTCAGAGTTTCTAATTCAGTAAGTCTGGAGGGGGCCCAAGAATTTGCATTTCTAACACGGTTCCCAGGTGATGCTGATTCTGCTGGTTCCAGAAGGTTAGTTGCTTTGCTACTAGGACCTTAATCTTAAGTTAGAAAAGGCTCCCTATATTTCATATTTTCTATTTGTTTTCAACTTTGTTTTTTTCCTGGAGTAAGAAAATACAGACAAACAAAATTGAAAACATTGAAATCACCCCAATAATCCAATAACAAACCAAAAATTAGCTATGTATGTATACAAATTTTCTTTCAGAAATAGTCGTATGAAGAACATTTTTGCATCTAAAAATATATTTATGCGTTCTGTGTTTCAATGTCCCTTATGTCAAAATCTATATATTTTTCTTTTAATTTAGAGCAACACCAAAATTTTATTTCTTTTGATACACTGAATATTTCATAATAAAATGATCTTGGAACAGCTGTATTCAGCTAAAAGGTAAAGAGGCTACAGCCCTGTTAAGAAATTATTTAGGTTGGATTTAGGAGTATTATTGTGGTAAAGCTCTGTAAAAAGTTAAAAGTGTAAGATCTCTAAGAAGCTACACCGCTTTGCCCATAAGTGATTTCTGTTTATAAAATCAGAGTTGCCATCAAGATTTTCCATTGTTTGTAAAACTGTTCTCATTGACTAATGTTGAGAACAACAAACATTAAGAGCGAAGCGCATTTAGAGTTTGCTTGTCCCTCACAGTTAGTACAACAGTTAGAAGAGCAGCCCACACCTCCTGGCAGGTAACCACGCACACAGCTATCGGATGTGGCTGTACAGTTTGTGGACTAAAGACTATATATCCAAAGGAAGACAGAAAAGAATTCAAACAATTAGGCCATTCCAGGAAAACACAAAAATACAAATGAAGAGGCAAAATCTCTACAATGGGCCAAGTAAATATAAATAAAACCTCCAGATCTGTTCTGAATAGTAAACTTGAAATTAAATTCAGTAATGCCTTTTTTTTTTTTTTTTTTTTTTTTTTTTTAAAGATGCAGGCAGGTATGAAGGTGAGTAGACAAGAAGGCAGGAAGAGAGAGGAGGAAGAAGCTTTTTTCTTTATTTAGTTGTTCATCTTGGTTGCCCCAGTCCCAGCCTGGTCACAGCCCCAGGTCTTTGGGATATATGAGGACTCTGCCAGCCAGAGGCACTGGACTTATCCACTAGGCCACCCAAGCACACCAGTAATCACTTCCTAAAGGACGATGGTTACAAGTAGTCCTTGAAGACCGCTGTCCCTGGTAGTAGTCTTAAGTCGCTGACCCAGCTGGGGACCCCTCAGAGATGTGACCTTGAAGGCCGGTCTTGCTATTGCCATTTGTGCAGAGCCCTCTGTCCCCCGCCACTGCCCTGAGCCACTGTTGCTAGCACCCAGACACACAGTAGAGACGGGTTGTCCCTCCTGGAGAGAACAGCATACCCACAAAGGCAGAGGCCGTGTTCTCAATCTTGCACGCGCACCTGAAAATGCCCACACCAGAGCTTCACCTCCAGGGATTCTGATTTAATTAGTCTGGGATGGGAACTAGGCAGCAATTTTATTTTCTAACTGAAGTAAAATTAGGCTGACCATACATCCTGTTTGTTTTCATATTTCTGGACCATTCATTTTGTCCTGTTTTTAATAAACCAGGGCTGTCTGTAATGCAGAGCAACAGGAACCCTTAAGCTGTCCTGGGCCCAGTCTGTTGAGGGGGCCAAAAAGCCTTGTCTCGTTTTGTCCTGTTTTGAGATATGGTCAGCCTAAGTAAAATACAAAGATCAAAAATGTGCACAATTGGATCTTGCTGCTAAGGAGTTAAAATTGGAAACTTTGGGCACACTCTGGTGGAGTAGTGGTTGAGTGGTTGAGTCCACAGACATCCCCAGATTCTGGGTTTGTACCCAAGAGGAGCAACTATATAAAATAAATAGGTTATTTGCCTTTCATTCCTGCCTGCACCTTTCCTTTAAAGAAAAGCTGGAAACTTTGGCTACTCCTAAATCATGAATTTTTTTAAGTGCCCATGTCACATGTGTATATCTCAGTAAATTCAATCTAAAATGTGTATGTATTTTTATCTGGATAACTATCATTGAGATAAACACACATAGAACCATACATGAATATTACCAGCAGCCCAGAAACCCTTTTTGTTCTCTCCCTATAGCTACTTATTCCCTCTTCTCTAAAGGCAACTCCTATACTGGCTTCTAGCACCACAGAGATTTAAGATTTTCCTGGACTTTGTGGTATTTCATGTTTTGAAGGAAATCTTTTTTAAACTCAATGTTATTGAAGGAACATTTGTATCACAACATTATGTCATTTTAAGGTGTGCCATCGTCATAAATCAACATTTGTATATAATACGTTAAATTTATCACCACCAGTCCAGTTCTCCCTTCATCATATAATTGACCCTTTATCCAATTTTCCTGCCCTCCTCCTTCTTTCCTTCTTGTAAACATTAATTTATTATAGGTTAAAATCTATTTTTTATTTACTTCATTTGTTTGCTTGGTTTCTCTATATACCACAAATTTGGGAAATCATACAATGTTGAGGGAAATCTTTTATGTCAGGTTCCTTTCATTGAACATTTGTAAGATTCATCCATGTGGTTGTATTCAGAGTTTGCCAGTTTTCTATATTGTTCAGTATTCTATTATGTGGATATATCACAATTTAAGCATCTATTCTACTGTTGATGGGCATTTAAGATGATCAATTGAAAATAATTTTGCTGCCAACTTCTGAATGTGACTCTTGGTACACATATGCCTACATCTGCCTTGGGTATAAACCAGGAACAGAATTGTTGGATCACAGGCCACCAGAGCTCACCCAGTGTTGGTATCTTTATATTACCAGATAGAACCCACTAGCCCGGCATCAATTTTTCCCTCTTGACTGGATATTCCCCATAAATGTACAAATGTGGTTATTTCTCCTGTCTTTAAAACACTCTCTCGACCCTGCTTCAACTCTAACTTGTGCCACATTTCTTTCTTTCTTTCATTTACAATCAGTGGCCTGCAAAACATTATTTGTACTTAATGGTGGTTAGTTCTTCCTCTTCATTTGTTCTTACCTTTCCAAGAAGATTTTGGTCTCCACCACTCCACTGGTATGAGCCATTTCAAATTCACCAATGACTGACTTTGGAGGGTTCTTAGTGAGGACTGAATTCACTCTATCAGCAACAATGGGTGTGGTGGATTGCTCCCTTTTCCTTGATCTGTCTCATTCACTTGGCTTCTAGGGCAGGCACCTCACTCTTCCTAGTTTCATCTTATCTCACTAGCTGACCCTTCTGGGTTTTTGTTTGTTTGTTTTTCTGGCTTGTTTTTCCTCTTCTCCCAAGTCATAAACATAAACTGGAACTGTTCCAGGATTCGTGCCTTGGACTTCTCTTTTCCACTCGCCATTATTCCCTCAAAAATCTTGTCATCTATTGGCTTTAACTATCACCGATTCATTAATGACTCCCCAAAGTATCTCCAGCCTCTCTCCTAAATTCCAAAGACTTATCAAATGGGATTTCTAACAAGGATCCAGAAATTATCACTATCAAATTGTTGCTAAAAAAAGTATTTACAAAAGTAAATTCCCACAGCTGAATTCCTGATCTCCCCATTCTGCGCCTCTGAAGACTTCTCTCTCTGTTCTAGCAACTCTCTTTTTCTAACTGATGTTCTGTTAGATTCCTTACTTTTTCTCACACTCCACAATCAATCCATTTGCAAATCTTTTTTATTCTGTTGTCAGAATATGTCTTGAAGCTCACTACTCCTCACCATCTCTATTACTACTACCCTGGTTTGAGATACTTTCTTCTCTACCTACCTTGGTTCAATAGTCTCCTAACTGATTTCATCCTTGTCCTTTCTAGCATATTCTCAACATAGCAACCAGAGTGATCCTGTTAAAATGCAAATCAGACTATGTCATTTCTCTATTTAGAACATACAGTGGCTTCAATCTTGTTCAGCATGAATCTAATTGCTCACAAAGGCCTGCCATAATGCTCCGCCCACAAACCACACCTTTCTGACCTCACCTTCCACTCTTTCCGGTTCTCACCCTGTTCTAGATTCAGTCACTGGCCTGTTCGTTGATCCTTAAACTTGCTGGGCATGCTCCTGCCTCTGCTCTTCACATTTGCTCCTCTCTATGCCAAGAATGCTTCTGCCCTAGATATCCTACTGCCTCTCCTTGACCGCCTTTGGGTCTTTATTTAAATGTTGCTTTCTCTGCAGCCTTCCCTGTTCATCCTTCTTTATACTGTACCCTTCTTTATTGTTGCTGTTAAGGCTCTTGTTTATTGCTCTCTTTCCCTAGTAGAAAGTACAGGGCATCAGGGGAGGATTTTTGTCATTTGAATTTACTCCAGGTTCTCTAGCACCTGAGGCAGTGCCCGCTTATTAATACAAGCTCAGTAAATATTAGATTAATGAATAAAATAATCCGTAGTCAGAAATGAAAAACAAAACAAACATCCTTGGTAAAACAGATCCTAGGGGAAATCCCCAAGAGTTCTTTCGCCTAAGAGAAACACAGTTTTCTGAAGGGGGAAATAGTTTTGGTTTTCCCCTTTATTTCTGAAATTTCAACTCAGCAAAGATTCACTGTGCCTGGCCCCATAATCCCTTTCTCATCTGTAATGTGTCTTGATGAAAATACAGAACAGACTGGAGAGTGGGAGCCTAGAGAAGCAAAGGAAGGAAAGAAGAGCAAGAGGGAAAAGCTGCATGGAATGTCTGACTGACAGGAAATGGACCTGCTCTGGGTCTTTTCTGCCTCTGCTAGGTCCTGAGAGACAGGTTTCCCACCTGAGACTCTCTGGTCCCTCCCAGGTTTATCGCTCCTCCTAGCCAGAGAATCCTTCTGCCTGCTTGCCTCACTGATGGATCTTCTTTTATGTTGTCTCACAGCCTCCTCATTTAAACTGTTCTTTATACAATGACTCATTTGAAGACAAAATAAAGTCATATACAGCTGGTATAAATTCCATTTCTCCACTAAAGATAGGAGGGAGTGGAACAGATGCTCTCTTCCCCAATGCCTCACAGGGATGGAGCACTTTGCTCACCTTAATCTGTACACCTCAGTGATAACAGAACAGTCAGTCGTGGTTCTCCAGCAGGACCAGATGGCAAAGACAGACGAGGCAGCCCTTCTCTAGTATGATTTAAGGGGCACCAAAGACTCTATTGTATCACTCACCTGTGGCAGCATTTGCCCCACTCTGGCTAGGATGGCTCTTCCTGGCTTAAGATGCTGTTTCTCAGGGTCGACTGAAATCAAAACCCCAGGTGTCCCGTGCAAAGTAGAAAATTCATTATAATCATCCCTTGCATTTACCAGGGCAAGAGCGCAGATGGGGGCCTACAAAACATGTATGTAAATATTTTAAAGTTATAAGCCAATAAACAGACAAAATATGTTCTATCTACCCCCTCTGACAGCCACCTCACAGACTGGATTTGAATGCAGAATTCTCAGATTCTTTGGACTTCTCTGTTCAAAGTGGTGGCATAGTGAGGGTCAGCCTCTGCCCTGCAACCCACATCCAGCCTCCCTTCTCCTCTCCCTCTGGCTCATACCCACACCACAAGAGTGCCTGCATGTATGCATGTGGACACCCAGGCTATAGCCTCATTGACCCTAAGAGATGTCCCTGGTTCACCCTGAGCTTTGGGATGAACATACCAAGGTTCAATCTGCTCTCAAGAGTACTGACACTGGGAACAGGCCTAAAGAGGACCATGGCTCTTTGAGGTCTCAGGTTCCTGAATGTGTTCTAGAAGGAGAGCACGGGCTCCAAGGCGAGAGAGGGCGTAAGAGAGTTCTTAGATCTCACTCTCATTCCCAAGAAGAAAGCCATAGCAGGAGCAATGCTCTAAAGTGCAAGGCTCAGCATCAGGGCTCGTCTTGCCTGGGCCTAAAAGCTGTTCTTGCCAATTCTAGCGAGTGAAGCAGGAGACAGAGAAGTACCGAAGGAGGGAAAAGAGAGGAACATGAGATGCTGTTTGGGGAGAGGATCACAGTGAGGAGTCCGAGGGCAGCCAGCAGTCCAGCTCAAGAATGAGGGAAAGGAAAGTTACGAAAGAAGGAATGAGAAAGGGTACACCCTGGTGGTCTAGCAGTCTAGTACACCCTGGCTGCAGTCCCATATACATCCCAGGTCCTGGGGTCAAGACCCAGCGCTGGGAAGAAAAAACAATGTGAACAACTAAATTAAAGTAAAACTAAGTGCTGCTTGCACCTCTGTCTTCTGCCTGCCTACTCGCCTTCATTCCTGCCTACCTTTCCTTAAAAAAAAAAGAAGGAATGGAAAAGGAGGTGAGTGTAAAGTAAAAAGGAACAGAAAACAAATGATTTTATAATTAACTTTGACTCTGTTTTATTTACGTAAGCTTGATGTGTTTTATTTCTCCATTAATAATACTTCCCAGATCACGGCATATTAGCAACAGTATTATTATATCATTGAGTAGTAAAAGACCACTCCTGTTTTATTTATATATTCCTTTCCTTTCCTTTATCCTTTTTCCTATCCTTTCCATTACCCACTCCACACCCCTCTCCCTACTGGAAACTATCCTAATACATTAAGGAAGATTTTATATTATTGGGGACCATTCTGGTTCCTCTCTCTTCTCTCCGTACAATAGCCTCGTGTTGAAGCCATGCCTGAATCAGGGGATCATTCTTCTACACAGACCTGTTATGTCTCTTTGAAGTGATCATGCATTCTCCACATCCAGTATAAGACCTAGTCAGCTCCCTGAGACCTCAGAAAGACAAAATCACATTAAAACTTCCATAAGAACCTGTAAATACTAAAAGTGGACTCTTTGTAACGATCACTCTATAGAGAGCACCAAAATATCAATAGAAATTATTTTCATCCATGATAATTTTCATCTGCTGTGTTTTATTGTTATTATATTGTTTTAAAGCTTATTAAACCCAGTATAACATTTATCTGATAAAAAGTTGTTTGGTATAAATGCTGTCTGAACAGAGTAAGGCTTCTCTACTACTTTGTTCCAAGGAAACAGTTTTAGGTTTCTGGCTACCATGTGTCTTGTGATCATACTTTCTCTTGCATATTCTAGTTGTCTGCTCTACAGCATGTAAATTGGCTCATCTACTTTGGAAAATGAGATGGAGTTTCCCCCAAAAGTCAAAAATAGAGCTACCTTATAATCCGGCAGTTCCAATTCTAGGTAGGTATCTTTCCAAAGAATATGAAACACTTAAACAAGATGACATATGCACTCCCATGCTCAAAGCAGCTCTATTTACAATGGGCAAGAAATGGAAACAACCTAGGTGCCCATCTACAGATGAATCTACACAATGGAATACTACTCAGTTATAAAATGAGATGAAATCCTGTCATTTTTTTACAACATGAATGGAACTATAAGGGATTATATTCAGTGAAATAAATCAAAGGAGAAAGGCAAAAACCAGATAGTCTCACTCATATATAGACTATAAAATAACAAACAGAAAATCAACAACTAACTCTTAATCACTGACAACAGAACTGAGGTTTCCAGGGGAGAAGGGGTAGGTGTGCACGCAAAGAGTAATAAAGGGTTCAATAGACAGTGGTGAAGAACTATTAGAAATCTGGTGATGGGTGTGCTGTTATATATTTGATGAAGAATATGCACATCTAAAGCTCATATTATGTTGTAATAAAAATTATCTCAATTTAAAAAGTCTCTGATGGTAATATTTCTATGATATCAGAATTAGAAATGATTTAATTGCAAGTAGTAAGACATTTTAAATAAGGATTAAGTTCATCGTTATAAAAAGTGTTTCTGGGAGCACCCTGGTGGAGTAGCAGTTAGGTTCACTGTCTCTGGCTGGATGTAGTCCACATACAAGGACCCAGGTTCATATCCTGGGGCCAGTGGAAACAACCAAGATAAACAATTAAATAAAAAATGCTTCTTCCTCCTCTATTTTCCTGCCTGTACTTTTCTTTGGGGGAAAAAAGTATCTGCAGACCATCCCTTAGAGAATACGGGCTATGATACTAGTCATAGACATAGGGAGACACCACCAGCCAGTCCAGGGAGACATTGTCCCATCTTTAAAATCAGAGCCTGGTCTGCTAACTTTGTAGGCCCCTTGCCATTAATTTGAAGTGTGGGTCCCTAGGGAACTAAGTTACTGTCACTATAGGATGGTTAGAGTCATTGGACTCTGGTAACTTACCGGATTGGGATTTAAAGTACTTGGTCAATTGGTGCTAAAATAAATGGGGCTGACACAAATATAGGAAGACTCTTGAAATAAAGCAGTGCCTTTGTTGTTTCTTCTATAAGAGGGATTTGTAGCTACCTCTGCATTTGGAACTTGAAGTCCTGGCTTCAGATGATGGTGTGACCTACTACCCACACCTTCCTTTTCCTGTAGGTGTAGGTGTACATGCATCCTGCCATCCAGGGCTGCTGTAAGCACAAACTGCATCTTTGCAAAAATTAGGAAAAGTTGCTCTGGACAAACAGAGCCCTGCATCTAAGGTGCCCAACCAGGTGAGTAGGACACAGGCTACTTACCCAGCCACAACTTCCACAAGTATAAGCAACTTCCTTCCCCAGCAGTTTTTGCACAAACCTTGGCATCCTCATCCTTAAGAAATAGCCCCCCTGAAAACCTCCCAATGGTTACTCTAAAGATTGGTTCTCCTCCTACTCTTCAAGAAAGTCACCAGAAAGTTCCATGTGCCTAGAATCTCAGGGCCAGTTTTTATTCCTGATTTTACTGGCCACTCGGGAAGCTTTGATCATGCTTACCACTCTCTCCCATTTTTTTTTTTGGATAAGGAGCAGAATTTATTAGAGAGTGTGATTAAGGAGGCGGTAGCTCTAAGGCTCTCATGAACGCAGGGTCTGCTGCTTGTCCATGGTTCTCAATTAGGGATGCATTTGACTTTATAGCCATATGGGAAAAGATGTTTTTCAGTTACCATGTCTTCAAATTTGTCCACATTAAACTTGATACAGACTTACTGTTTAGCGATGTGGATCTCCTGGTGACTTGAACTTGGCCTCCATTACATGTTCTGCAGTTTGGTACAGATAAGACATGATGACTTGGCCAATGTGGACCCTGGTTACTGTGCCCTGGGGCTTTCCATAGGCACCCCAAATAACTGTCTGGAGCCTAGACTGGGGGTAGCATGAGGTCAGACATGAACGTCCACCAGAAATGGCTGTCTCCAAGGTCTTTTAGGCAACTTATACAAGTAACAGTCTGTATGCGCTATCTGGGAGGCTGTTGTTGGCAGCCATTGCACATCAGGCCCAATGCGAAGAGTATCACTCTCTCCTTAAAAGGCTTTCTCCCAGTCTGTGTGGTACCACATGCTCCTGGGAGTCCTCCTCTCTCTCTGGCCTTTTCTGTGTCTGGTTGGGGCCTCCTCCTTGAAACCGTGTGTGTGTGTGTGTGTGTGTGTGTGTGTGTGTGTGTAGATACAGATATCTATAGACATTTATATTTTTTTTCTTTTCTTTTTTTTTTTTTAAGGAAAGGAGCAAGTAGGAATGAAGGCGAGCAGGCAGGCATTCAGGAAGAGAGAGGAGAAAGGAGCATTTATTTTATTTAGTTGTTCATCTTGGTTGCTCCCCCTGGTCCCCGGTCTCAAACCTGGGTTCCTGGGATGTGTGAGGACTCCATCTGGTTGTCTCATCCGCTAGGCCACCAGGGTGCGCCTTGAAATCATGTTTACACATGAACCTTCCTCAAGTCTTAATCCCGACCTTCCCCTCTTCCCATTCTAAACTCTTAAACATGGGTGTCGATGACCTCAAATAACTATCTCGGCAGCTGGGGAAATCTTACTCCCCCATCTTCATGCTCCTCTACCCCAGGAAGAAACAGTACTAGAGCATCTCTCCTGCCCATTTCTCCACCTACCACTCTTGTCCAAAGACCAAGTAAATGAGCTGATTGGGAAGGTTGGGGAAAGGCTGCACTAGCTTTAGGGACGACAGGGCTGGGTCTGGCAACCTCACCAGATTAGATTCTAACTCAGCCAGGAGGCTGGCATTTGGGGTGGGGAGGTTCTATTCAGGTGGAAGGTATGAGGATGCTCAGTGGGGACTTCAAATTCCCAGCCGAATTTTCCAATTCAACCTTATCAGCAATAAGTTGATACAGTGAGTTCTACAGTGGCCTCTTCCTACTTCTCGACTGGCTCAGGAAGAGGGGTTTAATTTATTTCCTCCTCACTCCAAACCCCACACATGGACTACAAATCAGGAAAATTTAGGAAACAGTCACAAAAACTGGACTTTGGAGATTTAAGATATATCTCAATAGAAAGATGCTTCAGTTATGGCTGGGATAGGAGGCATCAACAGAGTAATTTACTAAGCACAGGACTTCTAGGTCCTTGACTGATTAAGACACAGCAGTTTAATGAAATTAGTCTTACAAGGCCTTTGCAGATCCAGGGGTTGGCAATCTCAGAGTACACAGGCTACAAAGTTTTGCAGCTTACAGATCTGAGCAGGTAAACTTCACATGTGCATTAGATAAGTCTTTAAACTCTGAACTTAAAACATGCAGAACTTCGGTGAAGAAGTCCACTAGGCATTAGAGGTTGGGAAATTTTCTTGCTTATCCTACCAGCTCCTACCTATTCTCAGGTAGGAACAACCCAAGGAAGTTAATTTCACATAGAATGTCTTGTCTTGCAAAAGAAGTTTAAGTGCACCTGAATTAGAACTGTTGTTCTCAAACATTAACATTCGTGAAAATCACCTAGTGAATTTCTTAAAATTCCAGGGCTCCCATCTCCTGATTCAGTAGATCTGGGGTAAAAACTATGATACTGAATTTCTACCAATATACCAAGTGATGTTGATGCTGTTGGTCTGAGGACCACTTGAGAACCACTGTGTTAGGATATATTAAGAAGTGAGGTTAAAGCTTTATGTGGATTTTAGCTATATGTGAGGTACATTAAACGCCTGCCTGTTGTTCTCTTTTTTGTTATGTTGAACTGAGTCAAGTTTTAGGGCCACATAGAGACCTGTGGTAGAATGAACCTCCTGATTCCTAATAAATTGCCAACAGACTCCTAGGATCAGCCTCAATCCCCACCATATGGATCAGAGTCCTCTCTAAAATTGTTACTATAACCTGTACATTGTTTTGATCAGAGATTCAGACTTGGAGGTTCATCCAGAGGGGATGGTAACTTTTCACCAATGAACAAAAATAGAGGAAAGGGGGCCCTTATTTTATAGATGGCAGGCCATCCTTATGGCATTAAGGAAAATATTAGGAAAGAATAGTAACAGGCATGGGTCAGGAACAGATTGTCTCTAGAAATCAAGAAGGAGTTGGATTGGTTTAGAAACTGACAGATACTCTCTACTTGACCAAACTCTTGTCAGGGTCCTATAAACTCTGTTCGATGAGGACCTGACTTTTAGGACTCTGCATTATCCAATCTTAGCAAGAATCCTGCTAAGTCAGCTTAACCAGAATCCCCCTGAAATGTGATCACCCCTGACATCTGAGTGGCTTCCTTATCCTCCATCATCCTCCAAGTGATATCTGATCCCTTGTGCTACCTTTAGCAAGAATTCTGTTAGATTGGTTTTGCCAGAATACCCCTCCAACATCACCTTCCTTGCCCCTGAAGTTTCCTCTTAGTAATTTGCCATCCTCTGCTCAAGAGAGGTATGCCCTGGAGGCCTAGCAGATAAGGCAACTGGATGTAGTCTACATACATCCCTAGGACCCAGGTTCAAGAACTGGGGCCAAGATGAACAACTAAATTATATAAACGTTAAAGAAAATACTTGAGAACACTGTGTTCTGGGAACTAGCACATGACAGCAGTGTTCTTCCTCATCAGACCGAGGAAGAGCCTCAAATCACCATCACGTACAAATATGTACTAAGTACCTTCTAGGTGTCTTTACTTGTTCTAGGCACTGGGAGTACAGTAGTCAACACAGATATCCTTCTTCACGGAACATAATATTCACCAGCAGCTTTAGTTGAGGAGTTCACCATGAGTGATTCTCTAGATTAAACAAATGAGAAAACTGTTTTACGAGATCAGGTATGTGAGCCCTAAGAAATTCCAGTTTCATAAAAATTGATATTAAATATTCAGGGATTTTGCAAACCACAATGTTGGTAGCTTTTATGGTAGGAGTATTTACACTAAGGTAATTGGCAAATGCCAATAATCAGGGCTTCTGTTTTTTCCCCAGAGAACCAGTTTACCAGGACACTCACAGCTCACAAGAGGAAAAGTGGCTATTCCCTTGGTTTGACAGAGTCACAGGGGAAATAGAAATTAAGGGTTTTTAAATATACAGAATGGGGAAGAAAGGAACCTTCAGTAAGTCTTAGAGCATCATTGAAAATTTCTAAATTTTGCAAGAGACTGGGATGGTTTCAATTTCCAGATATGATACGGTAAACTCATACCATAATTAACCTTTTGTTGAAAGACTTCTCCCAACATCATGTCCAGTTCACACGTCAAGATCTATATAAAATTGACCCACTGAGAGCCATTCAGACAAAGCAGATATCGGTAAGATTCTCTTTCATGTTTTCTCAATATTCCCTCCTTCCTTCAAATACTGCTGGGTCTCTACTAGGGCCTTTAGCCAGTGCCAGTATTAAATGGTATTCAGGGATTCCAAGAACTTTATTTTGATTTATCATGAATTTTGGGTACACATCATCTAAATCTCTTTCCCCTCCTGATTTGTCTTGTACAGAGCAGAAAATAAAAGGCAGAAAATATCACTTGCTTCTCCAGCTTCCCTTATAGCCAGAGGCTACACAAGAGTGCAGTCAAGTGACCAAGTTTCAACCAGCAGGACGCACCTTTGAATCAGGAATTAGTGATGCTCAGGCAGAGGAGAATTCCCCATGACATGGGGTCACCAGGTCAGCTGCTGACAAGTGTCTTCACTAGACCAATGCATAGGCCACAGTACTCAAAGCCAGATTTTCCAGTCTTTCCTGAAATTCCCCCAACTGCCAAAAGAATTGTCAATGAATTCCTTCTCAGCTTAAATCAAAAGAGTTAGTTCCTGCAGCTCACAACCTGAACTCAGTACTGATAAAACTGGGTGAAAAGCCATAGTGACAGGTAGCTAGCTAGATAGGAGCAGAGCGCAGGAGAAGGGAAATCCAGAGCCACAAAATAATAGATCAATGTGACTCATTTAATGTAGCATCAGCACAGAGCCATAACAGCTCTGACTCAGTTTAACAGACCAAAAGCCAGGAAGCCAGTACCACTAAGTTTAAAGAAGACTTAAAACTGTGGACTTCACCCTGGGTTCTAAGGCTTGGGGCTACTGAAGAGGACAAAGGAAATCAATCATAAAGGTGCTGATAGGAATCAATTCAAGAAGAGACCATCAATGGGCCAGTAAGAAAATTTGTTCCACCTTGGAATGAATGACAGGTTGAGGGTGGAAAGCTAGCTTCCAGACCTCTTAAAACCAATCGGGGTCACTCCCTCTCCAGATGACCCACTCTCTCTTTGGGAATGTTTCTGCCCTCTTTTTAAATAAAACTTCTTTTGCTTCACCCCTATGCTTTCCTCTTCCTTCTCACATGCTGTCCAGTCCATGCTCTGGAAAAATCTTCTTTCCAGACACAAGTTCCCATGACAACTGAGGAAACCAACAGATGCACACACGAGATCACATGGTATCAATAGGACCACAGATTTGCTCACATTTTCTAAGCTTATGAGCATGTGGTGGGTACTAGGTTAATCTATGTTCTGTTAGCCCTTTGGTTTCAAAAAGTAGAACCCCAAAGAAACTTTGGTGACAGTCACTGAGGGCAGCCCACTTTCCCCCCCGGCACTGAGTGAAGTCCCTGAGCCGAAACTGAACAGCATGAGAGTTTGTGTAAGCTATCACATGGACTTCAAAGTCTGTGGACATGTAGAGCAAGGAGATTTTGTTTGAGAGCATTTATTTCTCTTTGGGAATGTACTCCTGTCTTTCTAATAGCTAAGTATTACCAAAAAAGGATGAGAAAATGTCAATTACATGGTATACAACATTTA
This sequence comes from Solenodon paradoxus, assembly GCA_004363575.1. Taxonomy (NCBI): domain Eukaryota; kingdom Metazoa; phylum Chordata; class Mammalia; order Eulipotyphla; family Solenodontidae; genus Solenodon; species Solenodon paradoxus. Next base: position 237,869 of record RJWH01000495.1, read on the forward strand.
CGACCTTTCACTTAAAATGTTTACCTTCTACTTATTTAAAAAGGCCTTTCTGATTTATTTAGACATAGATTTTTATCAGATGTTGTACATGTATATACATAAAAAGGACAATATGAGCAAAACATTCTTAGAAGCTACTTATTTTCAGAATCTAAATATTCTGAATAGCATTTGGTTTTTATTCATTTATTTTTAGTCTTTTTTTTTTTTTAAAGGAAAGGTCCAGGCAGGAATGAAGGCAAGTGGGAAAAGCAGAAAGGAAGAGAGAGGAGGAAGCAGCATTTTTATTTAGTTGTTCACACTGGTTGTTCCTCATGGCCCCAGGATATGAACCCAGGTCCTTCGGATATAAATGAACCGTGCTCAGCTGGAGGCAGCAGACCTAACTGCTACTCTATCAGACCAGCATTTGTTCTTAGAGTTGTAAAAAGAAACCTTTTGCAAACTATCATTTTACTTTTTCCCCTTAAGAGATCAGATAAGTCTATAATGAATATAGATTTTTATATAAGATCTTCATTTTGGATAGTAGTCCAAAAGATATTTTTTAAGTTTTGATTTTGAAATAATTTAGACTGCATAGTAAGTTGCAAAAACAGCACAAAGAATTTCCGTGTATATAGAAGTCGGATTCTCTCAAGGTTCTGAATAATTTTTAAATAATTAAGATATAATTCACATACTCTAAATGTATGAACTAAAGGTATATTCACAAAGTCATGCAACCATCACCACTACCTAGAACACCACATAGAACACTGGGGTCACCAGAACATTTCCAAAACCCCAGAAAGAAACCCTGTATTCATTAGCAGTTTTTCCTCATTCCACTCCTCCTGTTCACTCAGGCCCTTCAGCTGTGAATCTACCTTCTGTCTCTATGGCTGAACCACTTTTTAACTCAATGTCCTGTGTGGTCTCAGAGAGTGTCACTTCCATGTCATCCAGACCACTGATGATGGAGCATTTTACAACAATGATCTACATTGTCTGCTGGGTTTGCTTCCAAGCTGCTGACACCTATTCTGCCAGTTGTGATGCACATGGCAATGATATCTCCATCGCAACAGCCACTTGGCTAGTGTGATTGTAATATGACTCCCAATATCAGAGAGGTTAAAATGTGAAAAAGAAATTCACATCTTAGAATAAATGGAATACTGTAATGAAAGAAAGCTATATGAGACTTTCAATTTTACTGGTGTTACTTTATTGTCAAACAGCATATTGTCATACATATGTCATTTGATACCACTGCATATTTTCTGGTAAGCCGAGAAAATTTTGAGATAGGGAAAAGGATAGATGTGTTTTCACCCAAGGGTGAAGGCAGCATTTGGTAATTTAATTAAATATCTGTTCTGTTTCCGTTTTACTTTTTTTGTACCCCCTCCCACTCCACTAACCGGAGTGGCAGATCTTGAACCTGAGTCTATGGCTTTCATAGGTGTACCTTAGCTGCTTAAGCATTGGAGATGTCCCATTATAGAGCCTTATTACAGCAAGAGCTAAACTACCCAAGAAGGAACTCAAAGGAGTAGAGAATGGTAAAGGGACGGGTTTGGAAGTTAGCCTCAAAAGAAGAGTCTCCAATCCTCACGTCAGGGAAGTTCACTGCCAGGACGACAGAATAATACCTCTTTCTCTCTCTAGCTTTTATTAACAAGTACAGGTTATTTTCAGATTGCCCATTTCCCACCTTTTTTCTGCCCTGCTCTGTGCCAGCGAAGGCTGACTACTACAGACTGTATTCCCTGGTTATTATATTCCTCTGGTTTCCTGTGGGTTTAATTAGCGGAAAGAGCAGGTAGACAGGGTATTTATCTCCCCTTCATAGCCACCGGCATCCCTGGCCAGTCAGGGTCACAGCTTTAGGGCTGGCTTCTTTCCTCTGCCACATTCCTGTAGGGCAGTGCCTACTTCTTGGCTATAGTTCTCACGGAATTCTGGTAAGAGTTCCCTCCCATTTTCCCTACTAGAACTTCCCTGTATGAAGTTCCTGGAATCTTCTACAGCCCTTGTTGGTACCCTTAGCCTTGCCCACACCTCTGAAAATAATCCCATAGTTAAATCCTCTTCAATTACCCCTTTGAGTGCACTATTTGTTTCCTGCTGAAACACGCAGTCTTTCTCATAGTGGGAGTGACTCGCAGATAGCTTGGGTGCCTCCCTCTCCCCCATCTCTTTTTGTTTGGGTCCTGATTCCTTGGAGCAGGGACCTAATACTCTCTTCAACATGACACAATCTGACTGGGCCAGATCCCTGTTTCTGTAACAGAAAGGTTTATAGTTGGGGTCAATAGGGTGAATTCAGGGCAACAATATTAAAAAGGCCAATATTGTCTATAGATCAAAACTGTATTCTATTACCTAGCTTAACCAATACAAAATGTGAGGGTTTGGTCCCTAAGATCTACTCCTCAGTTGGTTCTGTATTTAGAAGGTGCAGGATGTTATTCACTGGTTCCCTTAAGTTCCAACCATTCTCAAATTCATATTTCCAGTTTAAGACCCTGACACTGTCTTGCCATTTCATCAGCTGCTCAGAGCAAACATATCCACATGAAACTATGAACTTGCTTTTTCTACCCTTAAACCTTTTCCATTGTTCCCTATTCCATTCCATGGTACCATTCTCTACCCAGCTGCTCATACCAGAAACCTGAAAATCATTCTGACACTTACTTCATGGACATATACATTTTCAAATATGGTGGATCCTGTCTATGAGGATCCTGTCTATGAATGGACCATTAGTCCATCCACTTGTCTCCTTCATCACTGTTACAGCCTTGGGAACATACCACCATTAGCTCCTGCCTGGACCACAGTAACAGGTTTTTAAAAAGTTGTAAAGCAGAAACAAATCAAAGACACAAAAATTAGTCCGTTTTCTAGAATCTCAGAGGTATCATGAAGCCTCTAGGAAGTCTGAAGTTGCTAAGAAACACTCATTCTAGCCTAGAAGGGCTAGAAGCTAGTCTTTTTTTTTCTAATTGTAGGTGATTTTTTTTTAAGTGAAAGCAATTAACTAAATTCTAGGGGCCATAAAGCAAAAGAAATGTGTACAAGAGTTTGGAGTGGTGGGAACGACTTTATTTGCTCCAGGTTTGCAAGTGGATGAAAACTAAGCTAAATCTGGTGGTTACTGATAGCATAACTGTTTTAAAAAGTACATAATAAGGACCTTTGGCCCAAGGATCCTCCAAGACTCTCTGCTCAATTTCATTACTGTTGTATGTTGAACTATATTCCCAAAAGACATGTTTAAGTTCTAATGTCCAGTACCAGTGAATATGATCTTATTTGGAAACAGGGTCATTGCCAATGTGTTTAGTTAAGATGAGGTCATATTTAATCAGAACATGACATCCTTATAAGGAGAGAAGAAGAAACATGGACACGGAGAGAGGAAAGACAGCCATAGGAAGAGAGAGGCAGAAATCAGAGTTATGCTGTCACAAGCCAAGGAAACATCTAGGTTACCGCTAGCTAAAAGAGGCAAAGGAGTATCTTCCTCTCTAGAATCTTTAAAGGGAGGATGGCCCTGTAACCTCTTGCTTTCAGACTTCTGGCCTCTAGAAACATGAGGTAATATATTTCTGTTGTTTTAAGATACCCAGTTTGTGCTATTTTGTTACAGAAGACCTAGGAAACTAAAAACTAGTCTTTAGGAATTAGTACTGTGGGGTCTACACCAGAACACCTCTCAGAATTGGTCTCTTGTGGATAGCTCACTTTGACATGAAGAGCAAGGACAGTGGAGGACAGCCCCAGTAGCAAACAAGCTCCTTCTAACCATCCAGCCCTTCCCTTAATCAAACAAGCCATCTGCTATCCCCTGGGCCTAAACCCTCTCCTAATCCAGAAATGGTCTTTTACCTACCTTCTCTAGAAGAATGTAGTTGGGGAAGATCTTAATCCAAAAGATAGTTTACCTATAAACAAAGTTAAATACTCCTCTTTAAGAAACCTGTCTCCAGCTACTGGTGACCCCCTCCTGTCTCTCCCCATATCTCAGGTCCCCTTTTCATGTTTCAGCACAGGATATAAATCATGGGTCTGCCCCAGCTACCTCAGAATTTATCTCCATTTAAATTCTCAATACATTTGTTATTAAATTTGGGTTTTTGTCTTACTAGTGGTATATACTGTTTATTTGTTTACTCATCAAGCCTGTGAAACCTCAGTGAAAACTGTGAACCTTTGACTCCCACAGAACTCTAGAACAGGGGCTGGCAAACACTATCTCATCAGGAAATCAAGCTCACTGTCTGCTTTTATATGGCCCATAAGCCAAGAATTTTTTTTCCCCTTAGAACATGTGCAATCAATTGGATGATAGGGAACACTAGTTTTGAATTTTAATTAAATGAAATGTTAACTCTCAGAAAGGATATCTATTCTCACTAGTAGACTTGTTTGACAAAAAAATTATACTCAAGTATTATTATATTTTCAATTTCATCATTTTAAAACAGACATTTCTTTCATCTCTTGCTACATAAGTACCTAACAAAGTATCCACGATTTTTCCTCTTAACTTGCAAATCCTAAAACATTTTCTTGCTATCCTCTTACAGAAAAGGTTTGCTAACTTCTGCCCTAAAAGTGTCTCAACATCATCTTCTCATTTAGAAAAGGGAATTTCTAATCATCGGTGAAAACATTTTAATTATATTTTTTTAATGTTTTCATTTTACATAAAATTTTCCTATTTTTCAGTAACAGCTTTATTGATATGTAATTCACACACTACACAACCCACCCATTTGAAGTATGCATACCCATTTTTAGTATATTCAGTTTTGCAATCACCACCACCACCAATCTTAGGACATTTTTAGCACCCCATAAAGAGATGTCATAATCATTTATAAGCATCAGCAATCAGTCCCCATATTCCTCTGGACTGGCATGCCCCAACCCTAGGCAACCGATAATTTACTTTCTGTCTCTGGATTTGTTTCTTCTAGATATTTCATATATATATGTCTCATGTTACTCTTATGCGCATGTTTTGGTTTACATGAATTTTTATTACTGTTCTTTCTATACTTCAAAACAAAAACAAGAATTAATAGCAGAAATGTAAGCCTTAGAAGGCTCTAACTTCTCTGATACCCACATTTCCTGTCCTGAATATTAGCCCAAAGATACAGCACCACTGACTACATGTCCTATGTAGTGTAAAACTGTTCTGTACTGTCCTTTAAGAAATATTTATGAGACTGCATGTCCTAAGATCAAGAAACTGGTACCCAGGACACAGAAAGCCTAAATCTTATAGCCTGGAGCTTTTGAACTGCTGAATTATGACAGGTCAGGGGTCAGACCAAATATCTGTCATAGTTTGTTGGTAATATGAATCTCTGAAATATGAATTAAAAGTAGGAAAAAGAAAGTTACCAATACAAATTGCCCTTAAGGAATATGGCATAATGTTTAAATATTTCGTATAAGCTCAAGTGAAGTTGTTTCAGAATCAAGATTTTTTTCCTTTAAGTTTTAACTTGACCTCATCAATAAACTATTTGCTTTTATTATTGGTAATAGGTGCTCCTACTGGAAACCACCACTTCACCTTTCTTGTAATAGTAATTAGCTATAATGACTTCCAATGGGCCCTTGGGTTCTTTGTTTACTTATTATTAAAGAGCCATAGCATTCAAATCACCTCATCTATTGTTCAGGTTATCTATTGTTGCATAACAAACCACCCTAAAACTCATTGGCTTAAAGCAACAGCAATCATTTTATTATCTTTCATGGTTTCTGTGGGTCAGGAATTCAGGAAGGGCTCCTCTGGCTGGTTCCGGTTTGGGATCTGTCATGCAATTGCAGTCAGACAGTAGCAGGAGCTGCAAGAGCAGGCATTGGGACTTCTTTTTCTCCAGATCAGGGACCTCATTCATGGTGTGTCTGCAAGTACTTCATCACAGAATGGTGGTCTCAGGGTGGCAATGCTACTTACACAATGGTTTACAGACCAATGTATAGACCAGTGCATCAAGTAGAATCTGCACCACGTTTTATGACCTATCCTGTAAGTCATATAATGTTACTTCTGTTATATTTTGCTGGTCAACCAGTCACTGAAGTTTAGCCCAGACTTGACAAGAGGGGTCACAGAATTCAACTCTTCATGGAATAAGGGTAAAGGAATTCTCAGAAAGGTTTTAAAACTGTCATTATCTATCTATGCAAAAGACACCCTTTGGTTTACCCAACAATCACTTCAGTTAAGAGACATTATTTCTCTCTTCCTTTTATTTCCTTGTGTCTCTCCCCCACCTTTCATGATCCCCTAAAATGTCTACAAATTAGGCATGCCCTAGCGGCTTAGACAGTCAAGTCTGTGGCTTCAGAGGTAAAGTTCACAGATAGCCCAGGGACCGGGATTCTAGATCCCTTGGCCAGAGGAAACAACCATGATGAGTATCTAAATAAATGTTTCTTCCTCTCCTCTCTTCCTTTCTGCCTACCTAGTTATTTTCAATCCTACCTGCATGTTTTCTTAAAAAAAGGTTTACGAATTTAAATTTTCAGTTTAAATACTTTGGGGCTTATGTGTTCTGTAAATAGATTAATTCCTGTGCCAGGTTCAAATATTTCTGGGTGCACTGTTCTACTCTGCTTCCTGTTTGGTTGACTTTTATTTCCTGTAGTCTTTGTCAAAGAGTTTTGTCAAAGTTGTAAACTTCCATTTTGGCCTAGACACTGTTCTATTTCAGAATCTGCCAATGGCCTTGAACAATAATGTACACATAGTAAGTATAATATAGGAAATGAAATTAAAATTTTATGTCTTAATATTGATAGAATTAAAAGCCCACTTTAAGGAACTATATATTTTAGTGGAGATCATTTGCCAGGAGCTCAGATCTTTTTTTTTTTTTTTTTTTTGGTAAAGGAACGGTGTAGGCTAGAATAAAGGCAAGTAGGCAGGTAGGCAGGGAGAGAGAGTAAGCAGCATCTTTTTGTTTTGTTTTGTTTTTTAATTTATTTGTTCACACTGGTAGCTTCCCCCTAGGCCTGGGACTCCAACTCAGGGTCATGTGGCTTGCTCCTTAGGAAACGAATGATCTAACCGCTACTCTACCAGGGCATGACAGGAGCTCAGATCTTAAAGAATTTTTTTACCTTCTCAGGGATGAACTGCTTTGGGCTATTGGCCAAATTGTTCCAAAGGTCTTATTTCTAAGTAATTAGGCCAGGTTGGATTTTTTCTTTTCAGTAAGTTCTACATCTCTTAAATTGTTTGGGGTTACAAACAAAAGGAAATTCAACTGACTTAAACCACAAGGGAATATTTATTATTGCATATAAAAAGAACAGTAGGTGGGATGGATTCAACTCAGCAGCTAACCGTATCATGAAAAACTCAATTCCTTGTAGATCTTTCTGCTTTAACATCTTCAGTGCATGGCTTTATTTTTAACTTAAAGTGACTATTTTTTTCAAAGTGGCAGGCAGGCAGGCAAGGAAAAAAGTCTTTTGTATAAATTTATTTGTTGTGCTTTTTTTTCTCCGTGCTCCCCAAACCCCAGGTCACAAACCCGGGTCCTTGGGCTTTACACAGTCCACACCCCAGCTGTCTCAGCTGCCTGAGCCACAAGGGCTCAAAGTAACTTCTATAGTTTACTTGTCACATGTAGACAGAGAAAAGTCCAGTAAATTCTGGGCTATCTCTTTTGATAAATGAAAAAAAAATTATTCCAGAATTCCCCCAGAAAATTTATTCTCCTACTACACTGGTCAGTATTCTATCATTTACCCATTTCTATATTCAATCTGTGGCTCAAGAATGGAATCATCATGATAGACTTAAAAGAAGCACAAAGCATTTGTAGGAGGGTGGTTTATCCAAAATCAAGTGTCTGCTGAAAAAGAGGAAAGAGAGAAAAAATGAACAAGAAACCTTGTAATCACTGGATTACAACTTCCCTCCACTTCAGTTCCTAGAGCACTGAATGGCACCACAATTTAATAGTTGCTCAAAGCAGAAACCCAGCAGTTCTCTTTCGGATTCCCCAACGCCACTGACTTAATTTAAGCACTTACCTTCTCTCCCCTCCATTATCACAATTATTTTGCCTCGAATCTACCTGCCTCTAGTCTTGTACTTCCTCCAATCTGTTTTACACACTATTGAGAGAATGAGCTTTCTCTTACAGATTATCAGGGTGTTCTAACTGGAGTTCATTAAATGCAGGGGAAACGGAGTTAGATGTCACTTTCACTGTCTACTTCTTCCAGTGAGTTCATTTATGTCATAATTTTTGTTTCATGGCTGTAGAAGCATGAAAGAGTTTTAGTACAAGGGCACTGAAGAGACATTGGGAAAGTAAGAACAGTAGAGGAGGTGGGTTGGCATCTGCTGCATCTGTTGCTACAATCATCCAGATGATGGTTTGGAGTCTTGGTGGAAGAAAGGATTCAATCAAAAAGATAAAGGAACTGATATTTCTGATAGATTTGTGAACCTCTGGACATGAGCAGCCCCTTTTGAGGCCTAGGTTACAAAATATAATATTATATTGGATAGAAGGGTAGATCTTTTGGAGTCAGCAAAATAGTAGCAAAGATTCCATGTTCTATTGTATCCCATATCCCATTCCTCCTTATTTCAGCACTAATTATCTTACATTGGAATGATAGATCTGTTTCCTCTCTTGATTATAAAATCATTGATGCTGGGACATAATTTCTCCTTTGTATTCCTGGTGTCTAAAATGTACTTTACATTTGGTAACAACTTAATCATTAATTCAAAAAATATTTATTAATTTTAATTTTAATTTGTATACATAGTAACTGAAAACCACTTAGAGAAATGATGTGAATAAAATATCATACAAAAAGTCTAAGACTGGCAAGTCATTGGCTTAATGGTTAAGTTCACTAGACTCCAGCCCACATATAATCCAGGGACATGGGTTCATGACCCAGGGACAGTGGCGAGTGGGATGGTGGGGGGAATAACCAAGATGATAAACATCTAAGTAAAATAAGTAAAATGCTTTTTCCTCCTCTCACTTTCTGTCTGCCTGTTTCTGCTTACCTTCATTCCTGCCTGCACCTTTCCTTAAAAATAAAAATAAATAAATAAAATAAGAATAGGTATGCCTTGGTCAAGCAGAGGTTAGGTCAATTGCTTCCAAAGGATGCAAGCCACAAAACCCTGGGTTTGAGTTTCCAATCCAGGGAAAGCAATCAGTATGAACAACTAAAATGGAAATATAAAATGCTTAAAAACAAGCATATTAAAGGAAAAGAGTCTAAAGCAGGCACACCCTGGTGGTTCAGACAGTTAAGTCTGTGGCTTTTCAGGCACAGTTCAAGGACCTGGGTCTGTGATCCAGAGCTGGGAAAAATAACCAATATGAATAGCTAAATAACTAATAATGTTTCTTCCTCCTCTCGCTTCCTTCCTGTCTCCCTACTCGCCTTCATTCCTGTCTGAAATTCTCCCTTAAAATAAAAGCCTAAGGCAAAAAAAATGGTATTCAAAATATACTTAATAATATGGAAGTATAATTTTATGACTGATAATATTGATGCATCATTTTAATAAGCACTAAAAGTTTGATTATGATGATCAAAATATTCCATCTATAATGTCCAAAATTAGTCTTAATATATTTTGAACCTCACTAGAGTTTGTGGTAGTTTGCTGTACATATTAGATTAACTATTCTAAATAATTATGACTAGATGAAAGATAAACCCATCTTCACTCTTGGTTGTTGAATAACAAAATACAAACCTTTATTATGTAATACATTAGAAAACCAAACTTTCTGCTTGTAATTTTCTATTTGTCCAATTTTCTAAATCCGTGGTTACACAAAATCTGTTAACTTTCTAAGGACCTACAAACCTTGGAACGATTCCCAGTTTCCTAGGACATCCATTCTCTAGTCAAATGTCTTCCTTAAAGACCTTAATATAAAAATTATGTAGCAGTATGGGGAAATGTAAATATTGTAATACCACGTGAAACAAAATCCTAGGCTAACAAAATTTATATATGTGGTTATTATAGCTATATAAAATAGTCAATAAAAGTTATGTAAGGACAAACTTCAAACAAAATATTTTTAGGTATTTTTTGTGCAGGGTTGCTGACAATGTCATGTTAGTTACCTCTCCTTTGCTTTAATTTCTTACCATGATTAAGTAATAGCAGAAGAAATAAATAAAATCCTGCATATGCAAGAACTCTGGAAGGGAACACATACGCACAAACACATTCACATAAGCACATAGGTGGTATTTGTGTAGTGAGGCAGCCTCAGATTATTATTCTTTTTTTCCTCGAATCTTTCTTTACTGTTTTATAGGTATATTTTCAGTGATGTAATTTAAAAGAAACAAAAACTTTAGCAAAAATTTTAAAAACTTTCAGAATTGTTCAAGACTTCGTAACTGATTGGCCCAGCGTGGTTTTATGATAATCATCCATGATTTTGGTATCTGCCTTAATATAATCACTGTTACACTTCTCTGCAAGGGTAATTTCTCTCTCTTGCTCTTTTTAATGTGTATATGGTGGGGAAGTTCACCCTCTTTCTGTGCCTCTTTTTTCATAAATGGTATCTAATGCCCAGTGATGTTGTCAACATGGGACATTGTCGATATGGAAGTGACTCAATGTGTAACAATTTATATTTCATTAGATGTTCACTGAGCATCTATAGTACTCAGGGAACTGCACTAACCACTATAGAGAATAAGAATATGTAAGACACAATGACTTCCATAAAAAAAAGTTAAGACTGACTTTTACTTTTCCAACAGATATGTTGAATTAAGACTTTTGGAAAAAGAAAATGATAGGCTTGAAAGATAGAGCCTACGAACGCTCAGCTTTCCATATGTAGGCATTTTCATTAACAAAATTATGACTGCTAGTTAGCTAATAAATACTATATTACTTTATATATTAAATATCAAGAAATACAATGTGGCACAGCAGGGGATGCAAATGAAGAGTCTGGAGGTCTAGCTTCAAGTGAAACTTAGTGACTAACCAGCTGTATGATCTTAGGCAAGATACTTAAATTTTCTGTACCTCAGTTTCTTCATTTGTAAAATGAGAGTGAGTCAAATTATCCATAGATTTCCTTACAATCTTAAAATCTAACTCCTCTGTTGAACATATCACAAGTATCATGTGACTTTAAGGTGATGATAACTTTATTACCAGCTCCAAAAAAATGCTAACTCTAAATCTGAACAAGTAATTATTGGATCTCATGTTTGTGAAACATGAGCTATTACTACTGTTACAGAAACCAAGTTAGTACCCAGTCATACTTCCAAGCAAAACATATACAAAACTAGCAGATATAATACTATGGGGCCTACACAATATAAACATAAAGATTAAAAAGTAGGCATTTAAAAATATATATTTTACAGAAAAACAAGTAATCCAACCAAAACATGGGAAGACAAATTGAAGAGACATTTTTCTGAAGAGGATATCCAGATGACCAGCAGGCACATGTTCCTACTCAATGGCTATCAGGGAAATGCAGATAAAAACAACAATGAACTATCACCTTACACCTGAAAGACTGGCTATATTCAAAAGTCTGGAAATAACAAGTGTTGGTGAGGATGCAGAGAAAAGCAAACAGTTCTACACTGGTGGTGGGAGTGCAAATTGGTGCAACCCCTATGGAAAATAGTGTAGACATAACTCAAGTAGTTGAATATGGAAATCCCATATAATCCTGCCATTCCACTTCTGGGTATTTACCCAAAAGATACAAAAACAAAACAAAACAAAACCCATTGATTTGCAGAGATTTATACAACCCCATGTTTATTAAGGCCCTATTCACAATAGCTAAGAACTGGAAACTACCTATGTGCCCAGTGTCAGATGAATGGATAAAGGAGATGTGGTACATATATAGAATGGAATACTATACAGCCCTTAAAAGAGATGAAATCCTGTCACTTGAATCAACATGGATGGATCTGGAGGGGATTATGCTAAGAGAAATAAGTCAAAAGAAGAAAGATAGGTAGTAGATGACCTCACTCAAATGTGGACCATGAATAGACAAAACAAAGGAACAGATGAAGTAAAACCAACCGTTGGACAGTTGCAATAGAACTGAGGTTACCAGTAGGGAATGGGGTAGGGGTGGGCATCAAAAGGCTGGACAATGGGGAAGAATCCTTGGTGATTTGGCGGAGGGCAGGGTGTGTTGACATATATTTTAAGAATGCAGGACCTATACATATGAGGTTATTTTAATTTGTAGAATAAGTTACTACAATAAAAAATAAATAAAACCATACTTATAAAAATCTATTGGAGAATTTTTAAAAAATGAATGTTCTATGACCACATTAAAGAGTTAGTATATACTAAGATTTCATTTCTCTGAGTGTTCGCAAACCTTAAGTTTCAGTTCCTTAAATGAAAATACGTGAATAGGGCAGGTTTCTTCAGTGATATAGTTATTACTTTAGGGACTGTCCCTTTCTCCTAAAATTTGCTTTATATGGACTCATGTGAGACAGAAGGGAGAAAAGGAAAAAGTGGTAACAGTGGGATGGGACTGGGTCCGATACCACATTCCAAACTAAAGATATTATGAAGTTAATATATTTCCATTTCATTTTCTTTTCCTTTTAAGGTAAGGTGCAGGCGGGAACAAAGGCAAAGAGGCAGGCAGGCAGGAAGAGAGAGAGATGAGAGAGAGAAAGAGAGAAGCATTTATTTTACTTATTTGTTCACACTGGTTTTTCCCCACTCCCTCCTCTCACCCCCCCAGCTAGGACTTGAACCCAGGGTTATATGGCATGCACTCCTTCGGAGGTGATTCACCTAACCACTGCTCCACCAGGGTGCACTAATATATTTCCTTTTTAAAACAAAACAAAACAAAAAACACAATCAGCAATTTCTGCTGTATCAGCAGTTTTCCAGATTAGAAATCTGGGACTTTCCTTTGACTCCTGGTTCTCCTTAATTCCTTATATCCAATTGTTTACCCAGGTCTATTACCTCTCTCTGTAATATCTCGATTGTTTTCCTTCATCTTTTTACTTTATTTCCACACTTAATATCATGGCGTGTTTCAGGCTCACAGTTGTTTTACTGCATTAACCTCTCAATGGAGGCTACATGCTACTAGTCTGATTATCCTGATACACTGCTTCCAGGAGCCTCCGGTTTAAGAACTTGCAATATTTTTCTATTTCCTATGAAATAAGAGATACTTTTCTTGGCATTCTAACCCATCCATTACCAGATTTTAACCTTATTTATTTCTGTTTCCTAACACGTATTAGTTAATGTAATGCTAGCTGCTATAACAAAGAGACCCAAATGCAGTGGCTCAGAAAGAATAGAAATTCCTTTCTTAAGTGTCAGGTTCAAGACTGCCCCATGCAACCACACAGGTTTCTCCTATCCTTGTTCTCATGCATAACCTTTAGAATACTGTCTTCAAAAATAGACTTGCACCTGCATCATAGGCCATCTTCTTTATCACCTGCGGAAAGGCCAAAAAGGAACAGGCTCTCCATCTGAAAGTTCTCTGCTTAGGCATGGGTGGGCTCAAGGGAAGTTAGGAGATGTGGCAGTTGAGCAACTAAATATCAAATTACAATTAATACAGATAAAGGGAATCCAAGTAGCATTGACTGCTGCACATCCTCTGCTTCAGTTTTTCCAGGTCTCTCCAACACTTTCTTTCTTTCTCTCCTCCCCTTATCTCTACTTACCCAAATGAGATCAATCCTGTTTTGTGAGCACTGCAGCCATTTTCAAGGAATACTTCAGCCTGCTGAAGAGTGAAAATGGCTCCAGGACACTTCAAAATTGATTTATAGATTCTCTTGAGATGCTTCTCCTACGTTTTTGTCTTTTACCATCTCTTAAATTCATGGAAGTGGATATCAGAGGTCTCAAATAAAAGCCCTATATGTAGTAAGCAAATAAACAGTAGGAGTGGAGGATGGTCAATAGCATGGACAAAACCATTTGTAAGTGATTGAGTCCAGCTATTTTAACTATTTGTCCTTATTAATGGAATGAAAACCTCCCTCACTACAGCTTGAGCAGTGACTTGCAGTACTCTAACTGGGAGTAGGGTATAGTATCAATAGACCTAATTTTTTTTTTTTTAAGGAAAGGTATAGGCAGGAATAAAGGGGATTAAGCAGGCAGGCAGAAAGAGAGCGCTGAAAGAAATATTTATTTATTTATTTTATTTAGTTGTTCATCTTGGTCGTGCCCTCAGCCCCTGGTCTAGAACATGCATCCTTGGGATGTATGTGAACTGTCTGGTGGCCTTATCTGCTAGAACACTAGGGTGTGCCAATAGACCTAATTTTTCACCAAAGAAATATGTGGCATAAATTGATGTAAAATATCTACATACACTAATAGAGGGAAGGTAACACAGATAAAGGGGGTTTCAATGAGAACTAACAGATACATTGAATCTGATTAATAGAATCATTTTGGTTATTAAAGAAATGTAAAAATAACTCCTTATGCATGTTGAAGTATTTAAGAAGTATACCAGAGTCTGCAATTTATTATGGAATGCATTTTAAAAATCGGATAAAAGAATAAATGGGTAGAATGATGAAAAACTGAGACACATGATAAGGCAATATAGTAAAAAAAACTGATGGTAAAATCTAGTTGGCACCATATAAATGTACCTGGCAAGATTCTTTCAACTTTGCTGCAAGCATGAACTTTTTTTATAATAAAAAACCTGCTAAGTATTAAAAACTGTCCACATATAAGATAGTTTATATTAGTGAGCCCATTAAGTTATCAGGATAAGTCTGTCAGATAGGTGCTGTTTTATTAACCTTATTTTACAGACTAAGCAAACACAGACATTGACTCACATTTAAAATGTGATCAAGCTAAGAATCAAACTTAGTTCTGTATTGTTTGCAAAGTAAAAACCCTAAGTTTGGTTGTTTCTTCACCCCACCTGCCCCTCACCCCATAACCTGGGTCCACAGCTTTCACAGCCTGAGCCACCTGAGTCAGAGCGGGTGTTTGTTTGGGACAGAAATACTTCAACAGACTTTTTTCATAGTCTCCTTTAAATATTATTCCAGACTCTCTTACTCATTTTTCCTAACTCCTTGTCCATTAAATAATCTTTCTACTTCTTCCCAAACAACCTGCATCTGAAAAAGGAATGTTGCAAGCTTTGTGGATGAATTACTTACTTGCTTACAAGAAGGGTCTCAGACCAAACTCCAGGACTCAACTAGTAATCAAAAACAGATGTCTGCTAAGTACAGTGTTGGGTTTGCATATGTCATCATTACTACACTGAGTCCCTCTCAGTTTGGATGGCCACCTAGAAGGGTAGGATGACATTCCCATTCTACCTTGTTGTCCACTTGGGTCTTTGGTAGGTTACTATTTACCTGGAGCTCCCTGTTACTTCCAAGTACTCTCCCTAACCTCACCTAATACTGCCCATTGGTTTTTTTGGCCTTCCCCTGTTATCACTTGAGTTTTAAACTTTACTTCTGTTAGTTACTAGAGTGTCAAGAACGTACTCAAGTGCTACTACAATTCTTAACTAATGGAATTTTTACTTTTGTTGGTGTCATAAAGTGACAGTAATAAAATTTACTGCCAACAATACTAAGGCAATTTGCATGGCCTTAAAACATAAATAAAGCAAATGAACAGGACTAGGACAAGTCCCCATCAGGACTTGGATTCTTTAGTGAAACATGGTTAAGTTGAGTATCATGGCTCTAATCTAGAGCAAAACTTATCAAAGTGAATTCTGAGGGACAGAACTCTTGTGGTAGTCAATAAAAATGAGATTCCAAGGACCTTCCCCTACCTACTGAATTGCAATTTTTGGAAGTGGGGCAAGGAATTGTATGCCAAACAAGCTCCCCCAAGTGATTCTCATGATCCCCAAAATTTAAGAACCGCTGTTCCAAACCATTGGGGATGCTTTGGAAATCTGTGACCAAATTGTTGGTTGTCACAATGATTTGCAGAGATCATTGGAATTCAACATAGGGGTCATCAAGGATACTGAATATCCTGCAAGGAACAGTCCAACACAGCCAAGAATTGTTGCTCAACTCTATGACTTTCTAGTGTCTTACCAGACATTCACATTCATGTAAATGAAAAGTCTATTATCATACAAGCCAAAAACCAACTCCACTTTAACATTTAAGCACAAAATGTTTTTTGTGGTTAAAATATATCAAATGTCCCAGGAATGTAACTACCGCACAAATCAAAAGAAGACTGTTTCAAAATACAGTCAATAAAATTATACTAGTGGTTGCAGAAAGGGAATGGGGAGGGAGACAGGAATGTTGGAATCAATTGTATGGGGAAGGAAGAACAGGAGTGGTGGCAGTGAACTTAATGTATTATATACAGATATCAATCGACAATGACACGTTTTAAACCTATATAATGTCATGATGCAATGTTTCTTCAATAAACATTTTAAAACAAAAAAGAGAAGATTGTTTTATTAGAATATTTTTAGAAGCTGAAAAATCACTCTGACAGCTCACCAACATAACATAATCCATCAGTGTCAGGTTGTATTTCTAGCACTTGTACTTACATTGATACCATTTAGGCATAAATATTTGAAAACTTTATAATGTCTCAACGTAGTCATGCTCAAGTGTGTCACAGAAAACTCAGTGTTACTCCTATGTTTCTCCTTTACTGTCACACTGCTACCACACTCACACTTCTAATGCCAGATACCTGGAGTTTCCCCCACCCCATGAAGCAATTCTCTGTGACACCAGCTAGTTATCCTACAATTTAACTCAATTCTGACCCTATCTACCTGGAGACAGAGTTAGACTCTACAAGTGAAGGACTCATTCCATGAGATTGCCCTCTACTTATGATGCCAATCTACAAATAGTAGGCCCCCAGGTTACCCACAACCTATGTCTGACTTGGCTACAAATCAGATTCCCATGACTTCTTCCCCTTGGATTCAGTTTGCTAGAACAGCTCACAGAACTCAGGGAAATGCTCACTGATGTTTACCAGTTACTATATAATAAAAGGTAAGATAAATGATACCGCATCAATTGCCATATGAAGAGATATATAAGCAAGATATGTGCAAAGAGAGGTGGAGCGTCTATGCCCTCTTGGGGCAAGTCACTCTTGCAGTACCTCCATGTATTCACCTAGCTGAAAATCCTCCCCACGCTACTGGGATTCTTATGGAGGCCCCATTATATAAGCATAATTAATACCATTTCCAAACCCTCTCGGAGAATGGGGGTGAGGGTGAAGTTGAAAATTTCAGGGTTCTAAGCCTGGCTTGGTCTTTCTGTTGACCAATTCCATACAGGTGATAAACCAGAGTTGCCTCATTAAAAGGCAATTTCCTCGGTATTATCCAGGAAATTCCAGGGGATTTAGGAACTCTGTGCAGGGAACAGGTATCAATGTATTTTTTTTTTTTTTATTATTTCACACCAAGCATTCACATATTGAAGTTCATATTATTTTTTATAAATTATTCTCATTATTTATCCTTGATACTGCTGTTAGACCATTATTTTCATATGCCTGAAAATATATATATATAAGGTAGATAATATCTATGAATTTCAGTTCAAGATAGTAAAGGGAATGTTTCAAATACGAATCATAAAACGGTAGACACTGATCTCAAGATGGGAAACCACTGCTCTTGATACTAAAGAAAATGCCTCAAATGTATAAAATCTTTTTTTTAGTAACCCAGTGATCAAGAAGTTACATCCTTCAAGAAACAATCTGATTAGTAAATGGCTGTTCTTGAGTCTATGATATCATAATATAAAAAAGAGTGAGAGATAAAAAGTGAAACTGCCCCCTTAATTGATTCTTTTTGTTCAAAGAAGAAAAAAGAAATCTATTAACAAACTGAATAGATGAACTATAATAAACTTTCAATATAAAGGCAATCATCGTAATTACCAATAGACACAGAAGAGCTATCTAAATGCAAGATATATAATGTACCATACAGTGAAGATCAGACACAGTGGGATGTTCAATAACAAAACTTGGCCCAGGGAACAAAGGTACTGATCCATAGTCAGGATAATTCATTCCGCAAATATTGACTCTGCTATGTACTAGCCACTATGAATAAGAGAGTCCCTGCTTTTAAGAACCTTATATTTTAGGAAGGAAGCCAGGTACATGACCAGATCATTTTAATTCAGCATGGTAATATGCTGGTTATTACATTGCACAAAGAAGGAACAGTATATATGGTCAGGGAAATCTGTAAAGGCTTCCTGTATGCTCAGTCTTAAAATATGGGCAGGAAAGAAGCAAGTGAAGAAGTGTGTATTAGGAGGTAAAATGAGGTACAGTTCTCAAGTAATGCCAGGCAGGTTGTGTGACCCTGCTAGGGATAAGTATTCAAAAACATTTCAGGCACGCCTTGGTGGCTTAGCAGTTAAGTCTATGGCTTCCAGTTGGCACAGTCCATGTACATCCCAAGGACCCAGGTTTATATCTCAGGGTGAGTGGGAACAACCAGGATGAACAACTAAATAAAATGAATAAATGCTTCTCCCTTCTGTCTCTTCCTGCCTGCACCTTTCCTTTAAAAAAAAAAACTTCAAATATTAAAAAACTGAGGTATAATATACCTACAGTGTACAAGTCTTTATATAACAATAAGCTCATTTTTAAAATATATGTAACCCATGCCAAAAATAAACAAAGTGAAACACTGAAGTGGTAAAAATAGATTTTATATAGTACTTATTGAAATAGGGAAGAGAGCCCAGTATAAATTGAATTCAATTTTGATTTGTACAGAATTGACTGGGCATTTTCAAGGAAGAAGAGAGAGAGAAGGAATTGGCAGTTACGAAGTGGATATTTACAAAAAGTGAGAAAGGTGTTGATCAATATAATTAGGCCATCTGGGTTTGGTAGCCAGTACTTATCGAAATTAGGATCCTACCCTCCCACAGAAACTGGAAGACAGGGTTTTTGTTTTTGTTTTTGTTTTTGGTTCCTCATCCCTCCCCACCACCTTACGCCCCCTGCCCAAACCTCCAGCCCTGGGCCACAAACCCAGGTCCTTGGGCTTTATATGGTCTGCTCCTCAGACATCTGAGTTAACTGAGCAACATGGGTGTGCCCCGGGGTTCTGTTTTCAGGCGTTGGCTGGAACAAACAGTAAATTCTTTTGGCAATCTTGAGCTTTCACAAGTAGGAACTTAAATGAACTAAAGTCATCAACCTAGGGATGTGTCACTGAGTTGATAGAAACTTTGCCACTGTTTATTCAAGTCTCTTAATGTGAGTATGCATTGGGGTAGGGAATCACTTGCACTGAAATCTGCAATTGTTATAGGCCAAACCTGAGGCCTAGTTAAAAAGGGGGCTCAGAGGAGCCTAACTCGAATTTGATTTAAGAAAGTCTTTGTCACCGACTACCCAGACCAAGATCTAGACTGCTTCTAGCAACTCAAAAGACTCCTCAGTGTTGCTTCCCATCAATTTCTACCCTCCAAATTACTCAATAATTTACTCTCCATCACAATAATTAAATATTTCTGTTTTGAACTTGACATAAATGGATTCATACAGTATGCACTTTATTTTTTTT
The DNA here is from genome assembly GCA_004363575.1 of Solenodon paradoxus. Lineage (NCBI taxonomy): Eukaryota > Metazoa > Chordata > Mammalia > Eulipotyphla > Solenodontidae > Solenodon > Solenodon paradoxus. The sequence continues at coordinate 257,515 of RJWH01000495.1, forward strand.
ATAAAAGAGAAAGAAGGTAGAAATGAAGGTAAGTGGGCAGGAAGACAGAGGAGGAAGACCCATTTATTTACTTATTTTATTATTCATTTTAGTTGTTCCACCTGCCCTGATTTGCAAACTCAAGTCTTTATGTGGACTACCTTGCAGCCGCAGACTTAACACATAAGCCACCAGGAGACAGCTATCTTCTTTTGTGTATGTTTTTTTTCACTTAACTTTAATAAAACTCATCGAGATGGAGAACAAATGAATTCATATTTGATTGGTAAAATCAGTAGGACTTCATGTAGAATAGGTGGGGGATGGTAAATAAGTCAAAGATGGGTCCCCACTTTCTAACGTGTCTCTGGTGGATGCTGGTACAAAGACTATGGAAGTATGAGTAAACCTGGAAGAGATGTTGAGTAGGTTGAGCCTGGTATATATTTGATTTCCCCAGAAGAGAGGTGTCTAGCAGACAATAGGATATATAGGTCTGAAGTCCAAGGGAAGATCTATAGTGGATATTTGGTCCTGGGACTAAAGATAAAATCTTGAGAATGGATAAGATCATACATCAAGGGAGTGTGTATATATTGAGAAGTATTATTCATCTCTTCCCTCAGACTTAAATTTTCCTAATTCTTTGTCTTCTTTTTTAGGGTAATATTGTCCATTGATAACCTTTGGGTTAAAAACCATACAAGAAATACTGTTATATTTATGACCGCAAATTTCAGATGTCATTCAATATAGCTAGACATACCTTCTAAAGTTCCACTCTCAACTTTGCCTCTTCCTGGAACCTTCTATTCCCTTGTTGTCCCTCACTCTCAGTTGAACTTAACCTCATGCGTTGCTTTAAAATAAAGAAAAAGAAAGACAATCTGAATGGCTCTCTAATGCTAATACCATCAAGTCTACCAGGTTCTTTACATGGGCTCTACCTTCCTTCTTAGAACAGAGGACATGTCCCCAGTCCAATCTACGGCTAACATCGTCATAACCTGTGCTCAATGTTTCATCTTTTCTCCCTTCCTCACTTAGTACCCCTTTCCTCTATATCACCATCTATTTCTCCTTCATTAGGGAGTTAGTCTGTGTTATATAAATATGCCTAATGTCACCCTCTATAGGTGTGCTCTTCTGGTTTAGAGATTAGGTCTGACGCCTCCAACCGTCCCTAGCGACAACCATCGCTAGACACATAGATCCTAAGGACCCAAGTTCATGTGAGTGTGTGTCGGGGGCAACCATGATGAACAACTCTTAAATAAATAAATGCTTCCTCCTCTCTCTTTCTGCCTGTCTGCAATTTTATTTAAAAAAAATAAAAAATAATTATGTATCATCTTCTATAAACAAAAGTTCAGTGTCAGTGGCTAATACTGCTCACTGATAATCATTTTTTCTTCTTCCTGGGCACATAGCTAAATTACATTTCTTATCCCCTTGCAGGGGCTATGTATAAAGTAGACAGTAACCAGAAGTAATGTATTTCACTTTCAGGCCTGGTCCATACAAATCTCCCATTCATGATCCTCTGCTCTCTTTTCCTTTGCAAGGTGACTTTGAAGACCACTCGTCGGTGTTACAAGATAGAAGGCACCTGGGTCTCCGGGTTACTCCTGGAAGAAAACAACTCAACTCACACTGGACTGTGATTCAAATGATAAACTTGAACTGTAACCTGTGAGACTGAGGTTGTCAGTGATAGCCTTAAACTAATATAGATAACTCCCCAACCCCCTACAGTTATTGCCCCATTTCTGTTTCCTTCACATTTTTCAGAGATGTTTATACTCACTGTTTCCATCATTGTCTTCTCAATATCCCCCAATTCGGCTTTCACCCCCCTATTTCACACGACATGGCTCGTATCAAAGCCAATAATTACCTGTATCTTGCAAAATCCAAGGTTATTATTTTTATTTTAAAGGAAAGGTACAGGTAGGAATGAAGGCAGTAGTAGGCAAGCAGGCAGGAAAACAGAGGAGGAAGAAACATTTTTTCATTTCATTGTTCACATTGGTTGTTCCATCTGGGCCTGGAATCGAACCTATGTGACCCTGCATCCTTTGGAGGTGAGTGACCTAACCACTACTCCACCAGGGGATGCCCCAAGGTCATTTCTTATTCTCACCTTTGTCAGTCCATCAGTACCATTGAATATAATGAGCACTTCCATTCTTACTGAAAAACTTCCTGAAACACCACATTCTCTTAGTATTCTTCCTCCTGCTTCACTGGCAGTTCCTTCTCTACTAGTTCACTAGTATTTGGAAGATTTTATTTTCTCTATCTGCATTTTTTCTTTAGGTGATATTATCTTGTCCTCTTGGGGAGGTCATATGGATTGAAATGTTAAATGAAAATGCTGCTGACTCCCAAACTTTTCTTTATAGCTCTATTAGTTCTTATTAGTTTTGGTTCTGCAAACCTGTCTACAGAGATCCCTGCCAGGTACCTACAACTTAACATACCCAAGCACAACTCCCTTTTAGCTGGCTCTCACACCAAAAATGTAGAAGTTAATCCTAATTTCCTTTTACCCCTCCTACATGCATCCAATCCATCACAAGTCCTTCTGACTGTCATCAAAATAATATTACCAAATCTTACCCTTTTATCATCTCTGCTACTAAAACATTAGCTATTTCTTATCACTATCATTTCTTACACTACAGCAATGGCCTCTTAACTGCTGTTTTCATTCTTGTCCCGACTTAGTGTATATTAACAGCCAGAGAAAATATCTCGTAATGTCAGTCACATGTGCAATTGGAATAAAACCCATCCTCTTCACCCTAGTTTACAAACTCCTACATAATTCGGTCCCTGCTTACCTCTTCAACCTCAGTCAGTTTGTTCTAGTCCTACTAGTCTCTTTTCTGTCCCTCAAGTAAGTTTTTTTCCTAACTCAAGAACTTAGTACTTATTGGTCCTCTGATTGGAATGTTCCTATGGATGCCTCTTTCTTATAACTTAACGCTCAGTTCAAATGTCATATCTACAGAGCATCCCTCTCCATCACTTTCACCTAATTCTTTTTTTTTGTTTTGCAGCAAGAAAGAAAATATTTTAATAATAGTATTTAAGTTATTTTATTTGCTAACATGCTTGATGTCTTTCATTTAGGACATAGATGCACGAAGGCAGGTATTTCATTTTATTAATACTTATGCCATTAAAAGAGCACTTGGCACAGAGTAGGTATTTGTTGAAATAAATAAATAGCATTGAGGATGAAAGCACTTGAGGAAAAATAATTGGTGCTAGTCTTCTCTATAACCTCCAAGAACTAGTTGTCAATCATCTTTACAGCAATTAACTTCCCACCCCCAGCATAAGTCCCAGGAAAAGAAAATCACTTGTTTGTTGCTTTTAATTCATCTATCACTTTGTCCTGCGATCTTTTTTTTATGCATAAAGTTATGCTGCACAAGTAAAATAATTTTACTTTTCAGATGTAGATTAGAACTTTGAAAAATAGTTCAACTAGTCTAAAACACTGAAAATGTTTTGTTTTGTTTTTTCAAAAAACCTTTAAAAAGTGAGATAACATAAATGTATAGCTTAGTCATAGGACAAATACAAACAGGCCCTTATATTAGTGGGGAGATTTAAATAAGTGAGTTTTACAAAAATAAAACGAATTAGTTCAAAATTTTGTAGTTGTACTCAATCTTGTAAGATGAATGCAGCTTCTGATCCATTTCTGAAGGTGGAATATAAACAAATTCATGCAAAATATTTTCTATTACATTGTCCCTCAGGCTCCAAACGAATTCTATTTGTTCTTACAGCTCTGACATTTGGAGTTATAAGGATACATATAAGTCTAAAAACGTTTTTAATTAAAAAAAAATTATCTGGTACTAAAAAGGACTAAGAACATTAATCCCCTCATCTCTCCCCACAGCTATTGTTTTAGAAAAATCAGAAGTGTAAATGCTTTCTCTGTCTCTTTGAGATGTATGTACACCTTTTAAACAGGCAGATAAGACTTTTGCCCGTTTTGTTTTCCCCTAGGTTCCTTCTTGAGGATCTCAGAGGCATCTCTTTGAAATATGAATGTCAAGGAATAAGGTGTCCCTTTTTCTTATCTCTGTGGGCGTTTAAACCTACACTCTTGTCTCCAAGATATAACTTCTATCACTTTTCCTTTGGACAAAGACAACAGATAGGTAATGGATTTTAACTGTGTGGCTATATTAAGGAGTCAGATTTCTCTTTGGAATCTCTTGACTGCATCACGATATGGTTTAATGCTTATTCAACAACAAAAATCGTTTCACTCTTTTCTACATTCTGTAGAAATATTTTGGGGTTGACAGATGTTATTTTTAATTATTTCGACAACTGGATCCTCCGGTTTTGGGCACTTGTATGGCAGGCTGATATTATCTATTACTGCTCCAACCTTACTTTAGGTAGTAAGGAGTAGTGAAAAGAGCATGGAGATTTGGAATCAGAAAATTCTGGATTTAAACTGTGCTTTATTTTTTATCCCAGTATTAAATACGGACAAATTATTTAACCTCTCTGAACCCCCCCCTTATAAAATAATGTTATAAATGGGCGAAATAAACTGACAATAAGATATGCTTACTATGAGGGAAACAAAAAGATCGCTTTAACACACTAAACGTACCATTCCCCTTTTCCTCGTGGGTATCTGTCAAATTCCAGGACAGTGTCCACTTCACCAAGAGCAAAGTGCGTTAATAAGGCCACGAACTTGAAGCACGGACTTAAAGAGTTTCAAGTTTTGGTAGGTAAAGTACGTAAAGATAACAGGCCCATCCAAATGTAGATATAAATCGGGGAAAAGAGACGGTGGGGGTCCCCTATGTAAAAACATGAACTACAAAAGAATACTGACCAAAGACGCTTCTGGACTTCCCTCCCAGAGTGCACTCGGACGCCAGCGAAGCGACCGCCGCCGGCGCGGGGGTGGAGATTTGCATGTGCGAAATCGGGAAGAAGGGGAAGCACCCTTCGAAAACCCGGGGGCGCGTACTGCTCAAACCCGCGAGGGCCCGCCCAACTTGGCCGCACGGCCCGCCCCCAAGTGCTCCCGGGCAGCCAGCCCTCTGACGTCACTACACCCTCCCACCCTGTCCTGAACTTTAAGCCACGCGCTGAAGAGCAAACTGGAGGAGGGGGAATTCTAGAGAGCCAGCGGCTTTCGCACGCACGGGACTGTCACCTCCCGACTCCCAGCGTTCCCTGCGCTCCCAAAGATCGCGCGCTCTAGTCGGGAGACTAAATCCCAAAGCCGAGGCAGGTCCGCGGGCGGGAGCGGAGGCGGGGCAGGGGTGGGGCGGGGCGCGGCCGGCGGATGCGGACGTGCGCGCGCCTGCCGCGAGAACGCCCCGCTCCCCCGCCCCCGAGGAAGGGGGCGGTGAGGGACTACGTCAGCCGCGGGAAATCCCCCTCCTGCCGAGCTGCCCGCCTCTCCGCGAGGGCGGCTCAGAACTCTCGCGGTGCTCCGCCCCCTGTTGCTGGCTCTCGTTCTCTGGATGGGCTACACCCGGTGACCCGGGGCACGAGAATTAAGGGGGTGGGAAGGTGTGATCCTCAAACCCAGAGCGGGGCGGGTAGGAGGAGGTGGCCCCGGGGGTGGTCAGGGGGACTGGGGGGGCTCGTCGGCAGAGGTCCCTCGGCCGCCTGACTGACTGGCCCGGCTGACGGCGGCGGCCTCGGGTCCGGACGCTGGAAGCGGGGCGGCGCGGTGAGCAGAGCCATGGCCTCGGGTGAGTGTTCTCGGCGCGGGCAACCCAAGGGCCAGGTGCGGTCCGGGCCCGGGGGAAGGAGCTCGTCCCGCGGTGGTGTTGCTCCGCGGTTTGGAGGGTCAGTTTTAGGTGTGGCCCATACTTTCTTTCAAATCGCCTCATCTGGCAGGTTGTCAGACTTTTACAAAGTTACCTGGTTCAGGGTTTGCGTGCCAAATCAAAGTCACGCTCTGTAATTTGATGCCGTTATAATAGCCGGAACCTTAGAAATTCCCAGCAACTTGGTTTTAACACGAGGGATGTAAGACGTCTCAATAAAGGAAGACGAAGGGCTCTCGTGGACTGAAAATTTGATTTCTATTGAAATGGTGGTTTTATGTTTTAGAACAGGAATGAGGAACCTTGAGACCTCTCGAGAGCGCTTCCTTTTTAAATGTGTTAAGTGCCGAGAGGTATCGCTGTTGTGCTGACAATTGTACAAAATGTGGTGCGGCTTTAAAAGTCATCAGTCATAGCCTCACGCGCTTCGTGTGAAAATGTTGCTTCAACAAAGTAGATACTTTTTCATTTTTAATTTTATTGAAGGAACGTTGCACCCTAACATAGGTTTAATGTGTGCGCCACCATAAATCATCATCTGTGTATAACACATTTAGTTCACCGTCGACAGTTCAGTTCTGCCCTTCACTATATAACTGACCCCATTTACCCTGATTTCACCGCCCCTCGCCCTTTTTCTTTCTGGAAATCAAAGTGAATAATTTTTACTGTGAAATAAAGTGTTTACTCTTTAGTTTACAGAGCAGTTGAGGGTGTTTGTTTTGTTTTGTTTTTTTTTGATGGAAAAGGGTAAAGATTTTTAGAATATCCGTTTAATTATTTAAAATACGAGTAGTCCTGAAAACAACTTTCTATCATTTAGGTAAATGTTAATTTTCAGTTATAAATGTGTATCTTTTGATTTGGGGGAAACGAGTTTACAAGAAACAGCTTAGAGGGCAAGGGAGGTGGTATGGTAGGTACTGCCTTGGTTCAGGTCTGCCTGTCATCTAAGGAAGTAAATCAACTGGACTGCGTTCGAGTTGGCCCTTTACAGGATTTTGACAAAGTTCTCGGGGCGCTTTCCCGGTGGTGGGAGCAGTGAGCTAAAGCTGAGAGGCCAAAAAGTATACCTTAAGTCTGCATACTAAGAGGCTGAAGAGGGGGCTTGGTAATACTTGACCTGCATCTTTCCAACTCCCTTGTTCAGAGACCTTTAGTAAGAAGTCTGACATGTATCAAAGAGGAAGTAGACAGCATAAACGACTTTTTAAAAAGGGTTGAGCAGAACAATGCCATTAACTACTGCTGTGTGCTGAAAGGGAAATTGGGGTATTTCACATGGCATTTGATTTCAGTTTGTCTGTGGTTTTCATATGAAAATACAAGTGTAGTTTAAAATACTTGAACTTTCTCTTTACCCACTTCAGTGAACCCAGACTTTCAGATAATCTTGTAATTTTCATAAATTCAAGATGTGTTTAGATTAAAAGTATAAAGATGACTTAAAATATTTGGTTTATTTATTGATTATCAGGAAAAGATTGTGTATGAAAGCAATAAAGAGTTGATGAGCATTATAAAAAGGTCAGCCTGCTGATGATTTAACCAGACTTCAGTAATATGTAGTATTATTTTGAGTGAGAAAATAATTAGCCATTTATATAGTGTATTATAAAACACCCATCATTTAGAAATGTCATACAATTTAAACTTGTTTAATAATATGTTTTGTGTTGAGCATTGATTCCCTAAACTGAAGGGAAACAAATTTAAAGGAATGGAGAGTTGTAGGATAGTTATCCTGTTATGTGTGTGTGCCTTTTCTGGAGTTGAATTAAAATGGGACTATTGGTAACAAGTAAAAAATTGTAAATTCAGTTAGAGAATTATACAAAAAAAATTTTAGAAAAGGAGTTGGGTGTGTTTAATCGGTTTTAAAAATTCTTAGGGAAACAGATTCACTGAATAAACAATTCCCATCCTATTTTCAAACAGCAGTTTAACCAAAAGTTTAACAGGGAAAAAAAAATTGCTTAGTTTATCGTTGTTTAGTTTAGAGTCTGCTTGTAATAAAGTTGTTTTAAAAACTCAAGAAGTATATTTGTTGATTACTAAGCATTTAAGATCAGTTCTTCATTTCTTACCGGATGTCATATGTAAATAGGTATATATAGTTGAATATGTGATGTGTGTAATGTAGTAGTAGCATCATAGTCTCAACTAAAATTATGTAAGTGTTTTCAGTAACTGGGACTCTGATAGGGGTGTGATTCTAAGTAGGGTGTTCAGGTAAATTATCTTATCAATTATTTAGTATTTCACAGCTTGAGTCTATTAAACTATCACTTTTTAAAAAAAAAATTGTGCCTTATTTCCAATCTTTTGACACAATTCAACTAGGCATCGTGAAGAAAGATGTTCCCAGACCCATTTAAGGTATGCATGTTTAGGTAGTCATTACTCTTGTGTTTTAATGGTTCTATTCTGTTTAAACCAAGTCAAATTAACTATTATATGTCTGGATTTAAAACTCCTCATTCTTCTAGTAAAAAGTGTAAAATGTTCTTATGTGCACATAGCTGTTTACTAATAAGTAGTACTGTCTTTAGTAAAATATGTTTTAAATTTTGCATAGATTTTTTATTCAGTTTCTTTAGTTCTATGTCACATAATAGGAAGTACACAAAGACATTTTTGTTTTCATTCTGCTGTTTTGTTTTTTTTGTGAGCTGCACTACTTGCCAACTCTTCAAGAATCAATTTCAGGAGAACTCTTTTGCTGATTAAGGGGGAAAAATAAATGTTATGTATGATCAGCTTAATCTTTAATAATAGAACTGGAAGTTAGGAATTGAGAGCTAAAGCAAATAATTTCTTTTTTTAAGTAAAAGACTACACACATAGCCATGAAGGCTGTTCCAGAAAATGCAGCATGTGAAAAAATAAGAGATAATAGTGGTATTAAATAATTAGGGTATATATGATAGACACACAGTGAAGGAAATGAACTAGTGAAATGGCTAGGGAGGAATCAGATGATGAGCCATAATTAGGAATATCTAGAATGTATGTAATATCTTTCTCAAATACAATTTAAGGAACTCAGAATTTCCTTTGTTCCATCTTTGTTTTGTCTATGTTCTCCATAAATGATTGTGTTTATGGGCACATGACCCAAATAACAGCATGGGATATACTTTAAAAAAAAAAAAAGTGTATGTTTAATTCATACCTAAATGGGTATCCCATAATTTTTATTTTGTTTTTTTGTTTTATTTTTTATCCCTGGTCCCAGGTCTCAAACGCTGATTCATAGGCTTTACAAGGCTTGCACCTCAGCTGCCTTAGCTGCCTGAACCACAGGGGTGCACCCTTACTTTTACTTTTAAATCTGGTGATCTTAATCTAGAGAGATGATTTGGCTCTATGATCTATTTTTGGTTTAGTTAAATATGTGAATAATCTAGGACAGATTTAGAATATTTTTTTCACCCTTAAATTAATTTTTTTTCAAGATTTATTTTCCCCTTCATGGCAGTGGAATCTCTAGCAGTAGACTCTCTATTACCAAAATTTTTACATGTTCTATTTATCTTGTAGTGCTGATATCAAATGCCCATCTGAAAATTTCCTTTTTCGGATTTGTAAGACCCAATAGTCAGCCTGAGCCTGGGGCCAGGAGGGAAGTATAAATAAAAGAGTAAATAAAAAAATTGCATAGTAGATAAACCATGTGTCTTTTTGCTAACTTGATTGACAAGGTATCCATTTTATTTCTTTTGTACCTTTTGTGTTAGATATTTTCTGTCCTTATGAGAATTGGTTTGTTTTCTTTGCCCCTTTGTATGTAATTCTATCCCCAAAAGAAATGGTAACTAAATTTTAATCATAATTAGATGGAAATGGAAAGAAAAAAAACGCCCCACCTATGTCTTAAGGTAAAGAAGATCACCATAATTCAGTTAGGTTCTGAGATTTGATGAAAGAAGAATAGATCTTATTTTCTTTTTCCCCAAAGTGAGCTGAAGAACTATTTGGAAAAATATATATTGTTAGCTCTATTTTCTCTTTGAGATCTCAGGAAGTCTGTTATCCAATACTTTGAGGAAGATGCGCTTTCTGGTCAGTCATTCCTAACTTTAGTATAATTCGTTGATTATGTATTGGTGTATTGAAATCATGTGTGTGCTATATGGTAAGAAATGTTACAGATGATAGTTAAAATATTAATTTTGCAAATGATTTGCTTTTTAGTTAAAACAGTGTATTGAAGTCTGTCCCTATAACAATGTCTTTCCCTTGCTTGCGTTTGGATACACTTTTTAGAGTGAGAGAAAGAGGAGTTGCAAGTAGTTAGAATTCCTTTGCCTGGTTATCCATCACCTAGCCCATACTTGTAACATGAATTTTTGGATTTCTTCTCTAGATAATGTGCATCTATTTTTTTCTACTTCTTCATGTTTTAGGGCAATGGTTCTTAATCAGGGGTGTGCTGGAATTGCTTGGAAGGCATTTTCAGAAACATGTCTGGGCTTTAGATAAATTACAGTTTCTTTTCAGCAGATCATAGGTGAGGTCAGGATATGTATGTTTTGAAAAGCTACCTAGGTGATTCTGATATACATCCTTAGTATGAACTCTATTCTAGGAATTTCATTGGCTCTATTCTCACTTGTCTATACCATTATTCTCTTAGTGTTGCATATATTTTAGATTATTTGCTTTATCAGTTATTGTGATTTTACCCTCCAGCTGCTTTTTTGCTTCTTGTTCTTTGAATTTGACACCCTGGAATCAATCCCAGCTATCATATTTGCTAACATCATTTATAATTTCTTTTTCTTATAATGTCATAATTTTTTTAAGAGAGGAAGGAAGGGAGAAGTAGAAGCATTTAAGGTAGAAAAGAAGGAAAGGGAGGGAGAGGGAGAAATCAAGTATCAAGTGTGGCAGGGAGAGAGGAAGGGAGAAAGGAGAGTGAGAGGAAGAAACATCCATGTTTACTTAGTTCATTCTGGTCTCCCTCCTGGCCCCGAATTTCAGACCCAGGTCCTTGGGTTGTATGTGTTTCAGCAGACTGATCCACAAGGGCATGCCCAACTTCATATAATTTTGAACTTTGGTTTTATCATCTGTAAGATAGGATAATAATTCCTCTTATGTTTTTATGAAGATTAAAAATTATATATATATGTGTATGTGTGTGTGCTTTTTTGAAACAGCAATGTAATTGCTATAATTAACATTTTTTCACAGTACAATTAGGCTGATTCCCAGTTCTAACTATAAAGTTTTAGTTAATAATGTCTTATTTTCTGACAATTGACAATTCATTTTTAACTTTTCTTTCAATGTAGTTTTTCTATCTTAAAATTATTAGATAGGTACTATGTTTTAAAGCAGCACCTTTTTTTGCTTAAATGCAAATAAGACATAAATATGTCTTACAAACATTTTGACTATATTTCAAATGTTAGTGTGGTCTATATTAGCATTTTACAATACTGTTCAGAATATAGGGGTCAATTCCAGCTTTGCATAGAAAGAAAAGTACAGTAATCAAACTGTTCAGACCAATTTTGAAGACATTTCAGTGCTTTTCAAAACTGTTGTGATTTGAGATCATCTTAGTTAAATGTACGTACTCATTTTCCCTACATCCCCTGATTTATATTTTACCTTTTTTCACTCCATAGATGACTACATTTCAGCACTTTTTATTTCAGAAAAAATATCTCCTCAAAATAGTACTAAGGAGGAAAGTAACTGATATGATATAAATGATTTATAGTTAACTTTAAAAAAATGAAATACAAATAAAAACTTCAGAATAGAGTAGGAATAAATTTCAGGGGTTTTTAAAGTAATTGATATTATGTTAACTAATATGTCATTTTTACACTTTATCTTTTACAAATGTTTTAATCCTTCAGCAACAGTTTTTCTGTTCTTTTCTATATACTTTTCATAAACACATGTTCAAGTTTAAGGAAGCATTTGTAACCAATCAAATGCCTGAATGCTCACTATGAGCCTGGGACTTTTATTCACAGGCCTCTCCCCCAGAATAAACATTTACCATTAATGATGTCAGTCTATATCAGCTTTCCACCAGGGCACCTTTAAATAAGTAGAGGGCAGAAATTTATTTGATCTTCAGTTCAAATGCATAAATGATTTTTAGACAGCACTTTTAAAATACTGGTAAATATTTGAACTGTTGTGAGTAAAATGTATTTTCTTTTAAATGTTTCTGCAAGGATATATAAGGATTGAAGTGTTTGAAATAGGAATTTGAATTATTTGAACTATATAAGGATATATATGGAAATTGTGGATACTATCTACATGCCTTAAATATTTTAGTAAAAATTGAAATAAGTATCACAAACTTGATTAAGTTAGTCAGCTTTTCCTGTTGTTTTTTTTTTTTTAAATAAATAGGTATTAAATTCAAACAAGTCATTCGAACCAAAAGAATGAAAATAAATATAATAATAATACTTGTTCAGTACCCCAAAGTAGAGATTATAGAACTATCGGGAATTCTTTATGTCAGCCTTAATGTTCAGTCAGTCACCAAGTACTATCAATTTTATCTTTTAAATAATCCTTCATTTCTATTTTCACTCCCCTATTTCATACATATCCTCATTATCGCCCACATTAGTGTCACAGTCTCTAAAGCTGATCACCTTGTTTCTCTTTTCATTTCAATCTGTTCATTGTTCTTACTGTGCAGTGCCACTGTGATCATTTGATTCCTCTGCATAAAACCAATCATTGAATCTCTGTCACCCATAGAATGAATTCCAGATCCCTAAAGGTGCTCTAGTTTTTGCTTCTTTGTAAATGTGGGAGTGTACTCCACTTCATTGGGGCTATATTGGTGATTCTTAACTTTTCTGTACTACTACAACTGTTCCCTTTCCTTTGAATGCTTATCTTTTCTTCTTCCCCTTTCTCTTCCCACCATTTTGCTTCATTAACCACCACCCCTGCTTTTTATAGTAGGCATTCCTGACGCTTCTGTTCTTAGTCTCATTTTTTGCAGTTTTGTTAGCATAAGCAAATTTTGTTTTGTTTGTCCCTTCTATAGTGTAATAAGTTGTATTTATCTCACTGGTCTGTAAGGCCCCTGTGCAGTCCTTAGCAGTTGTGATCCCATCATACTATCACTATAAATTATTTTTTCAAGAAAACATCTGAAATAATAATAGACACTATTTATTGAGTATTCTCTGCAGGACACTTGGTAAAAAATTAACATGTGCTGTCTCTAATAACAGCCCTATAAGGTATATACTATTATTAATGCCCTGTTTTATAATAGAGTCAGAGATGAAATTTTATAACATTTTCAGGGTCTTTACTGATGTGATGGATCAAATTCAAAAGACCTTTTTTACATATTGTACTGATAAGACCTAGTGTGGTACCCTTTCTGAAGATTTGCTTGCATTCTAACAGAGAATAAGTCTTTAGTCAAAGAAATGGGTATCTAATTGTGGAAGTTTAGAAATCACAAGCTGAGGGTGATATTTTTGATTGTAAGACATTTTCTCACCCCATAAATAAAGATACTAAGTTCCTTTAAAGTATACTTGAGTGTCTTTAATGAACTTCTGTTTCCACGGTTTGGATAATAAAAGATAAAGATGCACATGTTTTAGACAGCTTTGACATACAGTTAATGTACAGTAAATTGCACATGTTTGAATTATGCAATTTGATGCATTTTGACCTGTATACAACCTTCCAGTCGTCACCACAGTCAAGATTATTAACATATTCATCATCTCCCAAAGTTTCCCCATCCAGTCCACAATTTTCTTCTTAGGCAACAGATCATCTTCTCTTTCATTGTTAATTAGTTTATATATTCTGGAGTTTTATAATAATAGAATCATACACTGTATTTTCTTTTGGTCTGACTTCTTTCAGCTTAATTATTTTGAGATTCTGTTGTATCAGTAGTTCACTCGAAAGGTACATATTTTGAGTTATATTTGCTATTGAAAGTAAATAATTTTTCTCCCTCAGTTTTTTCTTATACATTAGAAAAGGTTTAGATGAGACTTAGTGCTAGTGAACCAGGTTTGATACCCGGGACCAGGGGGAGTAACCAAAGATGAATAACTAAATAAAATAATAAACATTAAAAAATATTCCCATGGAGATATAAGAAATGTAAGTATTCTTTTGCAAAAAAATAAATGCATTTTATTTTTAATTCACTATTACAATTCTAATGTCAAGAAGTTAAACTCACTTTCGGAATATAATATTGTGTTTCTGAAGATAATCTTTGACACTTCTGGGGGAATTGTGGGAAAAAGTCTTCTGCTTAGTTTCATGTGAAAAGTGGATGTTTCTGAAGTGGTTATCTCAAAAATTCACACTGGTATTACTAGGTAGAGGTACTAAGCAATAAAATGCTAATCAATAAATATGATTTGAATGACATTTTAATTATTTTTTAAATAATAATTTTATGATTTCTTTTGTTTACAATGCTTTATTCATTTTAGGATATTGAAATTGCATCTCAGTCTATGAGTATTTTAGACCTCACAAGAGTTCTAATGTCTGCTATTCTCTCTCTTAGGTGTATTGAATGTAGTTATGTTTTGATTGGCTTCCCTTTTTGTTTTCTTCTTTGCTTTTCCTTTGGAAATATATTTTGAGGTTACCCCGAGGTTAGCAATAAGAATCCTGTCTTTATTTCATATTTTTATTTGAAAGCAGATTAGCCTTACACTCTTCAATGACTTGTTTTAACACTGTATAGGAATTCAATTTGAAAAAAGATGTCTTTATCATCCAATCGAATTACATTTCAATTTTGTTATTTCATATTGAGAGGGAAAATATTTTAGTCTGTTTTGAAAAAGTATTATTATCCGTTATTGCTTCTATCCTAATACCACTTCTCCCTTCTTCAATTTTCAGGTGGGTATAACCCTTATATCGAGATAATTGAACAACCCAGGCAGAGGGGAATGCGTTTTAGATACAAATGCGAAGGGCGATCAGCAGGCAGCATTCCTGGGGAGCACAGCACAGACAACAACCGAACATACCCATCTATCCAGGTAATAGACCTTTCTTCTCTGTTTGTCTCACTCTTAGTTGCTTCATATTTTAGCTACAGCAGCTACATTAAAGGCCCAGTGTCTTCACAGTCATTTCCATGGACTTTTCTTGCTTTTTTCTTTTTTTTCTTTTAATTCATCTGAACTTAGATGTTTTGGGCCATTTCTTAGTTATAGTATGGATTCTTCATCCTTGCACATAGTTATACATTACTTGTATATTAATCTAAGTAGAGTGATTTATAGTGCTTAGTGTGCATTGGCAGCTTTTTTCCTTTCATGGAACACAGAACTAATGAGGAAGCATTCTTTCCTTCCAGAGGTGAGCAGTTGTTTTGTAGATTAAACATGAATATGGGAACTCAATTAGAATTATTCTTTCTGTAATCACTTGGCTAATCTAGGGGCTATGGAAAAAGAGCACTTTGTCTTTTTTTATCCTTTATTGCTTGAATTGTGTTAACTTCTTTGAACTATTATCACTTTTTAAAAATACAGTTTTTCATATTACCATAGATTGTAAAAGTAATTTTTAATACAAATGATTTTGGTTATATTCTATGTTTTTTATGAAATATGCTATATTTCTGTTTTATATTTATTTAGATTTTTAATGAAATTTTTAATTCTCTGTCAATTAACAACATTAATAACAGAGTAGATTCTGAAAGTGTTATTTAGTGTTTCTTTCATCAGTAGATTATACTTTACTATTTCATAAGTAAGATTATTTGCAAAGTTTATTCTGTTGAACTTACAGGGAATGCTAAATTATAGAATAAGCCAAACGGAACAATTATATAGTGAATTCCACATTCTTAATTTTTAGTTTTGGCAGCAATATGAATTTGAGTTATCTAATTCTTTTTATTTGTTAAAATAGGAATATTAATAAAAGATAAACAAGAAAACATTATTTTTCTAATTTTATAAGAGCAATTTTTAGCTCTTTAACATAGTTCAGCTTATTCTACATGTGTTCTAAGATATTTCTAAGAATTCATTTAAATGGATTCTAAGTACTTTACAGTTTGAGTTCTACATCAGCTTATCTT
Organism: Solenodon paradoxus; assembly: GCA_004363575.1. NCBI lineage: Eukaryota > Metazoa > Chordata > Mammalia > Eulipotyphla > Solenodontidae > Solenodon > Solenodon paradoxus. The sequence continues at coordinate 273,424 of RJWH01000495.1, forward strand.
ACACTTTTAAGTGGTAATTCATTCATTTAGAAAGGCAATAAATACTTCCTGTTTACTGTTCAAATTAAGTCTAAATCCAGTTATGGATTTTAGTGCCCTCTACCTATTAAGCTACCCATTCTTACTGAGCTATCTTGCTCTAATATTAACTTCTGGGTTTTGTATTCCCTGGTTTATACTTGCAAATTTGCTAGTTTCCAAATTAAACATTAGCTTTTCCTCTGCTCAGAGTATACTCCTTCTTCTCCCAAGTTTAAATTTCCTTTTCATTCTCATAGTTCTAGATGTACTTTCTGTGTGAAAACTTAATTTTGAGAAGCTTGATTTATTGCCTATTATACAGTGAACACTTGGGATAACCTTACTGATTAACAAATATTATTGTGAAATGAAATGTTCAAATTAAGTAAAATGATCATCTTGGTGAGCTGTCATTTCCATTGTGACTTAATTATTTACTTGTAAGGATGTCTGTGGTATGACAGTGAATTGAAATTAGGGCAGAAAATTATATATCAAAGAAGGGTAAAGAGGTAAAGTCTTTATTGTTATATTCTGGGAAATTTCATCCAAACTGCAGTTATCAGTCAATTGGACTTTATTTCTTCAGTGCTAAAATTACTAAATAAGTAATTATTCAGTGACTATATATATATATTCCATATATATATATGGAACTCTCATCTAGTAAATCAGTTCTTAATGAGATATATTTATGGATCATGTATTTAATTTTCCCCTTTTTCAGATTATAAACTATTATGGAAAAGGAAAAGTGAGGATTACATTAGTAACAAAGAATGACCCATATAAACCACATCCTCATGATTTAGTAGGAAAAGACTGCAGAGATGGCTACTATGAAGCAGAATTTGGACAAGAACGCAGACCTTTATTGTAAGTACATAGTAGCAGGCATCTTTAGGAATAGAATAAACATAAGATGCATTTTTTTCTTATCCATGTATACCTGCTATTTTTTCACAGAATAATTTCTTATTTTATTTCTGTTTATTATAGATTTAATTTTTCCTTATTTAAAGAGAGGAAGGATAAAAGAGGAGGAAGCTTTTTTTTTTTTTAAAGGAACAGGAGGAAGCACTTTATTTGTATTGATTGTCCCCCTGCCTGGGTCTCAAACTCAGGTCCATGGGCTTTACATAGTCCACACCTCAGCTGCTGACTTAGTGCCTGAGCCACTGTGGCATGCCACATTTAAATTTTCTTTCCATGTGCATTATACTGTACTTTAATTCTTTATTAGTGAATACAGCTCATGATGGTTATAGAAATAGTTTTTTATTATTACTAAAAGTAAAAATAAACTTATTTTAGCTGTGATTTTCTTTCTTAGTTTGAACAATATATGAAAGTAGAGCTTTCAAAAATATTTACTCTTTTTTACTAATAGTTAACTTAAAAATTGCCAGATGTAAGAAAATCAACTGGAAAAGTAGGATTATTTTATAGGAAGGGACATTTTATATAATAGTAGTTCTAAGATTAAAAAACTGTGTATCACTTGGTATAATGAGGCTGTCAGAGATGGGTGTATTCATCATGTTGGTGACAATATAAATTAATAAATTTTTTCTAGTGGGTACTTCAACCATTATATTAAAAAGCCTGAAAAATCTGGATGTCTTTTGAGTTAGCATTCTATTTCTAGGGATTTATCCTCATAAAATAAGGATGTTCAGACATTTAAATATAAATGATGTAATTGGAAGATCTGTTTATATGACAAAAAGATACAAAATTCAACTAATAAAAGACAGGAACTTGCCCTTGTGGCTGAGGTGGCTGTGACAATTGGGGTGTGGACCATGTAAAGCCCAAGAACTCAGGTTTGAAACCTGGGGCTGGGTAGAAAATCAAAATAAACAACTAATGTTTTTTTCCTCCTCTCCCTTCCTTCCCCTCTAAAAAAGCACACATACATACATAGAGGGGTTAGTGAATTAAACTGGTATATTTATACTACTATATGTAGTATAGACCTGTGTATTCTTAAAAGTAACATTCCAGTATGTCTGTATGTAGAAAGATAGTCACAGTATTTTAGATAAATAAGTTTTGAAATGATATGTGATGAATAGTCTTTTTTGTTGTTTAAAATAATTGTGTACATATGCACAGTGGTATATATACACTAAGGTATTAAGAATGGTTTTCTCTGTGTGGGGAGGATTGTGGGATTTTTATGTTTTTCTTTTAACTTGTGTTTAATTCTAATTCATTTTTGTAATGAACATCTATTTCCTTTTGGGAAAAATGAAACTAATTACAACAGGAAAAAAAATTAGTAGGCTCCTTATATATTAGTAGAAACCATTAAGAAAATATGCAAAAAAAAAAAAATTCCTGCTGAAGTGCCCCGGTAGAGAGGTGGTTAGGTGAGTTGCCTCCAGAGGAGTGCAGACGCATACTTCTGGGTTTGAGTCCTGTCCTGGGTTGGGAGTGGGGGCCGGGGGGGGCGGGGGTGAAGAGGGGGTTGGGAGGTGGGATGGGACAACCAATGTGAACAACTAAATAAAAATAAAAAATAAAATGCTTCTTCTGCTTCTTCCTCTTCTCTCTTCCTGCCTGCCTGTTTGCCTTCATTTCTGCCTATACCTTTCCGTTTAAAAAATTAAAAAATCCCTCTTACAATAACAATATAAAACAAAATATCTTGTAATATAAACTTGGCAGTAAGTATTTCCTATTTATATTATTTGACTTCCCAACAGCATTTTACACTATTAGACCATTTCTTTCTTGAAATATTGTTATTTCTTAATTTCTGTTGGAATTAACTCCCTTGTTTCATTTCCTACTTTTCCTGTTGTTCTTGCTCAATCTTAGTTACAGGCAGTTTAATTTAGGACTATCTCTGTTATTTGCAAATGTCCCAATAATGCCTCTGGTTTTCTTGCCATTTTCCCTAATCCGAGATCCAGTTAAAGATCACATATTTATTTGTCATACCTCCGTTAATTTAGAACAGAAGTTTTCAAGCCTTTTTTTGTCTTTTATTTTTAAAGAGTCTAGGCTATTTATTTTGAAGATTGTTGTTCAACATTAGTCTGAATGATTGTTCATATTATATCCATATTACCATTAATAACAGGAATAGTATTTTCATATTAGCATGAAACATTTTGGGCAAGAAATTTGCAGAGGTCGTACTGTATTCTCAAAATATCTTTCCAGAAGACATACGTTATTATTAGTTTTTTCCATTGGTGATATTAATTGGTGTTCTTTGGTAAAGAAAACTTACCCTTTTTCACCTTTCCCATTTAAGCAAATACCACTATATGGCGCCCCCTTGTTGCTCAGGCAGCTGACATGGTTGAGGTGTAGGCCATGTCAAGCCCAAGGACCCAGGTTTGAGACCTGGGGCCAGGGTAGGGTTAAGGAAGCCAAAACAAACAATTAAATAAGTAAAAATGCTTCTTTCTCCTTTACTTCCCTCCCTCTATCCCTTCCTTCTTTCCTCTATTTGAAAAAGAAAATACTGCTATGGACCCATGGAATCTTACAGTCAAAGTACTATAATTCATTACTGGCATTGTAATTTTGAATTTAGAATTATACCAGATTTGACCAATACAAGCCCTTTCTTTGAACACCTCTTACTTTCTGACACAACAAAGTATTTAAGCTTTAACTTGCACTTTTCTGGCTTTAGTCCTGAAATCATCATTTTTTCCTGAGGAGCTCTACCTAGCTCCTTTCAGTGAGGAATGGTATTTAATTGCTTCTTGATACATTCTCTTAAGTTTCTCAAAAGCACCTGAAATAGAATGATCTTAGCATGATCATGCCTCTTTTCTCTCAAAACTGGTCCAATGTGCCTTATCTTAGTGGTTGCTATCAAAGTTTCAAACATAGGTATGTCATCCTTGACATCACTGACACAGATATACACATTGAATGCTCATAAATAGTTCTTGAATCTGTCCTTTTCTTTCAGTGACCTTCATCACCATCACACTATTGCTGTTGTAACTTCACTGTGCATGAATAACTGACTGGCTTACTGCATCAACTCTTCATACTTTTTCCTTCAATCTGTCCTCCACTTTAGCCAAGGTGATCCTTTTGAAATTTAATTTTGAAAAGGTATTCATTTATTCAGAGTAATCTTTTCAAGTTAAAATCAGATTGTCACGCTTCCCTCTTTAAAACATTTTAATGATTTATGTAGTTCTTGGAAGAAGGATAACATTCCTTAAAAGGTTCTCATTACCCACCTGTATTTTATAATGTCCCTTTGAATTCTATATTCTAGTCACAAACTCTTTCCTTTTTCAGTTGCTTATGCTCACAATGCTGTTCTATTGGGGCCTTTGCATGTTTTTTTTTTTTTTTCCTTCTGCCTGAATTCCATTTCCTCTCCTCTTCCATAAGTTAATTTCTATTCATATTAAATATTACCTCCTGCCTGTTTGCCCTGTTTGATCAACTCTTTCTCATCATAGGCTCCCATAATATTATGTCCTTTATAAAAATAACATGATTTCAATTTAGTGTGTTTTGTGTGTGTGCAGTTACTTAATTTCTGTCTGCATCTCTACACTGGAGTTCAGCAAACTTTTTCTCTATTGGGCCAGATAACAAATATGGCCTTTGCAGGCTGTGTGGTCTCTATTGTAATTACCCAACTCTGCTATAGTAGCAGTAAAATACTCATAGACAATATATAAACAAATCACTTTATGTCCCAATAAAACTTCATTTATATAAACAAGTAGTAGGTTGGATTTAGTCCCTGGCCAACAGTTAATAGCTTGCCAACACCTGCACTAAATTGTAAGCTCCATGAGATTTGTATACCCCCATTACTTTCCAGAGTTTTAGATGCATTGTAGGAACCCCCAGATTTATTGATTGACTGAATAATTGAATAATTGATTCAAATAATCTTTATGATCTTTGGTTTCCTCATGTTAGAATTTCAAAATTTGGAGTATCCTGGTAGAGCAGTGGTTGGGTCAGTTGCTTCCTGGGTTTGAGTCCCAGGTCTGGGGGAAAGCAACCAGTGTGAAAATAAAAATAACATTAGAGATGCTTCCTCCCCCTTTCTGATTCTGCCTGCCTTCTTACTCACTTCCATTCCTGACTGAAACTTTCCTTAATTAAAAAAAAGTATATATGTATATACACAAATTTCAAAAATATCCACTTGTAATATTCTTTGAGTAACAGTCATATAAATTTATTTAGATGAACTGAAATCAAGTGGGGTACACATATGTTAAAATGGAGAATTCTTTGAAAGTCTTTTGTCAAAGAAAAAGTGAGAACCAAGTTAAACATGGAATGGAATACTTTTGTGAAAGAAAATGAAAGTTACAAGGTTTCAAGAAAGAGTTAGGTCCTCAAGATTTTTTTCTTAATTGTCGGAGGCAGAGGAAGGAAATGTCTAAGATATTTTTAGTGCTATAAACTTACAAGTGTGGTGAATGTGAAGAGCATTAACATAAGGACCGCATGAGCATGGAGGACAAAAAAAGGCAAGCAATCTCCTGTTGCAAAGTGTCATGTGGAGTTTGAACAGATAGTAATGTTATTATAATCAAGTTTTGCTTCCTTATTCACACCCACCCAACTTCAGTGATGTCATGGTTTTTCCATGTGGGAACAAGTATGACTGGTGATGGCAGGGGAGTTCCCCTTGGCACCATCAGTGCTACACGTATGCAAATAAGTAATATTTGTAGCTATTGAGAAGTTTTCCATAGATGACATTTTGAAACTTTTGTTAAATATTACTGTTAAACATCTTTCTAATGAAAAAATAAATTTCAATGCCTATGATAAATGATTATTATAACTTTATAGAATATAAACATAACACATATTCCATTGCTATTAATAGTGAAATCAGAGCTCAAAAATAAAATGTCTGTGGGACTAGGCAGGGAATAGATGAGTAGAGTGGATTAGATGTAAGAGGACTAACAGTAACAAACTAGAGAGCCCTGCACAGATGAGGCAGTGGGTGCTAAGCTCCAGTTAGCTGTTTTTGTGCTAACCTGCTTTGTCAAAGCTTTAAATTTTAAGGAGAGGCCAAAAATACAGATGTTTGTATGTCATCTCATTTATTTTAAAAAGGAAAGAAGAGAAGGAATAAGCATTTTTTTTAATTAATTTTTTTTAAATCTCATTTTTAATTATTGGTATCCTATGCATATTTGTTAAAAGTAGGCAACATTTTTATTGGCCCAGCAAAAGATACCTGTAAGTTTTAATCTGTGGGCATCTTTTTACAACTTTTGCTTTACATTATCAAATATACAGGATTTTATTGATTTGATTATTGATTTGTTTAGAAAGGTGAGTTTTTGCATTCTGGTGTCACTTTTTTTTAATCTTCTTCTCTTTTGGTATATTTGACATAAGCATATTGGTAAGGTGTAATTGCAAAAACTGTAAGAATGATTTATGTTACGTCTAAGGGTTCTCTTCAAAATACAACCCCTTATTTTCCCTCACATTTTTATCATTGCAACTGGAAATGAATTTCATGCTGTAATAGCACATCAGTTGTATGGTATCAATTCAGTGTTGTATATATTCTTGATTTTTTCCTTATTAATTAGTAAAAATCCTCATTTATGTGTCCTTGTGTTTAACTTAATACAGTTATAAAGTTCTTTATTTTCCTTCCAGTTTTCAAAATTTGGGTATTCGGTGTGTAAAGAAAAAAGAAGTAAAAGATGCTGTTGTTTCAAGAATAAAGGCAGGAATCAATCCTTTCAATGGTAAGTGTGTTTGATACAATCATTTGTATATTGGATATTGGATATTAGTTTGTGATTTTTTTTTTCATATCTTAAATCTATGTTTTTAAAGTTATTAAGTTCTCTTTTTACTTTATACATGTTGACATATTTATGTCTGAAGATTGAAGTATATTTGAAATCTTTCAGTGTTGGGAAAAAACAAGTCTTATGAAAACAAGGCTTTGTGCTATCAGTGGAGAGGGTCATTGCTCTCTATAATAAAACCTCAAAAATGTTCTAATTCTCTTTGAACTGAATGTGGCCTTTTGCCATTCCAGGAGACACAGTATACACTCCCAATTTTGATTGTAGAATAGGCACTTTGGTCATAGTGTATTTAATTCAAGAGCATATTAAAAGGTGAAACCTAATCTCACTGTAGAAGAAGTATCGAAACGGTAGAATCATTCGGTCTAGATGCAATATAAAACAGGGATAAGGTGGTATAAAACAAAGATTATAAATAATATTTACCATTTATTAAGTATTTTTTATATGTCAAAAATACTTTAAGTATTTTTTGTATTTTTTTATGTGCACTAGCCATTACAAAAGCATTGCTTCATAGAAGAGAAAATCAAGTCTTTGGTTATGTAACTTTTCCCAAGTCATGCAGCAACACAAGCAACAAAACTGGAATTCAAATCCAGTTCTCCAGACTCATGTAGAAAAGGCACTAAAGAGGAAGATGCAGGAGTCAAGAGACAGATGGAGTATTTTGTTTTTGGTTTTTAACCAATTCAGAGTCAAGCATGATGTTAATTAACAAACACTCATATAGCACTAAGAATAGTTCTTAATATATAATAAGTACTTTACATATTCTATTTTGTTTTATTCATGTAACAGCCTATGGTACTAGTATTATTATCTTTATTTTATAAATAAGGAAATGAATACATAATAAAGGAATTTACTGTAGGTTATATAGCTCATGAGTGGTAGAGTTAGGGTTTGAACAGACAGCTTGACTTCTGAACTTTACGGTCTTATAAACTGCCTAACTGAGTATCGATTTGGTAAAGGAATAATTCTATTAGTTAATCCTTTACAGTATTTGTGTTTTCCGTTGTTTAGTTTTAGTTTGTTTTCAAATATCCATCCCTTCCCTTATCCTTTTTACTATCTCCCTGGTTTAGGAACTTATCTCAGCTTGAGTTATAGTAGGTTTTCTCCATTGAAATAATCCCCCTAGAACAATGCTTTAACATAAAAATATTCGAAATCTTTCAGATGTAGCTCCAATATCTTTCCTGTCCTCTCTTCCACTGTTCCTCTTCATGAAACCTTTCACTATTTCAGAAAAACTCTTTTCTTTACCTACCCTGACCCTCTCTCAGTCTTTTTTCTCCATTCTTCTTACTACCATTTTAAGAATACAAGCTTATATGATTTTTAGCCTGGACCATTGTTAGTAACTTATAAACCTGTATTCCTCTCTCTGTTTTTGATCACTCTCCAAGCAATTTATATACTCTATATTCACAAAGATTCTTCCCAAACCAATGTGAATCATTTCAGAATTCTGCTTTTCATTCTTCGGTAGTTCCAAATAATTGTTAGCAGTGGTTTTAAATTTGAATGTGTTAAAAGATGTAGATTCTAAGCCACATTTCTACTAACTTGTTAAATCTGATGTGGGGCCTGGGACTCAGCGTCTTTACAGATACCTAGATTTGTGTTTCTTAACTTCTTTGACTATGATTCATAGTAGGAACTGCATTTTAGTTCTCTGCTTAATGCATACATTAAAAAATTTACTCATGCACCCTGGTGGAGTAGTGATTGGATCCATGCTACATATATCCAAGGTTTGAGTCCCAGAGCCAGGATGAACAACTAATACAATAAATTGTTTCTTCTTCCCCTCTTTCTGCCTGCCTGTCTCTGCTCTGCTCACATTAATTCCTACTTATACCTTTCCTTTTAAAAAACAGAAACAAAAACTTACTACATGCTGTATACTCTATTCCATTCCTTTCCATTTCATTCCATTTCTTTCTTTTTTTTAAGAAAATGCTTATCCAACTCAATTTTATAATCAAATGGTTTGAAAATCTCTGCCTTAGGTGATTCTAGTGCAAGTGAGCCACAGAACACACTTGAAGAAACTAACATGCATGTTAGGTTGTTTTTTTTAGATGTATTTGTTTTGTCAAAATGTCAGATGTATTATTTTTCACCTTGAGAATGCATATCCCACATTCTGTTATCAATCCTAGTTTTTCTGTTATTTTTTTAATTTATTTTTTATTTTATTGAAGTAACACTGAAGTATATAGGTTTAAGGTGTTTATCATTATAATACTATATTAAGTTCACCACAAATAGTTCAGTTCTGTCTTTCATCTTACAATTGACCTTTTACTTGATTTGCTCACCCTTTTCCTTCTGGCAATAACTAGTTTTGTCTTAAAGACTAAAAGTCTGTTTTTGTTTGATATAGTTAATTTGTTCAGTTTTCTATATGCTACGTGTGTGAAATTATATGGTGATTGTCTTTCTCCTGACTTTCTTTTTTTCTTTAAAGGAAAGGAGCAGGCAGTAATGAAGGGGAGCAAGCAGGCAGGGAGGCAGGCAGGAAGAAGATGCATAAGATGCATTCATTTTATTTAGTTGTTCATCTTTATTATTCCCCCTGACTCTGGGTCTCAAACCTGAGTCCTTGGGATGTATGTGAACTAAACTTGTCCAGATACTGCAGATGTAACTACTGAGCCTCCAGCTGTATGCCCTGACTTATTTCATTAAGCATAATTCCCTCTAAGTTCAACATCATAAGCATGGCATTCAGAGTGCATAATAACCTGATTCTTGTTTTCTGTTCCTCTTTGACCTCCATCTTTGCTTCTCTGCTTCAGCATCTTCCCCTCCTCCTAACACTGCACACATACACACACACACACACGCTGTTTTTGCCATTATGAACTTTTGACCATGTTACAAGAGCCATCTTCTTTCTTCCCACTATGCCTTTACATAAAGTTCTCTTGTATGCAGTGCCTTGATCTACCTGGTAAATTCTTCCTGCTCAGCCTTCAAATTTAAGTGTCACTTACCTTAAGTGTTTCTTGATTGTCTCAGACAGAGCAGAGTATTCCATTTTCTTCCCAAAGTGCTGTATATATTTTTAATATGGTTTCCTATAAACTTTGCTTGCATGATTATCCTTCACTAAATCATGAAACTCTGGATGGTGAAATTGTCTTCTATGCATCTTTGGCTCCTAGCCCAGTGTCTGGCACATGGTAGAGGCTTAATTAAAATTTGTTGAAAGAATAAATGAATGAAAGAACATGTCTTGTTTGTACTATCTACCAAAAATATTCAGGTTGTTTTTTTCACCTGAAATCCCTTTCAGTACTTTCAAGCCCAAGGTAATAGGCTCCTAATTATCCTGTCCACTCAATAACTGATCATGAAAAGCTTTGTGAAATCTGTTGGATCATTGAATTCTTCAGTGATTGTTTTCTGAGGTGAATTTGATGCTCACTGTGCAGAGTCTATGAAAGAACTTGTGTATATTTCACTCTGGCTTCTATACAATGTATTTTTATTATAGTTATATTGAATATCTATCCATATTTAATAGTTACCCAACTTAAGTACTTATGCATTCATTAGACAGATTTTTACCTTATGTAATCCTGGGTTATTCTAGATGTTTGGAATCAGTGAACAAAAAAAGATACAAATTCCTGCCTTTGAAGAGCTTATAGTTGAGTAGAGAAGGCCAACAATTAACAAATTTAGTAAATTACTATATATAATAATTTTTTTAAAGGAAAGGTACATGGCAGGAATGAAGGCAAGTAGGCAGGGAGGCAGGAAGAGAGAGGAGGAACAAGCATTTTATTTCCTTTTATTATTCACACTGGTTTTTCCTCCTCAGACCCAGAACTTGAACCGAGGGGTATGTGACCTGCGTCCTTCAAAGGCAATTGACTTAACTTCTGCTCCACTGGGCCATGCCTGTATAATTATTTAGAAAATGGAAAGTGCTAGGGAAAAACCCCAACTGTGTAAGGGTGTGGGGACTTGTAGTTAGGAAGGTAAGCTATAAATTTAAATAGGATGGTAAGAGTAGGCCTAATTCTCTATTCTGATGTGATTTTCATAACAGGAATAATAATAATGTGTATATTTTATTTTTTAGAATTTAAAAATAGCATACAGTGAGCATTTCTAATACTTGAAAAACAAAACCTTTACTCCCTGAAAAATGTAAAAAACAAAATAACCTAAAAACAACTCTAGAATTATCTTTTCTTTGGTTGTTTATTTTATGTTATTTTTAGGATATACTGATTAAGTGTTCAGTTCAAATTCTACGACTCTTACATAAGGAATTTGTCAGAGCTAAACTGACCCTTTTTTGTAGCAATAGCACTTAATATAGTACTGGCAAGAAATTATAAGAGACTGAGTCTGTTTTTGTGTTATGTATTTATGATACAGAGAAACAATGGAATTTGAAATATTTAGCAGAATAGAATCTACAAGTTCTGATCTATAGACTGATGCTATCTTGTTAATGATAGCGTGTTCTCTAAAAGATCAAATATGTGAAAAAACAAAGACTTTTAAAAGTCATTCTTAGTTCATATAGGATTACTTTGTGTACTGCATGACCTGGACTGCTTTTTAATGTCTTTTCTCTTGCCATTAGTTCTTTAAAACAGGAACTGTCTCTTACAGGTAGTATATATAGCAATCAAGTAGACTTAAATGTGAGACTGTATGTAAAAATATTATTCAAAATATCTAATATGCGTCAGTTTAAATTAGTGAGGAATTTAATAAAGAGCTCCAATATCAAACGTTTAACATTGTCTCCTTAACTGGAACCAAAGAATAGCAGACCTCATCAAAGTTTCTTTTTTTTTTTTTTTTTTTTTTAAAATAGAAGGGTGCAGGCAGGAATGAAAGCGAGTAGGCAGGCCCGCAGACAGGAAGAGGGAGAAAAAAAGAGGACATTTTTATTTTGTTTTTATTTAGTTGTTCACACTGGTTGTTTTCCCCATACCTGACACTCGAGCCCAGGGAGTATGTGGCTTGCTCCTTTAGAGGTGATTGACCTAACCATTGCTCCACCAGGGCAAGCCAACTTATAGGACTTTGACAGTAAAGAACTTGCAATTCACTGTTATTAGTTATTTTGCTATTCTTCAATATACAGAGACTATTTTTCATTTTTTATTGTAGTAACTTATTTACACATTAAAATAAACTCATGTATATAGGTTCCCTATTATTCAGATACATATCAACACACCCAGCCCTCCACCAAATCACCAAATGTTCTTCACCATTTTCCAGTGGGATCTGCGACCACTTGTCCATCCCCTCGCCCCATTCCCTACTGTTAACCTCAGTTCTACTGCCAGTGTCCAAGGGTTGATTTTGTTTCATCTGTTCCTGTTTTCTGTCTATTCACATTCCACCTATGAGTGATGTCATATGGTATCTTTCTTCTTTTGACTTGTTTCACTTGGCATAATCCCCTCTAGCTCCATCCATGTTGATTCAAATGACAGAATTTCATCTCTTTTAAGGGCTGTGTAGTATTCCATTTTATATATGTGTCACATCTTCTTTATCCATTCATCTGCCATTGGGCACATAGGTAGTTTCCAGTTCTTAACTATTGTGAATAGGGCTGCAATAAACGTGGAGTATATACATCTCCGCAGATGGGTGCTTTTGTATCCTTTGGGTAGATGCCCAGAAGTGGAATGGTGGTTATAATATGGAATTTCCATCCTCAGTTTTTTTAGAAATCTCCAAACTGTTCTCCATAAGGGTTGTATCAATTTGAACTCCCACCAACAGTGCAAAAGTGTTCCCTTTTCTCCACATCGTGGTCAACATTTGTTGTTTACAGACTTTTGGATATAGCCAGTCTTTCAGGTGTAAGGTGATACCTCATTGTTGTTTTAATTTGTATTTCCCTGATAGCCAGGGAGAAGAACATCTTTTCATGTGCCTGTTTGCCATCTGTGTATCCTTTTTGGAAAAATGTCTCCACTCCCTATTTTTGATTGGATTGCCTGTTTTTATGTTACTGAGTTTTGAGTGCTTTGCATATTTTATATATTAAGCCCTTATCAGAAATACAAAATGCAAATATCTTCTCCCAGTTAGTAGGCTATCTTTTTGTTTTGGTGATGTTTGCTTTCACCGTGAAGAGGCTTTTCGGTTTGAAATAGTACCGGTTGTTTATTTTTCTGCTTGTTTCCCTTGATGCTGGAGTCGAGTCCACAAAGACCTCTCTAAGACTGATGACATGTCATCTTTCTTATGTTATCTTCCAAGAATTTTATGGTATCCGGTTGTGTGTCCAAGTCTCTAGTCCATTTTGAGTTAATTTTTGTAAATGGTGTTGAGTGGTCTACTTCATTCTTTTGCATATGGTTGTCCCAGTTTTCTCAACAATTTATTGAAGAGACTTTCCTTTCTCCATTGTATGCTTTTGGCTTCTTTGTGATAGATTAACTGATAGATGTGAGTAGATCAGTTTCTGATGATTCAGTTCTATTCCGCTGAGCTGTGCCTGTTATTATTCTAGTACCATACCATTTTGATCACAATTGCTTTGTAGTATAGCTCAGTGAGGGTGTAATCCCTCCAGATTCATTCTATTTTCTCGTAATTGGTTTGGCTATTCTGGATCTTTTCTTGCTTCACATAAATTTTAAGATACTTTGTTCCATTTCCTGGAAATAAGCCTGAAGAGTTTTAATGGGAATTGCATTAAATCTGTATATTGCTTTTGGTAAGATGATCATTTTAATGTTGATTCCTCCTAACCATGATAAGGGGATGTCTTTCCATCTCTTTGTATCCTTCTCTATTTCTTTTAATCAAGACTTATAGTTTTCATTGTACAGGTCTCTTGCTTCCTTTGTTAAGTATATTCCAAGATATTTGATTCTTTTTAATTCTGCATTAAATGGTGTGATTTTCTTGATTTCATTTTCTTCTAGTGTGTTGTTGGAGTATAAGAATGCAATAGATTTTCATACTTTCCAATTTGGATTCCTTTATTTCTTTTTCTTGCCTAATTGCACTGTCTAAGACCTCCAGTACAATGTTAAATAGCAGCGGTTTTTCTCCTTGCTCTTGTTGCTATGGTGTATTACATTACTAGATTATGTATGTCCAACCATCATTGCATCCTTGGGGTAAATCCCACTTTGTCATGATGGATGATCTTTTTGATGCATTGTTAGATTCAGTTTGGTAATATTTTGTTGAGAATTTTTGCATCTGTGTTCATTAGAGATATTGGTCTGTGATTTTCTTTCTTGGTGACATCTCTATTAGCTTTTGGTATCAGTGTGATGTTAGCCTCATAGAAAGTATTTGCGAGTACTCCCTGTTCTTCAGTATCTGGAAAGAGTTTGAGAAGACTAAGTATTAATTCTTCTCTGAAGGTTTGGTAAAACTCATTAGAAAAACCACCTGGTCCTGGGCTTTTATTTTGGGGGATATTTTAAATTACCTCTTCAGTTTCTTTTCTTGTGATTTTTCTGTTCAGGTTTTCCAATTCTTCCCAGTTTGGTCTTGGTAGACTATATTTTTCTAGAAATCTGTCCATGTCCTCAATATAGTCTACTTTGTTGGCATAGAGTTGTTCATGGTAGTTTCTTAGGATGTTTTGTATTTCTGTGTTATCTGTTATAACTTTTCCCTTTTCATTTCTGATTGTAGTTATTAGAGCTTTCTCCCTTTTTTTCTTTATGAGTCTAGCCAATGGTTTGTCGATTTTATTTTTCTCAAAGAAACATATTTTGATGTTTGATTGATTCTTCTGGATTGTCTTTTTTTCTGTTTGATATATTTCTGCTCCAATTTGATTATTTCTTTCCTTCTGCTGAGTTTTGGCTTTAATTGTTCTTCTCTCATTGTTTTAAATGTAGAGTGAGATTGCTTATTTTAGATTTTTCTTTTATTTTGAGGTGGGCCTGGATTTCAATGAACTTCCCTCTTATACTGCTTTTGCTGCATCCCATAGATTCTGATAACTTATTTCTTCTTTCTCATTTGTCTCTAGGTATTTTTTAGTTCCTCTTTGATTTCTTCTTTACCCAAAGAGTCATGCAGAAGCATATTGTTTAGTCTCCAATTAATTTGGGGTTTTTCAGCTTTCTTTTTGTGGTTGATTTCTAGTTTTAAGCTACTTTGGTTAGAGAAAATGCTTGGCATGATTTCAGTCTTTGTAAATTGCCGAGGCATGTTTTGTGTCCCAACATATGATCTATCCTTTAGAATGTTGTGTGCACACTTGAGAAGAAAGTAAAATCTCTAGTCATTGGATGAAGTGTTTAGTATATGTCTATTAGACCTAATTGTTCCAAATGGTCATTTAAAGCTGCTCTTTGCCTATTAATTTTCTGCTTGATCTATCCCTTGTTGTAAGTGGGGTGTTGAATCTTCTATTACTGTATTGCTGTCGATGGTCTCATGATTTCTGATAATACCTACTTAATACATTTTGATTCTCCCTCAAATTGTGCATATATATTAATGAGTGATATGTCTTCTTGCTGGATTGACCCCTTGATCATTATATAATGTCCATCTCCTTTTGTTAAGCTTTTTAGTTGGAAGTCTGTTTTATCAGCTTTAAGTATGGCCTCTCCTGCTTTTTTGTTTTTGCCATTTGACTATAGGATTGTCTTCCAACCTTTGACTGAGTCTTTGTTTATCTTTTGAAAGAAGGTGAGTTTCCTGAATGCAGCAGAAGTTTGTGTTAGGCTTTTAAATCCATTTAGTCACTCTGTATCACTTGACTCCTGAGTTCAGTCCATTAACCTTTAGGGTGGTTATTGATATGTAGCTCTTTAGTGTCACTTGGTGATTTGTCTTCTGTGTGTTGTTCCAGACAGCATCTTTGTTCTCCTTCTCTTAGGTGGGTTGGGTGTAGTTGTGTTTTGATTGGTTTCCCTTTTTGTTTTCTTCTTTGTTTTCCTGGAGATGTATTTTGAAGTTACCCTGAAGTTAACATTAAGAATTCTCTATTCATTTCCTATTTTCATTTGAAAGCAGATTAGCTTTCTAACTCATTCTAGCCATCCAGATTTTTATTCTCTTCTCTTCCTCCCCACTTTTTATATTTGCTGTCTAACTGTTTTTAAGTAGGATATCTTTATACTTTACATAGCATCTTTTAGTATTTTTTTAGAGCTGGTTTTGTGGTGATAAATTCCTTTGATTTTTGCTTATTGGAAAACTTGATTATTCCTTCAGTTCTGAATAATAATCTCACAGGGTATAGTATCCTAGGTTGAAAATCCTTTTCTTGATATGCTATTCTTTATAGGCTATATATTTGTGGCCTATAATTTACTTTTATTTCAGTAATATTTACCAGTGTAGAATTTTATAAATATCACAGCTCTAGAGTTAATAGATGCTATAAATGATTTTAAAAACATAACCCCTATTTTCAAAAGAAATACAATATTTTTTATGAAAATGAAATCTAAATTCCCACACACTGCTTGTATGACAAAGGAGTGATATTTATTTGTAAAGATACTTAAGGAGGACAATTATTACTTTGTATTCTTTTGATCAAGGGTAAAGGGGAATTTTAAATTAGTTTAAATGGAATGTAAGAGAATTTGACTCATGCTTTTTTTGGCTAGCTTTTGCATGTGCTAATTACCTACCATTTTTCACATTGCGGAATAAAATACTGCATTTTATAGTATAGGATAATATGTATCTATCAAAAGCCTTCAGCAAATGTCATCCTAAATGGAAGAAACATCAGGATCATTCATTGTGAAGTGAGGAATAAGAAAAGGATACACACTTGCCACTTTCATTCAACACTGTTTCTTCCATTTACAGTGAAAATTCAAAAGTATATATAAGTAGATTAGTAATAAGTTTAAAAGGGCAAATGGATATAAAATTAATACACAAAAGTCAATTGTACTTTTCTACATTAGCAGCAGTTTGAGGAAATAATTATCAGAAAATAAAAAGCACATAACAATAAATTTAAAAAATAATGACCCAGGTCTGGGAGATACAACCTAAATAAATTACATACATACATGTATACACACACATACATACATACTTCCTCTTCTCTCTTCCTGTCTGCCTGCCTATTTGCCTTCAATCCTGTTTGCTTCCTTCCTCTAAAAAAATAATGATGATCAAGATTTCTTTAAGGAAAATTATAAAGTTTTATTATGAGATAATGAATTTTGTAATGAGCTAATGAGAGACCATCTAGAGAAATAAAGACCTTTACCGTGTTCTCTAAGATATGATGGCATTTTTCCCAAATTGATATCTAGAGTCAATACAATTCCAAACAAACGTCCAGTGAGATTTTTCATTAAACATAATGAAATGATTCTGAGCAGGAAAACAAAGATACTTTATAGAAGAGAAACGGGAATAAGAAATTGGTCATATCAGACATTAGTATTATTATGGAGAAGTTCTGTGGGGTATTGATAGATTGACCAGTGGAGTAGAATTGAAAGCATAAAAACAGACCTAAGAAAATGTGAGACTTTAGTATATAACAGAGGTGGCATGTCAGAGTAAAAGAAAGTGGGGAAATGTTTGATAAGTAAAGGTATAAAAAAATGGTTATTTAACTTGGATTCTCTACCTCTGATCATATAAAAAATCAGCTAAAGATTTATTAAAGACAAATCAAGTCTTTAAAAACTCTTGGTAGAAAATATTCATAGAGTTTATTTAGTCCACGGAGTCCACAAAGACAGAACACAAATTGTTTTCTTTAAAAGTTGATAAATCTGATGATATCCTTAATTTTAGTTTATTACATTTTTCTTTTCTAGAATTTGTTTAGTTCTTTTCATAATAGTTACAAGTTCAGTATTAAACTCTCAATCTTATAACTCTTGAAGATATTAAGTATACTTATTTTAAATAATGTGTCTAAAAACTTTATTACTTGAATCCTTTGTGGTCTATTTCTATCGTCTGTTTTTCTTTTTAAATAATCACTTTATTTTGCCTCATATGTCTCATTTTTTAAAATAGAATACTAGGGATTGTTTATGAAAAATTATAAAGATTCTAGGTTTAGGATGTTGTCAGCTCCTTTAAGGAGATTTTTCTTGTGGGAGATGGGTAACCATGCTAGCAGTCTCAGACCACCTAAAATCAGTGAGTCATTTAGGTTATTTGGAGCTGGACTTTCATTTCTGTGAATTCTGGTATCTTTCCAGTTCACACTAATCTTAGGGTATTACTCCTTTGGGGCCACAACCAAAGCATCTGTCATTTATCATCCTTAACAAACCCTGAATTCCTTTATTTTCCCCTGGTCTGTTGAGAGACCATCTTAATTTCTCATCTTCTTAGCTACCACTTAGAAAATTGGTAGGCTGTATCTGGACAAAAGTGACCTTTTTCTGAACTTACCACTCTGAGTTTCTGTAATATTATAATTTATAATAAATAATATTTGGTCTTCATCTCCATTCCTCCTTCAAAGCTCCTAAAACCCTTGAAATTTGTTAAGTGGTAAGAACAAAAAAGGGAAAGGGAATGTCTGTTGTTATTCATAACAAGAAGCTTCTTTCAGTCCATCTGAGTTTATTTTAATGAGGTGACTTTTGGAACCCCTCTGTAAGGATTTGGCACTATGGTTGCCAGAGGGAACCAACCATGCTTGTAGAAAGTTAGTACTTTCAACCTCATCTCTCTGATCTGCTGCAAAGGAGAGAGGGGCTGGAAGTTGAATTAACTACTAGTGGCCAGTGTTTTAATTAGTCATGCCTACTCTGAGGCCTCCATAAAAATCCTAACTGAAGGGATTCAGAGAACTTCTGGGTTGGTGAATATGTGGGGACGCTGGGAGGGTGGCATTCTCAGGGAGGACATGAATGCTCAGAGCTACTTCTGCATATCTTGCATCTCTTCTGGCTGTTCCTGAATTTTATCCTTTTGTAGAAAACTGTGAATATAGTCTATAAATTGTTTTTCTGAGTTTTCTGTGTCTTTATAGAAAATTACTAAAACCTGTGAGGGGTCACATAACCCCCCAATTTGTAGCAGGTGCGAAGAAGTACAGATGACAACTTGGACTTTAATGTCTAAAGTGTGTCTGAGAGGAAGAGCCACGTTTGTGAGTCTGAGCCCTTACTTTTGGGGTAACCTCAGGTAGTTAGTATCAAAATTAAATTAACTTGTAGGACACTCAGTTGGTGTATAAGAGTTGGAAAATTGCTATGTGTAGGAAAAACTCACACCCCTCTGATATCTGAAGTTTTGGTGAGTAGTTGAGTGGAGAGAAAGTGTTTTTCTTAGTTTCCTTCTCCCATGATTCTTTGTTCTTCCGTCCCCGTGATTCTTCTTGACTTGTTAGCTTTTTTTATGCCATTAGAGAAGTTTTGTTTGATATTTTATCTATCATCTTTTTAGTTCTCCTGATAGTTGATCCCAATTACATAAGTCATCTGTCATTACCAAAAGCAGAGCTCCCTTTGTTGATTATTACTTTACAGTTTTCTTCAGCAACTTGTGAAAATGTTTTAAGTTTTTAATTGCTTAATAGACTTTTTCTTTAATTCTGTAGTCATTCATTGAGTTTTATACACATATGCTATATATGTAAGCCATTATGTTCCATGCTGAATGGAGATGCATAGTTGAGGAATAATCAAGTACTGTGCTAACTTAGAGAGGGAACTGTTCCTTCCATTTCAGGAAGTGAGATTAGACTATAGAAAAGCCGTAACTTTGAGCTGTGTCTTTAGCTATACACTGAACCCTGTATTGGGTAAAAACAGGTATCAGTCATCATTCCTGCTTGCTGGTCAGTGATTTGTAAACTTGTTATGCAGAAACAATAGTAATTCTGGTGCAGTGCTAACTGTATTTCCAGACATTGAGAATATTCAAAATAAAATCTTTAAGAAGTGATTTTTGAAGAAGCAAGTAGAATTTTTCTCTCTTTGATGGAACAATTATATGATCAAATGTTTTTAAACATTGGTTTATTAACCAGTTTACTTATTTTCTTTTATGAACCTTTTTAAAAGATTTCAAATAAGCTATTAATGAGGTCTAATTTATATACAGTAAGGTCCACCTAGACATGCACTCCCAGGAACACCACAAAAGTCAAAATAAGGAGTATTTCTACAACCACCACCCTCAAATCTCTTTGGTCCCTTTCCCAGTCAATTCCCTCCCTCACCCCTGGTCTCAGTCAACTATTCATTTGCTTTCTGTCACCATAGATTAATCTTTTCTAGAGTTTAATACAAATGGAAGTATATATATATATATATATATATACACACACACACACACATATATATATTTTTGCTTCCTAATTTTTTTTGCATTTCTACATACTTTGTTTTTTTAATTAATTTTTAATTTTTTATTGTAATAATTATTCTACATATTAAAATAATTTCCTTTGTATAGGTTTCCCATTTATTAGATATATTTCAACACACCATGCCCTCCACCAAACCACCAAGTGTTCTTCCGCATTGTCCAGTGGGCTCCACCACCATTTACCCCCGCCTGCCCATTTCCCTTTTGGTAACCTCAGTTCTCTTGAAAATGTTTCAGGGTTGGTTATGTTTCATCTGTTCCTTTGTTTTATCTATTCACATTCCACCTATGAGTGAGGTCATCTGGTATCTATCTCTCTTCTTTTGACTTGTTTCACTTAGCATAATCCCCTCTAGTTCCATTCCTGTTGATTCAAATGACAGGATTTCATCTCTTCTAAGGGCTGTGTAGTATTCCATTGTATATATGTACCACATCTTCTTTATCCATTCACCTGATGTTGAGCACTTAGGTAGTTTCCAGTTCTTAGCGACTGTGAATAAGGCCGCAATAAACATGGGGCTGCATACATCTCTGCTGATGGGCGCTTTTGTATCTTTTGGGTGGATGCCCAGAAGTGGAAGACAGGATCGTGTGGGATTTCCATCTTCAGTTTTTTGAGGTATCTCCAAACTGTTCTCCATCGGAGTTGTATCAATTTGCACTCCCACCAACCGTGCAAAAGTGTTCCCTATTCTCCACATCCTCGCCAACACTTGTTTCCAGAGTTTTGGATATACCAGTCTTTCAGGTGTAAGGGGATCTCGTTGTTTTAATTTGCATTTCCCTGATAGTGAGTAGGAACATAATTTCAGGTGCCTGTTGGCCATCTGTATATACCCTTTAGAGAAGTTTCTCTCCAATTCCTACTCCCATTTTTTGATTGGATTGTCTGTTTTTCTGTTAATTGAGTTTTATGAGTGCTTTGCATATTTTAGATATTAAGCCCTTGTCAGAAATATGAAGTGCAAATATCTTCTCCCAGTTAGTAGGTTTCCTTTTGGTTTTGGTGATGTTTTCTTTTGTTGTGAAGAAGCTCCGTAGTTTGATGTAGTCCCAGCTATTTATTCTTCTTTTTGTTTCTCTTGATGGTAGAGTTGAGTCCCCAAAGGCTTCTCTACAACTGATGTCAAAGAAAGTCTTTCTTATGTTGTCTTCTAAGAACTTTATGGTTTCTGGTCTTATGTCCAAGTCTCTAGTCCATTTTGAGTTAATTTTTGAGCTTCCTAATATTTTTGAGCTATATTCATGTTGGGGTATGTATCCATATTGTGACTACCATAATTTATCTGTATATTACATAGATTTCTTTTAAACTTGTCACAGCACTTAATTACTAATTTATTTTTTGAATATTGATTGCTCATCTTTGGAATTTAAAAACATTAATGTCTTAAATTCTAAATTTATAATGATATAAAAATGGATTTTGCAGAGGTATATTTCTCACTGCCTACATAATTATACCAGATAGAGTATGCTGCTGTGATATAGGTATTTTTATCATAACATTTTGACCTTTTGTTATATAATACTGACTATAATACTGGGCTTAAGAATAACTTAAAATGTGATAACTATTAAGACTATGAAATAGCTCAGTGAGATATAAATGTCAAAATTATATATTTTTATTAGTTATTAAGGAGTGTGGATTTTAATTGTTTTCAAATTTAGTATTATAAATTTTAATACTTTTTGAAAAATAAAAATTTTGTCATTTAATGTGTTTTTCATGCTTTAAAATATATTTTATGATTTATTTTCTTCGAAAATATAGTATTTTCCTTGGGAGTTGGATTTCTCTTCAAATGTCAGTTTAAACTCATTATTTTACATTCTATCTAAGAATGAGTTTTTATATTATTTTCAGAACTGTAAAATTTTCCTCATAGGTTATTTTTAGCTGAATTTTCACATTGAATGTTTTGTGGAAATTACATCATCTCATGTCCTCGTGGTATTACATATCTAAAATATTGATCTAAATTTTAGTACATACTCCTATGTATATCAATTTTATGCAAAACATATGTAAAATTTATAATAGAGTTCAGTTTTTAAGAGTACAGGCTCTAGATTCAACCTGAATTTAAATTCACTTCTTAGCTGTTGAAACTCTGTATAATTAATTTCATCTATTTAACATTAGTTTCTCTGTAAAATGAGGGTATATAATTCCTATACAGATTTAGGAGATAATTTATAGAGTCCTCGATCTAATGACTATACTAAATAAATATTTGTTGATTTATTGAATGAATTCCTATTTTCTATTTTGTGTAACTTACCACCATTTTGGAATAACTTGCTTAATTTCAAGTTGAGATTTATGTCAATTTGGGATTCTGCTCTAAATTACAGATGACTGGGAAAGTTATTTCTTGACCTTGGTTATAATTTAATGAATGTGGTAAGATAGTGACTACATAATGATAATGATAAAGGGTTATTCTGGAGATTGTATACCTTCTATTTTTGCTAGACAGATTTGGATGCTACTCAAGATTATTGAATATATTGGGAAGGGAGGAGGACCTAGAAGAATTTTCATTCTATGTGTCAATTCTGTGTTCTTAATATATATATACATAATTCAGTCCCTGAACAACAGCTGCTTGATATTGAAGATTGTGACCTCAATGTGGTGAGATTATGTTTTCAAGTTTTCCTCCCTGATGAACATGGTAATTTGACAACTGCATTACCTCCCATTGTTTCTAACCCAATTTATGACAACCGTAAGTACCTTATTTTCTTCTATTTTTAACCAAAGCTTGTTTAAGCTTAGCTTTTGAAGTATTTTGCTCATTAGAAAAATAGTATGTTTATTATAGGAAAAAATCAGATATTACTGAAATAAGTAACAGGGAGAGTAAATCTCCTATAATTTCATCCTCCAGAGACAAGTCACTGTCCTCAGTTACATGTTTCACCAGTTTCTGCAAATACATTGTCATCATCATGTGCTCAATATATTTTGCAACTTTACAAAAAATCATGATGGTCTTTTTTCAAACATTTTTTTTTCTTTTTCCTCAGCACTGAATCTTGAACTTCTTTCCCTTTCAGGCATGTTATTCTTTTTAGTATCTGCATATTTGCTTATATGACTATATCATAATTTTATAAAGCCATTACCCATAAGAAGACATCTAGTTTGTTTTCTTCTCAATTTTTATTTTCTCTAAAAAAGATACTGCAATAAATATTCTTGTATATGTACATGTTGTACAAATATATCTAGTATAAATGTTGATAAATGCTAAATCAAAGGATGTGGATATTAAGCTTTAAAGATTATGAAATTTACCACAAATGTGTGTACATGCCTGTGCACATGTCCACCAGTTGTGTTTGAATATACCTGTTTTCATGTAGGATAGTAAGACATAGAGCTATAAAGGTTGATCAGAGCCTCATCATGGAATATTTTAATACCAGGAAGAGCTATTAGAAAAATACTGACAGACTAATAGGATGCCTGAAAATCACATTGCCATGGGATTATGGTCCTGATTTAAAAATCTGGTCAAGGATAGTTTGGAAGAACAGAATTTAGAAGCAGGAAAAATTAATTAGGGGACATGCCACTACCTAGAAATGAAGTCATAAGTCTCTAAATCAGGTTGAGCAATGCGGTTAGAAAGTAAGGGACAGATGTAGAAGATTAATGTATTTGGTATCCTTAATTTGTTTATACACTATACTGTTATCTGTATTGTAAAATGTTTTCCTAAAATTCCCTCCTTCAAAAAGGAATAAAATGTTACACTAAGGTAACCCATTAAAATTCCTTTATATTTAGGTGCTCCTAATACTGCAGAATTAAGAATTTGTCGAGTAAATAAGAATTGTGGAAGTGTCAGAGGAGGAGATGAAATATTTCTACTCTGTGATAAAGTACAGAAAGGTATTTATTTGGTTTTTGTTTTTTTCATTGAATTTAGAATATATTTTAGATGAATAGATGCATTTTGCTTTTTTCCCCCATTGTTATTATTCCTTTGTTTTCTTATTCACTAGATGACATAGAAGTTCAGTTTGTGTTTAATGATTGGGAAGCAAAAGGTGTCTTTTCACAAGCTGATGTACATCGTCAAGTAGCCATTGTTTTCAAGACTCCACCATATTGCAAAGCTATAATGGAACCCATAACAGTGAAAATGCAGTTGCGGAGACCTTCTGACCAGGAAGTTAGTGAGTCTATGGATTTTAGGTATCTGCCAGATGAAAAAGGTAAGACTTTTCGTGGAAATGTTTTACATATTAAAGTTTAATTCTGGCCCATAACATTTCTCATAAGATCCATTTGCATATAGTTAGGTTTATTCATAATTTGTCTCTTTTCCTGAAAGTATTCAGTTAATTTTTGACTGAATTTCATGCTCTTTCCATCTCTTTTAAGGGAAAGGAATATTAAAAATTTTAAGTATCTGTTTGTCAAATTTGTTTTATTTTTGTTTTCTATTTTGGCCCTATTTTACCCTTTTTATAGATGATAAATTTGCCACCCAAAGAGCGATCTCCATTTTGGTCCTTATTTATCTTTATTGCACTGGTTTACATTGCTGACTTACAGGTGCTATAAGAAAACGAGATGAATATTATAAACTTATTTTTTTACTAAGGGAAAAAAATATCCTTACAATTGACTTTGGACACACTCCACAAAACTTATTAAGTCCATATTGTGTTGTGTACATTTAAAGCATTTTTTGTTATAAGAATAAAACAGATTTTTTTTTTTAAATTAAGGTAGAGGAAGCATAATCCTATGATTTACATACTTTCTGGTTTCTTTTAACCAGATACTTACGGCAATAAAGCAAAGAAACAAAAAACAACTCTGCTTTTTCAGAAATTGTGGCAGGATTGTGGTAAGAATATTTTGGATTGATTTGTATTTAAGTAATTTCTTTTTTTTTTTACTCATTTTCAAATTTGAACTTGTAATGTTATTTTTCAAATTAAATTTAATAATGGAAAAACTTTATCACAGCAGTTAATTTTCCTGAAAGACCTAGACTTGGTCCTCTAGGATCAACGGGGGAAGGAAGATTCATCAAAAAAGGTATTTTATTCCTATAGAGACTATTCTAAATGATCAGAAAGACCAGTGCTTTGCACTGTTTATTAGAATTCCATTCTTAGGAATATAAACTTCCTACAAAATTTTTCATAGATTTAAATACTGAATTCATTAGTCCTGGCTTCTGAAAGTCCTGTTGGAAACTGATTATTTTGCAGTTTATTTTTTGAGAAATTACATTTTGCTCTTGGTACTAATTTATTGATTACATTTTGTGTCATGAAAGAAATGATTTAGCCAGCCACCACCTGTCCTCATAAATACGATTCTCATTTGCTCATTTGATTACATATTTTCTATGGCTGCCTGTTTTTACCCTTCAGAGTTGAATAGTTCCGACAAAGACTGTATGACCCACAAAGCCTAAATTATTTATTGTCTCTTTATAGAAAAAAGGTGTCAATTTCTGGTTTAGCTAATTTCTGTTTTAGGGTTAATTAGGGATCTGTTTTCCCTCTTTATATTTTTAAATCACTTTTTCTTAGCTTAGTAGGTATGGCAGTCATATAATATGTAAATAAATACAGACTCCTTCATTTCTTTCTGAAGAGGAATTTTGTAGTAACTTAGAGTTACACTTTCATGTATCTTTGAAAGTAGAATTTTTCAGACAGCCCTAATGACTGTTTCCTCCTTCTTTGTATTTTCTCCTAAAAGTGGGGCATATGAAATTATTTTGGCTAATTCGATTCCTAATAACTGAAATTTTGATATTTATCTTTCACTTTTCAAAAATACCTTTAATAGAGTCTCAGAAACTAGATTTTCATACTTTACTGGAATAAAATGATCTATATCTAAAAAACTTATCACAACAGTTGTTTGTAAAACATTAAATTTAGACTTGAAATAATTTTAGTGCACATTATATTTGAAATGTTTTATCATTTTACATAAATTTTCTTTATTAGTATGTTTATGTAGTTTTGAGAAATAATGTTTTTTATTAGTTTGTTCCTTTTAGTTTTGTAAAAATACACTTTTCCCCCCACAGAATCAAACTTGTTTTCTCATGGCACCGTTTTGACAGAAATGCCCAGGCCTTCAGGAGTTTCAGGTCAACCAGAACCCTACTATTCTTCACCTGTGTCCATCTCAGGTGCATTGTCACATCATGCTTCCGCCATACCCTCAGTGGTACCTCAGCCTTCTTCAAGCTGGTCCTCACGCTCAGTCAATACAAATACACTGAGTGGATTTTCAACAGGGACACTTTCCTCTCATGCACAAGGTGTCCCACCATTCCTGGAAGTACCAGCTGTAAGTGATTTGAATGCCTCTAATGCTTGCATTTACAATAATATTAATGACATAGGTAGAATGGAAGCATCCTCCATGTCATCAGCTGACTTATATGGTATTTCTGATGCCAACATGATGCCTACCTGCCCTGTGAATATGATCACACCCAGTAATGACAGCATGAGGGAGACTGATAATTCACGGCTTATGAGCATGAATCTTGAAAACCCTTCATGTAATTCAGTGCTAGACCCGAGAGACTTGAGACAGCTCCAACAGATGTCCTCCTCCAGTATGTCAGCAGGCACCAGTTCCAGTACTACTGCTTTTGCTTCACACCCTGATGCATTTGAGGGATCTGACTTCAGTTGTGCAGGTAACAGCATGATAAATGAGTCAGGACCATCAAACGGTGCTAATCCAAACAGTCATAATTTTGTTCAAAGTAGTCAATATTCGGATATTGGCGCTATGCAGAATGAGCAATTGAATGACTCATTTGCATTTGGATTTTTTTCAAGTTAACTTGTAAGATTTAAATGATGTTTTAAGATTTGAATCAACTTTTAAAAGATTTAAATCCTTTCAAATGTTTGCAGTCATTGATGTTACCTTTATAGATGCAGCATTTTATTTTCTCTGACACAAACTATAGTAGGAGTTTTATTTGGTTTTGTGTTTGAGGGATGATAGTCTGAAAACTTCATCAGGAAGATAAAACTTTAGATATATAGGGGAAACCTCTAAAGATGCTTTTGGCTGTAGAGCTCCTCATTTAGCTGGAAGAGGATATAACAATGAAAGATGAATATTCATTGCTGAAGCTACAGCTGAAAGAGAAGGATGAACTCATTTTCAACTTTAGGAACAGCTGAACAAAGTTCAGCTTTTACAGAAGTCTTTTGCTTCAGGAGCAGATAAATCCACGCAGACTTAACATCCAGACCATGATGCCCTATGGAATCCTACATGCACTGAAAGTTTTATTTAAACAACGACATATTTTAAACCTAGGTTAAATCATTATTTGACCTAAAGTGTGTAATGACTCTGTGACAAGTTAAATATTGAATTAAATCAATTTATCCATTAAAAAACAAAAACAAACAAAAAACTAGGTATGTAGAAGACCAAGGTGGAAACTGTCATAAAAGGAAAATTCCAAAATAGAAACTTAAAAGGACTTTACTCTTTGTTCTTTTGAAATATGTGACCCTCTGTGTGTGTTGGGAATTGTGCTTTTATAGAGTCCTGCTACATTTGCCAAGGACAGAATGAGGAGAACATTAGAGCAAAGCTCCAGTTTTTCCAAATAGGCTTTTTTTTTCAATAATTTTTTTATAATATATTGATGTATCGTTAAATGAATTAACTGATATTTGCTTCTAAGCAAATTTAAGGTGAAACCTGTAATGGCTATGTCATTGGAAAAATTCTTTATTATTTTTGAGGCTCTTCAGCCAAGGTGACCCCTAAGGGGTTGTCTGAGTAATATTAAGCACTCAGTAAATGCTTTCTTTAAAGGAAAGATGCAGGTAGGAATGAAGGTGAGTAGGCAGGCAGGCAGGAAGAGAAGGGAGGAAGCATTTTATATTATTTTCATTTTGTTGTTCACACTGGTTGTTTCCTCCCAGACCTGGGATTCACACTCAGGTTTGTGGCCTAGTTCCTTCGGAGGTGATTAACCTAACCGCTTCTCCACCAGGGCACGTCACATATAACATTTTTTATATCTAATGTGCAAAGCACCATGTGAGGTACTGGAAACAATACAGAGGTAAATGAAACAAAGTTTGCTCTCAAAAATGTCAGTCTTTTGAGGGATAACATACATAGTAAAGTACACAAAGTAGACTAATTTTAAGTGTGCAGGTTGATGAATTTTTATATATGTAAATGCTCATTTTCAGCATCCCAAAACTTTTCTTTCTATCCTTTGCCAATCTGTTCCTCAAAACCATTATGCTGACTTCTTATCATCAGAAGTACTATTTTAATGACCCTTGAAATTGATAACTGCTTTTAACTCAAAACCTTAGTGAGCAGAAATGCTTGGGTCAATTTCTAACCTCATGCTTTAGAAAAAAACTATACTTCCCATGTAACAGACTTGGAATTGACGATACAAGCTACCTAGCAGTATCAGATAATCTGTTGTATCATAAATAGATTTGTAGGGCTAAAAAAGTTGCCACATGATGTTAAATAATGACAAAATGGAAAAAATAGGGCATTTTTAGTCAGAATACCTGGGTTTGAATTTAGAAGTTGTGTAATATTCAGCAAATCACACCTTCTGTAAACCTCTCTTCCAACATAAAATGCAGATAATACTCAGCCTATATACCTCACAAGGTGTGTTGTATTAAATAAATAATGCATAATAGGAAAACACTGTAAATGTAGTGCTAGTAAAATATTGTTAATAAATCAATGTGTATATGAACTATGGCCCTGATTAATCACCAATTTAAACACTCCTTTCATTTGTCTAATATATGGCAAAGTGAAAAACATCAGGATGGATTAGATTGTTTAGGAAGAACCCTGAAGTGGGTTTCTCTTCAGAGTAGCTAGTTAATGCCCAGATCCAAGGATTTTAATTTGATCTTAATCTTTCCAGAACCATTTTCTATTACATATGAAAGATAAGATCAATTAATACTTTCAATGTTAAAATTCTAGGACTGAATTTCTTTGCCAAAGTTCACTATGGATTAGAAGTAGTTTGACTCTCTAAAAGGGAGTATCATCATAGCCACTAAAGTTGGTGCTAAAAGATTTTTATCTTTTTTTTCCTCAGAGATTGAGTATGAAAGAGACAAAATTAGGCTACGTCTTGCTTGCATGTAATAGAAAATTTCATGCCATTTAACATACTCAGGAGTGGTTAGCTTTTCAGAAATAAATGGCTTATATCGAAAGGACGCCTAAGAGCTTCAAGGCCTGGGGAAATAACCAGTATGCACTAAATAAGTGCTTCTTCCTCCTCTCTTTGCCTGCCTGCCTGCTTCTCATTCCTGTCTGCACCTTTCCTTTAAAAATATATACATACATATCTATCTCTATATATACACCTATATATATAGATATATATATAGATATGTCTTTATTCTAAATGTCTGTGACTTTAGGAAGAAAAATGCCGCTAACTGATAATTATCTATTTAAAAGATGTAGAATGTCATACTCTAATCTTACCACTTGTTTCCACAACTTCAGTTTACTATTATTGGACTTTCAAAATTTTAAAGAATTACAAATAAATTCATTAAATCCCTGTTTGAATAATAGTACAAAATGTGACCATAGAATACAAAA
The DNA here is from genome assembly GCA_004363575.1 of Solenodon paradoxus. Lineage (NCBI taxonomy): Eukaryota > Metazoa > Chordata > Mammalia > Eulipotyphla > Solenodontidae > Solenodon > Solenodon paradoxus. Next base: position 303,208 of record RJWH01000495.1, read on the forward strand.
TAATTAGTTCAAAATTTGGTGCTTCAACAAATCTAGTTTTCAGGTATGCAGGTAAATAAAAATTTTGGTAAAAATATTAAATTATTTTTCTTTTTAAACTGTTATCTAGTCAAAACATATAGCTTTGCATAAAAAGTAGTAAGAAATAGGAATAGTTGGAGTATTTCGGGATCCATTTGTGGAACCGATGACTTCTGTTTTAAAAGAATGTACTTTTAAAAACTGTTCATGATGAATCCAGATCCCTGCAGAATGGCACTATCGTATTTTTTTTTTTTTTTGACTGTTTTAACTATTTCATATGCTTCTTACTGTCTGAAAGTAATTTTTAGGCACTGAAGAAATTGAGCTTTAAAAGTTCTCAGGTACTATTCTCAGGTACTGCAGTTATCAATTTTAAGGGCCATTAAGATAGTAGGTTCTGATGACAGAAGTTATTTAATGTTAAATGTGGTGTCAAGATGCATTCATTTTAAAATGTTAAAATGCTTTTTATTGTACAGAATATTTTATTATCTTTGTAATATCTCTGTATACAGTGATTTTTCTTGGTAATATAATAAATGGAAAATATTCTAAAATCTTTACTAAATTTTATTGCTATTTGACTTAAAAATATTGAGATTTCCTTCACATTTTTCTTCCTTACAGAGAAGGGTGGTTTTGGTTACTTAGGAGAACGCATTTTTATGGATGTTATCACCAAATATATGTGCATATGTAACATCCTTTGAAATGATCATTTTTTAAGAGTACTAAAATACCTTTAAAATTGTTTTCCATTTTCTGTCTTCCTGACTTATTTCCTGCCTGTCTCTCTCCCTTTCTGAATAATTCAGTATAGTAACTGAATACTTTGAACAAGGTGTAGGTAGGTATTAGCATAAGGGGCAAAAATTGGGGATTAAGGTGTGGATCCTGAGTAGAACATGTGAAGGTAGTAAGGAGGTGAGTCTCATGATCTAGAATAGGATGTAACGATGAGAACTTGGCTATTTATGGAGGAAGTAATTAAGTAAATATAATAAATTTGATGGAAACCAGATTTCTCACTGTCAGAGAAAGAAATTACAAACATGGAAAGGGCAAAAACTAGGAAAAGGTTAGAAGTAAACGTAGTGGTATAACCTCGCAGTTGTCAATATACATAAACACAGAAAAGTGTGTGTGCATGTGTGTGCATGTGCCACAAAGAACTTGGAAGCAGCAATGCCATGATAGCAATGAGCACAACTAGTGCCCAGATCTTGCTTTCTAATTTTTCACTAAAAGGAACCAATTTGTCTTAGAGAAGTAGCCCTTTCCAGGCCTGGTACACATGAAATACAAGATACACCTGGAGTGTCTTTGTGTATTAGTAAGAGCATGCTCCCAAGAACGATGGAGACAAGTCAGGAGGACACGGGAGCAAGAGTGAAGGGACATCGACAGCCAATGAACACTTAGAAATCAAAACAGATAATTCAGACTAAAACAGTAAGTCATGAATCCACAAAAAGAGAAAGTTCCACCTTTCAGTGGAATGTCAACAATAAATGTAAAAATGACAGAAAATTGTGTATTTGACAATCATTATGGTAATAATTGATTCAAGTGAAAATCTTTCATAAGTGCTAAAATTAGTGAGTGAAAGCATTTGATGTCTCCCTACAAGATACTACTTCGAGGGGGGGAAAATAACTATGAAAGTGGAGAAGCTTGGAAGACACTTCCTTCATTTATGGATTGAAGCCGTCATTAGTAACTGCACAAATCAGAGTTGTATGACACCTGGTAAGATGCAAGAAGGGAATATCTCTTCTGTGGCATTCTTACCAGAGAGGGAAAGCCTGAATCTAATAATGAAACACCAGGAAAGCCCAAATTGAAGCACAATCTATCAAATAATTGGCCTGAAATCTTAAAAAGTGTTAAGTAATTAAAGTCAAGGAAAAACAAGATAGATTCAGATTGATGGAGACCAAAGAGACAAAGTAACAATGCAAAGTGAGATCCTTGATGTGAAGGACATTGTTGGGAGAAAAACTTGTAAAACTTGGATGGGGTCTGTGGATTAAATCTACTAATAGTATTGTCTGTTAATTCCTTGCTTTTGTCATATTGTAAAATAGAAGAATGTTCTTGTTTGTAGGAATTATATTCTAACATACACAAGGTGATAGGGTATCATTGGCTCAGATATTTCAGAGAGGAAAAGGTTCTTTTTACTTTTTTTGCAAATTTCCTATAATTTTTTTAAATGATTTCAAAATGAAAAAAAATTTAAATAACACCATAAAATAAATTTTTCCATAACAAAAGAGGGTACCACTAAAAAAATTTTAGAAAAACTTACATATTCTCTTATGTGGACATAAAAATTAAAGAATAAAGCTCCAAAAGAAGAATCTACCTATATAAGATGTTTTTCTCGTTACAAATGGAAATTTAACTTGTAAATTTATTTCATATAACTTTCAAATGTAATCGGTTATCTTAGGAAAAATTTTCGTTTTATCAACTTTATTTTTACGTTTCCAGGTATTCAGCATTTGTGTTTCCGTAAACTAAACCACAAAGACTATATTGGGACAAAGAGATATTAAGAAGTACAAAGGGCCTTTCCTCTAAGTTATTAAAAAGATGCTTAATTTTATCAGCAGCAATCACAAAACTAATTTTAAAGTATTTTATAGGCAAATATGAAATTATAGAATTACTTAATGTCCCCAGTTATGCATAAAAGCAAGACCTACATTGATAGCCTATGTCTCATAAGAACATTTGGAATAAGTACTAACACTTACTCTACTTGAAATTTTGTATAACACCAGGAATCAAAGTGGAATCTGTAAGTACACTAAGGAGTTCTTAATTCTTCCATTTTTCGGATCCACTGAATTAAAAGCTGAGGCAAAAAAAAATAACACATAGACTATCTCCCTAATTACTTAAATTTCTTTTGTAGCCACATTCCCCCAGAAATGGAGAAATATTCACATAAAACATTCTGAGCTTTTTTAAAGTTTATTTTTATTTTATCTCTTTTGACACTGAAAATAGTGAAAACATTAATAAGCTATTTACAAGTGAAACTTTTTAAGTCAATTAAACCATTTTCCTGATTTCTAAAGTGAACAGTACATCTTAATATCTATCTATGTTTAATGTAGAGATGGGAAACTGAGTAACTCAATACTATTCAAGTCATATGTGTTATTAAATTAAGCTTAGATAGTTGAATGGGGGTTACAGAAATTACACTTAAATTTTAAATTTTAATAAAACTCCTTTCTGAAACTTCTAACTTTACTTTAGGTTTAACTTTTTTCTCCAGAGTAACCAACTGATGATTAACTTATTAACTTATATAGCAAAGTAATCGTATGAACTATACTTGGACTAATTTTTGGTAAGCTGCTTTATTTGGTATCAATTTCCATAAGTCAATTTTCATTATTTTATATGTATATATATAATTTTATTTTTAATTTAAATTTCCTTACTTCACAATACTAAATTCATTTTGGGATATGAAATTACTTCTCAGTCTATATTTCACCCCACATCCATCAGCAAAATTCCAGTTTCCTTCACCACCACCTTTCCCCCTCAATATGTTTAATGACATCCTCAGATGCCTCTCACATAGTATGTTCTCAATAATAATGTTTATTAGAAAGGTCCCTAGAGACCAGGCAACTTCAGTTGTAGTCCTAGATATGGAAGTAACTAAGAACTTGAGATAAATCACTTAATTTCTAATCTTTGGTTTTCATATTTATAAAATAGAAATAATATCCTCTAGACCTGATGAAAATGTTTAAATTTGGATACTATATTTAAGCACTCTGAAATAATATCAGCTTACCTTTAGCAATCTTAATTTTTCAAAATCTTATCCCTGGGATTAAAGTTGTTGAAGGCACTTAATATGTCTCCTTATTTAAGACTTATGAAAGTTTTACTGTGGTATGCCTTAATTCCTAAGGCTTCACTTTCCCTCCCTAGGAAATTTATTGGTTATTTTAGATTGTCACAATAGTAACTTAAAGTGATTAAGATTTGTGACAAGTCACACCAAAAACTATTCCTATTGGTAATAGCTTGCATGAAGCTTACTGGAAAAAATATTATGTCAGAATTTGCATTGATAGCTCAGAATATCATAAGATACTGTGCTGCAAAAATTGAATATACTTTTATCAAGATCACATAAAATTTTTTAACATGATTTTAAACTTGTAAGACTTTGTGGAGGGAAATTTTGCTAGAAGGAAGAACTTCTCAAATTTTCAGAGAATGTATCCCTGTTTGCATACCTCTCTAAATGAAAGAATTAAGAGAGTGATTTCATTATTCGTAGTTTGACTTGTGTCAAAATCATAAGCAGACACTATAACAAAATAGACATATATAGATCCTGAGATGTTACAACAAAAACATACAGATGAAGTCCCCCCTCTGTGGTTCAGGTCCAGTTACAAAAGCCATGGACCTGGATTCGGGTCAGTGGCCAGAGAGAGGAGCGGGATGCAGATCAACATGATCCAAATAGTTTCCAAGACACTGCTATGGTGGTAAACAGTCATTTTACAGTGAATTTTGAATGGATGTCCACATCATGTCACGAAAAACCTTTTCTTCGTTTCCAAATTTGAAAATTAGTCCTCCAGAGCAGGGGGCCAGTCAACATCTACAGACTAGAAGGAAGAAAATAAGTCATTAAAGTGTATTACTCTTCTAGTAAGAATTTGCTGGTCATACTATATACATTTAATAGTTTTAATATAAATGAAACAGTAGAAACAGCATTTGAAGAAAAAAGCCATTGAATACCACAGTTCAACTCTCAAATCCATTCTAGGACTTGGGATTCTTGGGCCTAAGGTCTATTCTTAAACTACTTGGTTATTCAAGCTGAATATTAGTTGTGTCTTTTGATTGATAAGAGACTAGAGTACATTTAAAAATTTTAAATGTTAGATATGGGTAAAATAACAAATTCAGATAGCAATACCATTTTCCCCTCAGAAGTCAACAACTTATGCTTCTAATTATTTTCATTTTTCCACCTTGCATTTAACAAATACTCAAGTAGCCCATAAGCTTGCAGTCTGGTTTGTAACTTAGCAACTTAATGTGAAATATGAAAGATCACCCGGAACTAGGAAAATAGGTTAAGGATCTTTGAGTGTCACTGCAGCAGAATTTTTATTTCTTGTAAAAGCACATTTATCAGTGCACCCTTGTAGGTTAAACAATTGAGATAATTGTGCTGTGAACCATGTGAAGTCCAAGAACTCAATTTTGAGATATGATGTGTGATGGGGATGGAGGTGCCAAAATGAAACAAATTTAAAAAGTTCCTCTCCCCTCCACTCCCCTTCTCCTTCGCCTTTCTCCTCTCCTATATCCTTTCCTTTCCCTTCCTTTTTCTTCTGAAAAAGAACCTACTGATGTGCCCTAATGGTTCAGATGCTAAGCCAGCAGCTTGGATTTGGACCATGTAAAGTCCAAGAAACTGGGTTCGAACCAGAGCCAGGGGAACAACTAAAATTCGTGAAAGTGATTCCTCTTCTTCCTTCCTTAAAATGCTTCTTACTCTCTCTAAAAAGGTTTTTACTTTGTTTCAGTTCAGACTTAGAAGACTAGAGAATTTGGACCACATCACAGAGAGTCCCTTAAAGAAATGCTTTTATTACAGAACTGCTTTTATGTATAACCATTGGCTCATCCCATTTTTTTTACCCCGGTCCTGAATATACATTTCCAGGGAGCCTGCTTATGTCCTTCATAAAACAAAATAGGTAAGGGAATGAACACCAGTCCAAAGGACATATGAAAGGCACAACTTCATTTCCTTGCTTGGTTTAAGGGTTTAGAGTACATGCCATGTGAAAAGCACATTTAATATTTTCAAGGACCATATATGAAACACCATTATTTAAAAACAAAAATTCTAAAGTGAGCTCTCCCCCATAATACGATGCTACTATAACAGATTTTGACCATTTTCAAATTAGTACTATTTGGCTTACTATCAAAAAAGCACAACCTCAGCTGAATTTAATGTGCAAATGAGTGAGCCTTTCAACAACAGAATCATTTACCTCAACATCCAGCTCAAGAATGTCTGCAGTCACAGTCATCAAAGAGCCAATGTTTGGCTTGGTTCTCCCAAAGTCTCCATGTACAAACTCTTTAATGTAGCTGGGGTTTATTAAGGAAAAAAATGAAGATAAGTCACGTAGTACCACCTGGCTGATGAGATTTGATGGTGAAGGGGAATTGACAAAAGGAGAAATGTGTGAGAGAAAAAGATTATTTCTGAGTTGTGATTTGTGATATGTGCTTAGAAAATTGAGCTATGGCAAACTGGTTATTACCAGCCTGACAGTCAACATAAGCACAGAACCTGTGTTTACATCAAACTTACCCAGAGATAGGATTTTTTCTTTAGCGTATTTCTCAAGTGCCAGAGTTTTGATGTGAATTTTTTAAATTAGCTTTTCAATGCTAAAACAACAACAAAAAACTTGGCTATTTTTTTTTTTTGCTACACTTAACATTTTGTCATCTTTCTGGGCCCCTTTTCAATAATGGCAGCTGATACCTGCCAGTACAGTTACACACAATGACTTCAAATAAACTATTTGTAGCATGATCCAGTGACATAATGGCAAAAGGATGGGGGGGACAATAAGAATATTTAGTCTTGATGAAAACCCTATGTAAGAATTATGGAAGGACCTAAATTCTAGTTTTTGCCAAGATGGTTAGCAAGAGAATTAAATTAATTCTCACTTTTTTTTTTAAAGGTTTCTCTCATAGGTCTTCGAACTTTATAAAGTCAATGACTAATTCTAGAATTAGGTATTAATAAGATTACATTAACATTCCTTACATGGAACCGTCCTACAATCTTATAATATTTATCTAAAAGATGCTTCTACCAGCATTTATTCAGCATCCTATTGTGTCCTGTTAACCAATACTTAGCATAGAATATTTAATGTAATTTGAATAAGAGACATAAATTTGACAGTCCCACCTCTGTGCTCCTGTTCTCTGTGCTGTGGCATGAAGAGGACTCAGAGCTCCAGTTGCAAATGGGTGCAGAGGTTCCACCTCAGGTGGTGGTGCTTGTGCAGGATCGTTCCTAGACCTCCCTGCTGAACCTTTAGTTCTCTCCACTCCTAAGAGCAGCAAATAAACACATCTCAGGTACCAGTGTCGTTCAAGGATGTGACTGTGGAATTCAACCCAAGAAGTGGTGGTGCCTGGACCCTGCACAAAGGACCACGTACAGAGATGTGATGCTGGAGAACAACAGCCACCTGGTCTTAGAGGGAACAGCTGACTTGCTTAAGGAAATGAGAGGGGAGAAAAATCCCTAACCAATGAGAGTGGAGCCTGGAGACCCTACAAGAGGGAGCTGACATAACCAATTTGAACTGTTCTAGGGGCAGGACCCAATCAGATAGAAGGTGTCCACTGACCAAGAGCCTCATTTTTATACTAAATGGCACAACCCTGGGTGGAGATTTAACATTATAATGCAACACGGTAAGCATGCGGAAAAAAATGGCCATGAACTGCGCATGTGCAAGAGTCAGCCCCTGTCGCTCCAGGAAAACAGACCTCCCTTCAACCTACCCTGCAGCCCCCACCACTCCTGCCTGTGAAAGAACTGACTCCCAAGCCTTGGGAAGAAGATTGCTCTGGAACATGTGTTTCCTCTTCTCCGTTGTTTGCAAAGCAACACAAATGTGCTCTGCTTTACTAAAAAAAGGAAAATATATTGTCAGAGGATAAATTAAAAATGAAAATCATAAATGTTGATATTATGTCTTCCTCACTCTACCTTCACCAAATGTTTTGACTCAGACATAAGACATGTAATTATCTAGTAACTGTCTTAATTACTTTATATATTTAACTCATTCTCTTTTCTTAAGAGAATGCTACTTTTGAATAGCAATGAGCAAAGAGAGAACCAAAAAATCCAAGAATAACAAGTTAAAAGGTACAGAATGATTCTTATTCATAAGGATTCATTCATACAGATGAAGTGTAAAGCCAAATGAATTAGTTCAGTATACTGAGCAAAATATGTGAAAAATTATCCTGTTTATACGCATTATGGTATCTAAAGCTTTCCCAAATAGTCTTTCTTGGCTAATGCCTTAAGTACATGTACATGGCTGATTCTAATGAGATTGAATAGACATTAGCTTCTCCAAAAGAACAAGGCCTTTCTCCCAGGTGCATCAAAACTAAAGCTGGGATTAGGTAAAAAGTTGTTTTTTCACCTTGCAATTTCTTTGAAATTCTATCCACATTCCACCTCCAACAGGTAAAATGTGCTCCAAGTAACAAAGATATAAAGATCTATTCCTGGGTCTAAATAGATCATCCCTTAATCCAAACTGTAAAAATTTAGATTTTAAGAGTAAATAACCTATACTTGTTTCAGCTGAGTATATCCCAGTCACTCCTGGGGTGGGATAGGGGAAAAGGAGAGGACACTGGTGGGGTAGGAGAGGCAGACTAATTCAGCTGTATAAAGAGGATGTTACTGGTGATTAAAACTTGCCACTCTCCACCCTTATGTCCCTAAGTATATTATTTTATACTACTTAGAATTTTATCACTTCATGCTATTAGACTGTAATATAAAATCAAGAAACAAATAAATGAAAACGAGGATCACCTTTGAAAAGTAAACTAAAGTTAAGACTTTTAGCTCCCAAAAATATTTTACCCAGCAACTCAGTCTGATACAAAACCACCCAAGATAGGGGAGGTTATGAACAAGCCTTGGACTACTCGAGCAGTAGCCAAATAAAAGTGAAGATCACAATGTAAAGTTGGGCCACTCCCATCTATCAGTATTTAATCATCTGGGGCTCAAAATGCTGAAAGGAACCATGTGTGTCAGGAATATGTTTACTTGCAAAATGTTTCAATAAATGAATTGATCAAAAGTGTTTCTTGAATACTTACTACGTGCTCAGAATTGTGTGAGACACTGTAATGACATGAAACAAAAAACTTTCAAGTTCACTTTGAACTGGCTGCCTCTTGGTTTGAAACATCATTCTGAAAAGCACAAGTGGGAAAAAGTACCCCAAACAAACAAAAAAACATGGATTCTTCTCCAACCGAATCCTTTCCAGAATCCCTCCCAGATCGAGTTGAACTTATTTTAGGAGCACAAACTCTTCCAATAGGGTTCTGATCAGATTGTTGTATGCAGATGAAAAGGATACGTTCCTGCTTGAGTCTTAAGATAGAGGCGAAAATGATGCTCATCCACGTAGCATGTCTCCATGGAGTGAATGACTCGCGTTCTCACAGCTAGGGGCCTTCGGTGAAGGACCCTTAGAGGTGTTTTCTGGTCAATCTTTAAGTCCTATGGGAGGATATGATATAAAAACATGGAGTCAGCTTTGCTGACCATACAAGCCTGTTTTAGCACCTCCTTTTGTCATTCATGGCTCACCACAGACGCTTCCTTTAGAGGACTCCATCTCTCACTATCCAGACAGAAAATAATATTGTAATAAATTGCATCCTTTTAGGTTCAAGCTCTGTGGGACTTGTCATAACCTCATTTACTGTTACTCCATATTACTTATTTTCTGGGACCCAGTATGCCATAAAAAGAGGTTTAAAATAAATGGTCCCCAAGGTCTCTTTCACATTAATTTTTAATAAATTGATTAGGAGTCTAGATTTCTATCTTGCCCTTTACTTTAACAGAGCTCTTTCAGAAGGTATATTACCCTTTTTCCCTAACATAACAGAATGGCCCAATACTGGGGATTCCAGGCTGAGATAGTGGTAAGTGAGACACCAGCAACACTTGTATCTATGGATTTGCATGTTTTAGGGAGAATCACAAGATTTTATTTTATTTTTATATGAAAGGATATGTATGGAAAATTATATCATTAAAGATGGTGGGTTTTGGTTTTTTTTAGAGGATGAATAAATTTTTTTAAAGGAAAGGTGCAGATAAGAATAAAGGAGAGTGGGCAGGCAGGAAGACAAAGGAAGAGGAAAGATCTTTATTTTATTTTTTGAATTTAGCTGTTCACACTTGTTGTTTTCCCCCTAGACCCCAAACTCGAATCCATGGGGGTATGTAGCTTGCTCCTTGGGAAACGACTGACCTAACCACTATTCCAACAGGCGAAACATCTTTATTTAAATTGTTCTTTTTTTTTTTTTTTTTTTACCCCAGCCCTGAGTCAGGAGCACGTCAGCATCTTAGCCATGTGCGTCATAAGGGCATGCCCCTCAAGGGTAGTGTTTCAATATCAGAGTTACAAATAAGTATGTACAATAAACTAGCTCAGTTCAAGTTCCTTGAGAAGAATAATACTGCATATCTTTTTACAATTCCAATTTTTTAAGAGCATGGGCAGTTTTTCTCAAAATTAAAGAGATTTCCTTTTATGTCACAGGATATAAAGAGAGAAACCAAATTAATATTGTAAAAGGCAGACTAATTCAAGTTTTGGAAATATATATTGGACATAATCAGAAATACAGGTTTCATAAGAATCTTGAATCCTTTGTAATTTCTTGTTAGAACAACTCCTTCCTAATTTACATGATTAATGAGTGCCTGAAGCCCTGCTAAATAAAGAAAGGCTTCTGTCTGTTCTCCTTTCTATCAAGTTCTCCATTGAAAAAGAAAGCAAGTTCTGACAAAGGTTACACTTGAAAGGTGTGACTGCTTTTATCAGAGCTGTGAGTCAATGGTCCCCTCCTAACTGGAGAGTTTTATGATCCTGTAATTCCTTGATTTCATAAGCACTTTGTTCTGATGAGCTAAGATGTCTTCATAAGATTTAACATTTCACTGGCGCCCCAAAAGCATCAGGCTCACTACCGAGGAATCTGTAAAGATATGGCCTCCACCTCTCAGTACAAAAAGAGCTGGACTTTAAATGCGTGACTCTTCCCCTCTCCTCTTTACCTCTAGTCACTCCCAAGAATGACTCATTAGGCAGTCTATGGATGTACCGAATCCACAACTGCCTCCAAAATAATACTCAGATAAGCTCGAGCTTGTGTGTGTGTGTGTGTGTGTGTACCTGCTTGATTTTAGTAAGGGAAACCACTTCATTTACTCTACCATTGCATTCTGTTGTCCCCATACTGCTGACTCAGAAACACATATTAACACATACAAATGATTAAATAAGTCCCTCTGTTAAAACAGGGGATACAAGTAGTACATTAGCAGTGAGTTTTCTCAGAATGGGGCACTAACTTAGTTTTTATATTTTGATGCCAACATCAGTATCTGAAAACTGCTCTAGCCTTAACACTTAAAAGTTTACTGGAAGTCAACTATTCTCACTTGGGCTGCAGACCAATAAAACAAACTTTCATTTTTAGCCTGTACCTATCAAAATCATCTTTAAGCATTACTTCTGAATTAGCTCTATGTTTACCCCCCGACTGAGTCATTTTTAAAAAATGAGTTTATTTTCCCCACAGCATTCTGAATGACTTGTATACATGTAAAGAAATAGAAGTTTAGAAATTTGTTCTGCAATCTTAAAGACATCTGTCTAGAATATAATTAACCATTCTAAATGACCTAGATAATAGGGCCAAAAGTCAGTCTTAGATACAGATGACAGAACCTGAGAATTGAAGGAATCACTGAAATGAGCTAATCTACCCCCCTCATTTTATATATGAACTTCTCTAAGCAGAATGATTTGTAGGTTTTCACCAAAATACTGATACTGTAAATGTAATTCTGTACTTAGTTTTTCACTTAGAAGATCATTAATTTTCCTAAATGTCATAGATCTACCTCTACCTTTTTTCCCCAACATTTTTAGGCAGATATACATATATTAATATAAATTAAATGGGATCACATACTGCTTTAGTTTTGTAAATTATTATATGTTCCAATTTATCCTACCATTTCCTTATTAAAGGAATTTCAGTTTGTTTCTAGTTTTTGTGTTGCTGACTTTGCCACTCTGGACAAAGTCAAAAAATATCCTCACTGGAGTTTTATTTCAACAGGACAGACTGCTAGAAGTGGTGGTGCTAGGTAGAAGATCAGTGTATTTTTCATTTTCATTTTTATATTCATTGCTACATAGTTTTCCAAAAAATATGAAATGTTTACATTTTTACTGACAATGTATTCAACTAGCCTTCTCCACTCCAGCACTCTAGCTGTTATGAGTCTGAGAGTAATAAAGCAATACCTTACTATTACTTCAATCTAGAGGCAAAACAACTTTTCAAATGATATTTGGCTATTTGGAGTTACTCTTTTTACAGCTGCCTGTTTATATCCTTTGTTGTTTTCTTTTGAGTGTATTTTTCATAATAATTTCTATTTATATTATCTTTTGCTTTATAATTTGTTTTCTACAGTCACATAAGTGTTTATACACAATATACACACACACATGCACATGAATGTTTAAATCACAATGTGTTATCCTCCATATATTCTTATAGTTTTTTTCCCATTAGCGTTTATTGGGAATATTTTTCTTTGTCAATAAATATTTGTGTACCACACAATTTCTAATAGCTGACTAATAATAGTCTTACATACAGACAACCCATAATATGAAGCCAGTTCTCTCTAGTAGGTCATCTAGATTATTATAAAATATTGCCCATTTAAACAAAGTTGTGATAACTACATATATCTTAGTGCCCACTTATGCTCCTTGTATTTGAAAGTATATCTTTATAGGAAGAGGTGGGGCAGATGGGAAGAAATATGCAAATAAATAAGCAGATCCTCTATAGTGAGATGGTCACGTGAAAGAAAAGCTAGTTTGCGTCAAAACAGATGTGCTTTACATATATTTTCCTGATTTATTTATAACATCTTTTATTTATATACTTAATATTAGTATCAATTCTGTTAAATCAGTTCTATTTTATATTTCCTTTTTACAGATGAGTATTTTTATGAGCCAGATACTATTCTAAGTGTTTTATATGAATAAGCTCATTTAATCTTTTGACTAATTTTATAGATGAAGAAATTATAGTATAATGGGCTAAGTAACTTGTCTAAAGTCATACATCTAAGAAATGCAGATCCAGAATTTGCACCCATACACTCTGACCTCAGTCAGGCTCTTAATCACTAGTCATACTGTCTCTGATAAATTAATTGCCTGGTTATTCAACTAATAAATAACAAAGCCAGAATTTAGAACCTGTTCTCACAATCCCCAAAGACCAAGCTTGCAGGTAATAAAATATATGACAAAGAACTCTTTTAGAGACAGTAGAAAAATAAAAAGAATGAGAGCATTTATAATACTACCTTTATGTCATTTAAGAACTCAATGTCTTCCTTCTGTATTGCTTTATTTGTCCATATTAAGGCACTATAGGTCTTGGTTTTTTCTTCTTCACCTTCTTTCATGTGTCCTATTGCCTCTCTAAACAGAAATAAAGGAGTTTGTCTGAATACAAAAAAATAAACATAAACCTTACTCCAAACTTCCCTTTCTTTAAAAATAGCTTCATTGAGATATTACTTACATATAATTATCCTGTTTTAGCTGTATTATTCATTGATTTTTAGTGTATTTTCAGAATTATTCAGCTATTATAATCTAATTTCAGAATACTCTGATCACTCTCCAAAATAATCTCCATATCTATTTGCAGTCATTACCCATTCCCTGTTTCCACCAGCCCTGGGTAACCACAAATCAATTTTCTGTCTCTACATTTTCCTACTCTGAATATTTCATATAAAATAGAATCATACAATATGTGGCATTTAGTGTCTGGCTTTTCTCATAATGTTTTCAAGGTTCATCCATGTTGCAGCATGTATCAACACATCATTCCTTTTTACTAGAGAATAATATTTCACTGTATGGCTATACCACATTTTGTTTATTCAGTAAATCTGGAGTGCTTCTACCTTTTTGCTATTATGAATACCACTACTATGAGCATTCATTTAGAAGTCTTTATGTGGATATACATTTTCACTTCTCTTAGGTATACATAAGAGAGTGTGATTGCTGAGTCATATGGCAACTCCTACGTTTAACCATTTGAGAAATCGCCAAGCTATATCCTCTTTGGAGAAAGTCCATTTAATTCACATGGCCATTTTTAATTGGGTTGTTTTCTTATTACTGAATGCATGAGTTAATTATATATTCTGGACACAATTCCCTTATCAGATATATGATCTAAAACCAAAACTTTTCTTTTGAAATCCTCTCCAGTGATCCTACCCTTACCTTGTGACAAGCTGCAAATCACGGACTCGGATTTTGTTAGACGAATTATTAATTTTCTGTGGTAATAGAAAAAGAAAAGCAATTAGCAACTCTAATTCAGCTATAGAGTTGCAGAAACATGACGATTTCCATGTCATGAAGTGGTTTACCTGCTGAAGTTCCTTAATTTCTTGTGAAGTGAAATGTACTCTATGAGGATTCACCAGCTCAATTGCAAAGGGCCTTCCTGGCAGCACACACCCCGTCATGAAACAGAAACGTGTTGATGGAGTTAACATTTGGGCTAATGCAAGAGGGTTAGGAGGTGTGAAAAATGAGTTGAGCTCTAGAGGACTGAAATTTAGTGACATGACTACAACTGGGGAAGGGAAGAATGTGTGAAAAGAATAAGGGGCTTTTGGAGGGCTGCTAAACCCCAGTACAGGCACTACGTGAAAATGACTGATTTCCCAAAGTCCGTGAACAAGTCTGTGTTAATTAAAAACTAAAATCCAAACTACCACTAATGCACTTGGTTACACAAATATAACATTATCACATGCAGCAATATCCATGTATACCAAGTCGAAATCCATCCTCCAAGCCTAATTCACTATGAAATGGAAAAGCTGAGATCCATGAGGTACTATAAATCTCAAAATAGTTCATTCTTAACGTTCATCATCTTTCCTAAAACACAACAATGTAAAATGAGAGAAATGAAGGCTAAAATAGCAGAATCACATTTTAAATGAAGACGTGTATTTGAAAATTGTACTGGGTACTGCTGAAATGTTGTAAAATGGAACAATTAATATAATTAAGTTTTTGGAAAAAAGCAGGCACTTCCTTGTTAATGCACATAAAAGTCCCTTATAACATATACATATACAGTAAGGATGGTCTCTGACAATACGATTTCAGTTAAAACACAATCATTATTTGTAAAGGCAGCTCCATAATCTACAAAGCTTTCTCATTTAAATAAGAGCTGGGCTCTGCCCACTTTGGTTTGACTAAGTGATTACAGTGAACCTGCTGTCTAAAAAAGATGATAATCTAAAACTTAGTTCTAATCAAGGGATAATGTTGTAATCTTACCATTTCCTAATGTCCTCACATCTACATCTTCTCTTCCAGAGGATGAAAAATTAAAACCTTTGGAAAGCAGATAAAGGAAAAAAAATTAGAGCTATAACAGCCCTAAGACATTCATTCCCACTCTTTAGCAGACACTCAATTTGTTTTTATCAGTGCACAGGAAAATCCAAAGGAATGTCATCAACCTGTATCTAATACAAATCTCTTCTAAAAAAAAGGGCAATGATATTACACCATTTATTGTTTATTATATGCCAGGAACTGAACTAAATTTTTTTCATTTAATCTTTACCACAACCTTATGAGATAGGTATTATTACATAAAAAAATAAGATTCTGAAAGGTTAAGTACTTTTCTAAAACTCATATAATTAAATGGCAAGGCTAGGTGTTTATGATGTCAAAGCCAAAACTTAACTATGATCCCACACTACAATCCCCAGAAAGAGTCCAAGGCAAAGTGCTGCCTGAAATTCCCCTACTACACTAGCAACAAGTTTATGATGAAAAATTTATCCTTTTATTTCTTAAAATAAAACCAAAAAAAGTCAAAACACTTATTTGAAAATTAAGCTCTATGAAAGGAAGGAGAGAAAAAAATGTTTGACTCTAAAAGCAAATTCACTGCATAAGCAACCCAAACTGAAACCATGATAATAAGAAGGTACATTATTAAATAGAAGGATCATCACAAACTAAAAACTGCAAATATTGGAAGAGGAAATGGTATTTTAAAAAGGTGAGTGTTACATGACAACTCTTTTAGATACAGAGCTAACTGATGATTTCACCATCATCATCAATGCGAACACAAACATGAGTAGGTATTCTAAATGCTTTATAGATGTTAACATTGTGAGGTATGCACTATCATTTTTCCCACTTACAAGGAAGGTGAGACACACAGGATAAGTAACTTGCCTAAGGTCACTTCATTGGTAATTGGTAGGACCAGGGTTTGAACTAGGCAGTCTGACTCCTCAGTCTTAACCACTATCTACACTGTACCCACCGCAGAGACACAGCCAGCGCGTACTTGTATGCACAAGAACAAGCAAGAGAAGTCTTCTTGGACCAGACATTGGGGAAACTGGGATGTTCTGGAACCCTGGTTTAGTCATTAGAGTGTTAAAAGATTAAGATCTCTGAACATAAAGAATAAAGGCTAGAAATAAGGTTCGCATTCTGATGTATTTATTCAGGAACAAATAACCTACTGGGTACATGTGCAAGGCACTATGCAAGGTGCCAGGGAGACGACAGCAAACATATGGACATAGTCCTTATCCTCAGAGAGCTCAGTTTGTGGAAGGACAGGGACTATAATACAGTGAGTAGAGTTAGGACAGGAAAAACAAAGGAACATTCCTGTACTAACAGCACCATTTCAATATAAGCTATAAGATTCGTATTTATTCTTTCACAGTCCAGTCACTTAGGAGAGTGCAAGATGAGGAATAAGACTGTAAGGAAGAACACATGGGAAAGGAGAGAAAGAGGGCATATACCATTTAGACAATCATTTTTCTCCCAGGAAAGATTCAATATGCAAAGGTCCCATGTAGATTTTAGGAACATAATCTACAAGGTCTGAAAAGTCCTATTTAAACACACACACACACACACACTTAGCCCTTCTTTCTAGGATGTTTAATTGTGAAGAGGTAAGAATTCACATTTCCTTCATCTTTAAAAAAATCTCTTTAGCAAGCCAAAGTTTACAAGTGTTAGAAATGTGAAGTTCTGAGCTGTTGTGTGTCATATGCTGTCAGGGGAAAGTGGGCTCCTCTCTGACTCACAGAGTCCAAAGCTGTGGGTCTCACAGAGAAGCAACCTGGGGTTGCTCAGTAAGGGCTGGAATTCTAAGGGAGGCCTAGAATTCAAGCTGCTAGTTAGGCTCAGAAGTCTGGGTAACCTGTGCTGCACTAATACCTCAAGACTGGCCAAGCAGGCAGCTGGGAGGGGCGTAAGGTTAGGCTCTTCTCTAGGTAGAGAATATAGGCCAGTAAGTCCCCAAAGAACTCTCCACTCCATTGTCAAGCTATTCGTAAACTCAAAGCAACATCAGTACCTTCCATATAGAAATAAAGAGACTAAGGAGTAGCACTAACTCAGGATAGACAGCCCTGTTAAATGGAGAATTCAAAATGTCATCTGGAAAACTGAAAGATGCTGACTTCCTGGGGTGTGGTTTGTCTTATGCTTGCCTACCTCCATTTCCAAACCAGGGAACCCAAACGTTCACAGTGAATGAACCCTCATCTGTGACTGGTGGGGACTGAGGGAATGAATAGACATAAAGAGAAAGGTCGGCCAGTTATTGGTAAATCAGATCAGAAGTCTTAAATTCATAAATAAGCCCATAAAAACTGCCCACAAATTCTAGTCCATCAATAAGAAAGGGGTACAGAAAGCAGGGCTCTTGAAAAGGTCAGAGAAATAATAAAAGCAGATTAGGGAAAAGAGGTACTTAACATCTTTTAGAAATATATTTCAAATTGGACCTTACACTGAGAAATCGTTTTGGTGGAAAACTTTAAAACTTCATTCATGTGCAATTGTGAGTAACAGCTGACAAGATAGAACAGGAAGTTACTGCCTCATGTACTAGTAAATTTATATTTAAAATTCAGTTGAGTTTTCTAAACTCAAATTATGCCTTGCCCTATCCTTTTAATCCTGTGAATTCTTTTAAGTGTTCTGCTCAAGGGAACATGTATCTCAAACACAAAAACCAAGGGCAAGAATGATCACGAACTACAAGCAGTTCTAGTCTGCAGTGGCCCTGCTGCTGGGACTACAGATAGATGATGGAACTGAAAGACGGGTAAAGGCTAGATGATAAAGAACTTAACACCATCAAATAAATGGGTGTGCCCTGGTGGAGTAGTGGTTAGGTCAATCGCCTCTGAAGGAGTACAACCCACAAACCCCTGGGTTCATCAAGTCCCGGGTCAGTGTGAGCAACTAAATAAGAACAAAAACAAAAATAAAAATAAAATGCTTCTTTCTCCACTTTCTTACTGCCTGCCCACTTGCCTTCATTTCTGCCTGGACCTTTCCTTTTAAGGAAAAAAAAAAAAGAATATCAAGTTAAGTAGTTTAGACTTTAACTCAAAATTAGCTAGCGACTGAGTGACGTAACAAGTATTTATTCAATAAGTAAAGTCATAAATATATTAAAGGAAAATTTCTTAGACACATTTAGAGTGTGTCAAAGTTTATTACTCAATAACTAGGGAATTTCTAAGTAGATACTATGATTCGCCAGTTTGAAGTAACAGAGAAAAAAGTTTGGAAGTCCTATTAAGAAGGAACCTTTATATAAGTAGCTAGACTGCTTCATGTAATACTGGTTTATTTTCATAAAGTTTTAAAACATAGAGGTACAACAGTCAAAATCATCTTCCCAGAGTTGTCAGATGTGAACCACTGATCAGAAACACCAAGTAATATCTGAGAAGCTCAAGTTTATCAAAGTGACACTATTAATATGGCATTTTGAACAGGGTTTTATCCCCTAAAACAGCCAGTGAGCACAGAGACCCAGAGGTTTGCTTTTTTCCAAGGGTCTCTCAATAAATTTCCTCAGCACAACACCACAGATGCTGAACAGCTTACTTTATTTTCAATCTGAGAACAATTTTTTCCTCCTCAAATAGAAAAGGACAATAAATCAACTTCTGAAAGATTGTGAGGAGGCACAGAAAAATGTTTCAGAGCCCCCAGCATCATAAGTGGTAATAGGATTTTCCTTGGGAACCCAATCACAACTGGAAGTTTCTTGAATCCTCTTACAGAAAAGAAGTAAGATGGCCCCCAAAGGGGTTTAAGGGCTTTGAAAGCAGCTTTCTGTGCTAAAATTTCATTTTTCACTTCTTCAATAACTGGACAACTCTGATGAAATAACTAGTATGCAAATATTAAATTAAGTAGATAAAAACTAAAGAAAATAGCCCAGAATTTTCACTGCTCAGATTTTGGGAAATATTAGGTTGTTAGGTTACTTTCTTCTCTGTTGAGTAAACAATTCCTTTTTTGTTTTTGTTTTTCCCCCTGGTCCCAGGTCGCAAACCTAGGTCCCTGGGCTTTACATGGTCTGCACCTTAAGCACCTGAGCCACAAGGAGACACCCAGCAAACAATTCTTAAAGAAACTTAAAATAAGAGCCCAAAAGAAGGGCAATAAATTATAAGAGATACATGGTTTAAAGTGCTTCTCTTTCCTCTTAATAAGCCAGAGAGCAGGAAGAGTCAACCATATCTCATCTTGATCAGCTTTCCATCCCTAAATTAGGCTTGTCTTTAAGGTTTTTCAGAAAGGGTGAATGTCTGGCTGGTCCCTTAAAAAATAACCCATTCAAAAGGGTGAGATAGGTACTTATACTCTACAATTTTTCTTGATGTATTACATGATTTCCTGCGATTAAAATTTAGTCCCTTTCTTCTAGTCTAATCCTAGGTGAAATGACAAGACTTTATGCTACCTTTGACCTGACAGACCTATTGAGACAAAAAAACAAAACAAAAACAAAAACATAAGACTGACAGTATCTGACTCATCCACAAACCCAGACTTATTAATACCTAAGAAATCAAAATGCAATAAAACTGCCATTAATCTTCTAAAATAGTAACTATTGATCTGTCATCTCTAGGCCTGAATTTTATTACAGGACATTTTAGCAGTTAGGGTGGAAGGCAGGCATTTGGGGGTGATTATTCTTGGACAAGCAGTAGATATGGATGCTATGTTTTAATTTCCTTATAATCCCCAAAAGAGGCCAAGGCTGAGGTGTTCCAAGGTCAGAGTTTACATGTATTCATTAAAGTAGTTTCAACTGTTTTGAATTTGTCCAGGAAGAAAACAATCATCTGAGAAAGTGAAAAAATCCTTGGGCACTCTGGCTGTACTCCAGCCCAGGTCAGCAGAGCTCAGGAAGACAGTTGATCCCTATTCATGGGAAGTTGCCAGACAAGAAGCTAAGACTTGGTGGTGATTTACAAAATATAGAAATATTTACTGCCACCTCCAAAAAAAATCTATTTATGAATGATTGTATTTAAAATATGATTATTTTACACAGCCCTTAGAAAGTTGAAATTCTGTCATTAGAATCAACATGGATAGACCTAGAGGGGATAAAGTCAGTGAAATAAGTCAAAAGAAAGACATAATGGATGATTTCAATCACAGGTGAAATGTGAAGAAGAGAAAAAGCAAAGAAACAAACCAAATAAAATCAACCCTTGGACTGGCAACAGAACTGAGGTTACCAGTAGGGAACAGGGTAGGGGGTGGGGTTAAGTGGTGTCGGGGTCCAAAGACAATGGTGAAGAACTCTTGGTAATTTGGTGGTGGGCAGGGTATATTGACATATATTTGAGGAATGGGGAACTTGCACATGTAACTTTATATTATTTGTAAAACAAAGTTATCTCAACAGAAAATATTAAATTTAAAAAAAGAATATTAATACACATACTCTCTGCTTTGAATACAGTCAAAAGATGATCTGAAATTAATTCTTCCACTGAAGATTCCAGCTTCCTTTCTCCATCTATTATCCAAGGAGTTTGTGGTAGATTCCTGGAGTATTTATTATACCTCCCTGTCAAAGGAATATCAGGTGGCCTGAATAGAATGGCTTGATTAACACAACAAAAGGATAAAAAGAAAAGCAACAACTATTTATTGAGTGTCAGAATTCTAGATGCCAAGAAATGAAACAAGGTTAGAGGTCAATGAATTTACAATCTATCTCTACCTCTAACACACAGACATAGATAATTAATAAAATATTTACAGTAACAATAGAAGGAGTGGCTACAGACATAATATGAATAATCAAATGAGTTTTAAGGAATATCAAATATATTTATTAATCTGTTATAAAAATACAGAACACAAAAAGGATCCTTTTTTTTTTTTTAAAGAAAACTACTGGTGTGTCCTGATGGCTCAGGTGCTAAGTCTGCAGCTCTGGTGTAGTCCATGCAAAGTCCAAGGACTTGAGTTTAAGACCTGGGGCTGGGGAAAGGGGTAAAGGGGGGCGGGGGAGTGGGGGCACAACCAAAATGAACAATTAAATAAATAAATGCTTCTTCCTCATCTCTTCCTTTCTGTCTGCCTGCTTATTTGCTTTCATTCCTGATTTCATTCATACTCTTAAAGAACAAGGACGAAAACCCCAAAACAACTACTGCTTTTATGCCTCATTAATAATACTTTCAATGTAATGGTCATTGATGATAATATATTCCAAAGAGTTCAATTACAGGAAATTCTGAAGTGTTTGTGATTAAGAGGAAAAAAAAAATCCTAACTGAACATGACTCACTACTCTATGAAGAAAGTTATGCTTAGGCAGGTAGCTTTAATTACCCCAGAGCAGGGTGTAATAGTCAAGACAAAAGAGAAATTTCATTTCAGTTATCACTATGAAACAGCTGTAACTTTCAAAACAAAAACTATCTGCTAGATTCTGTCTTGGGAACATTGGGAACATTGATTCTGTCAGTGCAACATTTTTTCCAGGCAGAAGCCAAATGTTTAGTCATTTTGAAAACAATAAAATTATTTTGTCGTCTGCTATAAAACAGTCTCTCTGCAGTTTTTCCTGCCCAGTTTCAGGTCTCTGTATCTACCTATATTTTTACTTGACTATCTCTGACAAAAACCATTAAAACCTTGCAAATGTTATTTTCCATTTGCATTGCATTTTATTATTTAGTTAGTTTTTGAGGCAAAGGAAGGGAGAAGAGGAAAAAGCTTGAGGGAGGGAAGTCGGGAGGTAGGGGCTATTAATTAATTAATTAATTTTTGGTTGTTCCCAATGGGTCCTCGGGGTCTATGCCTCAGCCACTGGTTTAGTGCCTAAGCCACCAGGGTGTGCCTTGCATTGCAATTTAAATAACAGCCTGAATAATCCTTAAAATGCCTAAAGGACCTAAAATAAGCTTGGCTATCAGTTTTAGTTCTCAAAAGAGATAATCAGACCCTAATAACAGCAATAAGAAGAAAACAGAGGAGTCAGTTGAGTTTTTTGGAAAGGACAGTAAGTTGATATTGTAAGTATATTCTAGACTGAATATTTTACCAGCCACAAAAACAGCACCATGAGCACATTCAATTTCAAGAACAGTGCATACAGCCTTTGGTGAGTTTGGAGGACAAGGAAATTGCCTGCAAAACAAAATAAATTTTACATCTACTATTTTTCAAACATGATATTGAATCATATAACTACCATGAATCAGCATTGTGAAACACACGGAGTCTCCAGAGGACTAAGCTTCTCTTTAACTTTAAGTTTCAGAACTGATAGGGTCTTTTAGGTCTCTTGAGTGCCACTGAATACCACTGAGAGTGGCTCTGCTACTACCTTCGTGTCTAGGAGACCTAAGGTCCCAGATAATTTTCAATAACCTCAAGATTAGGGAGTAATATCCATATACACAAAGTAGGCACTTCTCCAGATTCTTTAACCATTTTGCTATCCACAAACATTTGCTGCTGTTTTATATAATCCTTAGTCAACTGGGGAAAGTTGATGTGCAATGACAGACGGGTCACATGATCAGTGAGGAAGGTACCCTACTATTCTTCTCTCTTTTTCCTTCTTATTTCAACTATGACTTTGGGAATCAGATCAGAGTCAGAAAAAGCAGAACATGGCAGACACTGTCCTTATATCTAAGAAACTTCCATCTGAGGACAGTAAGGAAAGAGTATTGCATGGCTTTAGCCTCTGTCCACTGGGAAATTCCAAAGCCATCGACTGGAGTCTACCTGCAAATAATTAGATGTGGACTCAACCTAATATGCATGTCTTGAAAATTTTGTGTAGCTTAACAATGAAATCATTTTGAAACTCAGGAACTATTGCTTGCAGAGAGTACTGTCTTTACTTTCTAAAATTTAATAGAAATAACTGAAACTTGTTTTTAGTAAAATATATGAAATCTTCCTCATAACTCCATTTGAATTTTTTGGAAGGATAACTAGAATAATATTTTATTAAAATAAACACACTGAGAATAAAAACAAGGCTTACTGTATTTCAGCACATTTTAACAAGGGAGGAAACTCATGAGTCTTTTTCTCCCTCTCCTTTTCCTCCCTGGAGATGGATAATGCTAGAAAATGCAAGATAAGGTATTTATTGGAACTAGCACTGGATTGGAGAGTCAGGAAATCCTATTCTAGGTCCACTCTCTATTATCCAGTTGAAATAGCAAGCAAGTCAACTCCCTCTTAGGACCTCAGTATCCTCTTCTAAATCAAGTACAAAAGTTATACTTGATACATAAATTTAAACATTAATTTGACAAACATTTACCAAACACCACTACATACTAAGTACTGTGCCAGAGATGGGAGGTATAATGATGACTAAGACATAATCCTGGTCCCTGAATTACTGCCAATCTTATTTTAGAGACAGTCCATTCCTTTGATTCTGAAATAAACATTCCCTTGATTCTAAAATACCATGAAGCAGTCTTATTTCTAAACTTTTACTTACTTGAAAAAATCTTCTTCTTTTATCTCATTCAAAGCTTTCATAACTGCCATTCTAGTGAATACTGACTACAGGTAAAATGAAAAGAAAAGAAATTTTTATCATCTAGACAAGCAAATATCAGAGTGAAACACAGAACATAGTAGGAGAAATTATATCATTTTAAGACCATACTTGAAAGGAGGAAATATTTAATAGTGTCAAGAAAATAAATTAAATAAAAGCATTTATAATAGCAGTCCTGTGATGACTATTCCTTTACAAGCCTTCTTTTCAATCTAGTCTATCTAAAATACCAGGTAGGTCTAGCTGAACATGTATTCCTGACTGCACAGTCCTACTCACATCAAACACAAAAACAATGACATTGCAGGAAATGTACTATGAGTATTTTCCCAGACATCAAAAGGAATTTAGATTGATCCATCCAACTTTTCTTCCCTATACTCATTCAGACGCTACTGAATATAATTTTGCAGTTGGCTGCCAAGGTAAAACAGAGCCAATCACCTGCCCTGGCATCTAGCAACTCAATATTACTCATCAGCCACAAAATAAACAAATCCACTATACTGAATAGAAGGGCGGCTACAATAAATATCCAACGTTGGGTTTCCCTTTTAAGTAAGAACATCCAAATCACATGGTAGAAATACTATAACTAGCGCATATATACATGGCTTACCATGATAAATCACAATTATTTCTTGTTATGAAAAACTGCAAGCCTCACAACAGTTTATCATCAAAGTAATGCTTTTCAAAATCATATTTTAGGGGACTCCCAATGTGTCATAGCTTTAGAATTGAAAACTAAGTGACTAGTGACTATTAGTTAAGATATGAAATCTCAAAAGGTCATTCAGCTTAATTCCAGCCACGAGGCAAGAAAACACATTTAAGACTATGCAACGTCTACTGGCCAATGATACTTTGACAAAATTTTCCTTACCCTGTTATTTGATGTTGGTATTTGCATAGTTCCTCAAACATAACAAATTAATTAAAAAAAAAACCAAAAAAACCCTAGATCTTCAATAAATATGGCTTTCAGGTCATTTAGGCAGTGCTTCCCAACTGATACAGCAAAGCAGTGAGTTACTGTTGTGCCAAGATGTCAATCCCTTTAATTCACAAGGACTGTTGGCCAGGGTTTGGGATGGTAGGTATCCCCAGGCCTATTGGTCCCAACTTGGAGGAACGTCATCTGTTAATATCCAAGTAGTGAAAAAAAAATGGTCATGTTCTAGCTGTACCAGGATGTGAGCAAAGGAGGAAAGCATCGTTTTAGGCTTGGCTGCATTTCTAATTATTTCTGCATAGGGCATTTGGCAAATGCTACAAATTTCCCCTCTCCCTACTTCTAAAAGGTCCAGCAACTATCAAAGAGGAAAGACCATAGA
The DNA here is from genome assembly GCA_004363575.1 of Solenodon paradoxus. Lineage (NCBI taxonomy): Eukaryota > Metazoa > Chordata > Mammalia > Eulipotyphla > Solenodontidae > Solenodon > Solenodon paradoxus. The sequence continues at coordinate 328,476 of RJWH01000495.1, forward strand.
TTATTTTTACAGTAAAATAAACTACATATATATATATATATATGATTGAATAACACATCAGCAAAATGGATATCAGTAAAGCTAACAGTATCTGAGTCTGCACAAAATCAGTTACCCTGGTATAAAAGTTTCCCAATATCATGCCATACCATTCTAACCTAGCATAGCAGAAAATATATGCTAAGTACTTTGCTAATTAGTATATAGATCAGTTAACATCAAACAGTAAAGGGAGTTTGAATAAAACATCCTTTTTGCAAATGTAGCTATTGAAATAGACTATATTAATTATGGCCTGTCCTAAATGATATTTTTAATTATATTTTTTTAAATACAAATTTCTAGAAAATGGGTATTAGACAAAAGTTTGGAATGCTGCTGATACCATGGATTTTCCCAGATGATGTAATTTGGGGGATTAAAATCTAAAAGTTGAATTTCCCCAAATGAGTAACAGAAACAACATTGACACACTAGTTCTAAATTTAACATCAGGGGAACAACCCAGGCAGTGAAAAAAAATGAGACTGTTTGTGCTAAGACTTCCTAGCCAGAGGCAAAGGTGTTGAGAATTGAAAAAAATAAAAATAAATGTAGCAAATGGAAATAAAGACGGATTCTTAGTATAATAGATTGTCACAATTCTAATGCATATCCTTTTTACTGTTAATTTGAATATTCAGTTCAAACAAAACAATACAGAAAAAGCAGAAATCCTTACCTGTTTGTTTTTGGCTGGCTTGAAACAATCTGGACATATCATGCGCCTAAAATAAAATTCAAGTTAATATAAAAGGTTAGGAAGTTTACATTGGGGTAGATATGATTCAAATATATTTGAATATATTAGAAAGTGGAGCACTATTATTTTCATGAAAAACAAAAAGCATTAACAATGTTACACAATTAACACTGTTGTTTACAGGCAACTTACAGGAAGTGGCAATCCTCAACTGTTTCTGGGTGAGCGAAGACCACACTCACTTCAAACAAGCTCTAAAAATTATAAAGACAGTTTAAAAATGAGCAAAATGAAACCAACATCTAGCAACTTATGAATGGAAATAGAAATTAATTCTCAAAGACTGGCTTAGATAAAGAGTGACAGGTAAACTGGAAATGCTATTATTCTCTTTGTTACTAGTTCAGAGGGTGGCTGTTTTTAACTTTTGATGCTCAATCACTAGTGAACCTACCAAAAAACAAGTTTAAAATGAATTATTCCAGTTAATACTATCGTCAGAATTATTAGCAAGGCAAAAGCATTTTATTCATATTCTTAAAAATTCTGTATGATGGTGCGCTCTGGTGACCTAAGCATTTTAAACCAGGCACAGTCCACACACATTCCAAGGTCTCTGGTTCAAGACTTGGGGACAGGAAAACAACCAATGATAAACAACCAATGATAAACAAGAGGATGCTTCATCCTCTTCCTGCCTGCCTACTGACTCACCTTCACTCCTGCCTGTACCTTTCCTTAAAAAAAAAATAGAAAGAAAAAAAAATTCTGTGAGTCTTTTAAAAAAGTGCTCAAAACTTCTTTATGAATCTAAGTTTTAAAGGTGAGATCTTAATTTTTTGTTTTATTATAAGAGTGATTCATACAAATTTAAAATAATCAACCAAACACAGGGTGGTTTTTCAATCCCTCTCCACTGAGGCAGAACTAAGTAATAATTTGGTGTGCTTCCTTCTAGCAATTTTTATAAATATAAACATAAAAGTACATACTTATTGGGATGTTAGACATACTTTTTGAAAATGGCTCTATTCAATGAATATTATCAATGCTATCTTTTCAACTCTAAAGACTCTTGATCTTTTTAGTAATTTTTTTGTAATTGAAAAATGCTACAAAGAACATTCTTGCACAACATAAAAAGAACAATTTTATATTCTTTATATATTTACCTCCATGTAGCATATACAAAATTCCACATTGAAAAAAAGATATGTCATACCATACCACAAATTTACCTTGTTTATTGAGTTTGTTTTTGAGTCTTATCTCTACTAATTGCATTGGACTGTCAGCAAGATTAGTTACTCTAGAATCACAATAGTAAATAGCTATTTTTTACTTTTATTCCACCTATAAAATAAAATTAAAATTACAACACATTCCTTTTACTCAAAGAAAAATTCACTCATCCTGAATCTATTAGAATATTATTGCATCTTTTTTTCTATTTTCTGTTCTCATTGATTTGACATGTAAAATTATTTGTTTCAAAACTGAAATTTAAAGTAAAAATATTTTGCATCAATGACTTCTCTAATTTCCAAAGTACTTTCATTACCTCATTTCCTCTTCATACTATCTGTGAAGTGGTTTTTATTCTCTATTCTTTCAGTACTCAGTTTAAAAGACAGAGTCTATTCTTAGTAACAGAAGGAAAGAGAGTTATACAATTAAGAATTGGGCAGAATAATTATTTAGCTTGGGAATAGTTGTTTTAAACTTTACCTGAAAAGGGGTGTGTCTGATATTAAGGGAATTTCCTTCAAGCAAAATGATGAAGCAATGGGACCATACTATTAAAATTTACTTTAAGATGAGCTAGGAATGTGTCCTGTTTCCACGTTCCAAAAACCTGCTGATTGTATCTCTGAAATTCAGTTCAGTCCAGAAAATGAGGTAAGGTCTGCTCTGGAATGGGGGAGATAGTTAACAGCTCTAGTTTCTAAAGCAGTTTCTGACTAAAATGAAACAGAGGGACTTGAGATACTAACTACAAGGCAAGACAGATGGAGTTCATGCTCACAGTATTTGAATAAGTCTGGTCTGCATATCTGAAAACAAATTAGCCATAGATAAGCAAAATTCAAGAGTCTAGAGTTGACTCTACGCTTGCTCATAGTTATTTATTGCTTTGTATCATTAAATCTGTCTCTCCAATGAAACTGTAAATATATTAAAGGCATTGATTCATTTCTAAATTTTTAAGGTCTTTAGGGTGCACTGCACCTATTCCACTTATAAAATCTTGAATCATTAAGTACTAGAAAAAGAAAAACTTTAATTTTAATTGAACATTATTAGAAATGAGTATTTTAAAAGCTTATAAATCCTTCTTTGAATTATTTAGAGAATATTCTTTTGACTAACAAAATTCTGTCATATAATGAAGTAAAACTAGTAAAAATCAGAGAACGAAATTAACAATGCTGATAACCCAATACCTTTCCATCAATGGGAACACCCAGTTCCTCTGAAAACAGGGGGTGAGTTATCCATTTGTAGGCTTCTTTTAGCTGAACTATATCATTTCTTCCCAGCGACAGACTCTGCTTTCTGAATAACATAAAAATTAATTCACTGACATGAAAAACTTTACTTTTTCTATTAAAGGCAAGAATTTATACAATTATTTAAAACTATTTATTAAGTGCCCACTATGTGTTGGGCACTATTTTACATATTAGATAGAAAGCAGAGAACAAAGCAGCCAAAAATTCCTCAGCTTATATTCTAGTAGAATCAAGGAAATGCTTTTTTTAAATGGCATGAAAGATGGTTTTTAAAATTTCAAAGACATAAGTACATTTGTGAGTTCTCTGAGTTAGAATTGCTGTCTTCCAGGATTTATACAGCAGAAGACAGAAAGGGGAAACAAAGAATTGTTTATTGTTCAGAATTATAAAACTGTTATCATAATAATCTCAACCAGACTAAAAATGTTTGTGTTTGCAATGACTCTCTGATAAGAAGAGTCAAATAAGAAGAGTTAGGACACCAAAAGCTGTAGGACAGTAAAAGCTATAGTTTTTTTCCTTTACTGTTAAAGAGGAAATATTAAATCCTCAAGTATCAATGTCCTGAAATTATTAACAATTTAATATCAGATAAATATATGAATAAAAATCTAACATTCTTCCAAAATTTACTCATGAGCCACTAAATAGGCTTGGGCAAGTCCCACATTATGATTTCTAGCTTTTAATCTATAACCTAAAATTGTGATAGAAAGGAACTGAGGCATAAACAAAGAACATGGCACGGTATTATTAAAACTCTCCTGGGAACACTGTGATATCACTAATAAACTAACAGGTTCACATCATTCAAATAATTAAAACTTCAAATCAGTCTTAAGGTTATTTACAAGGATGTTTTTAACAAAAATAATATTAGGGGGAACTTGAATCATTTCTTTAATGTCCAATTTTCACTAAGAGAAACTATTTACTTAAAGAAAAAAAAATCTAGTGGCTAAACTTAACTGATCTGAAAAAAAAAAGACCACTTTAAGAATTTATCTACTCATTCTGCATTCAACTGATATTTTTAAGTGGCTACATGAAATGTTTTCATATACTTTGAGATTATGGTTTAACAATGAAATATCCAGATAAACCCTCCATAGAACAAATAATCAAATTACTTCTCTATAGTCAGTAACTTATTCAAATACTAAAGTATTTGAGCTTCAGAATCTGTTCCTAATTCTCTGAATATCAGAAACATTTTAGGTACTTTAAAATTACCTTGCTATTATATCAATGGATTAATGATCACAGTGGAAAAAGTTTAAAGAACAAAAAGTTGAAACAAAACACAAGAATTAAAAACTAAAAATTATTTTAGATCCAGAGTACAAAGAGTTGCAGTAAAAGTCAATTCTAAAAATGGGTTAAAACATTACTTATTATATATTTAAGACAATTGTATTTTAAATCCTTCATAGTCTTTGAGATACACTTAAACCATCTTAGTCCACGTTGAAAACTTCAGCTACAGATATATTTTTTTCCCTTCCAGGTCAGAGTTAGAGGAAAGGGTTAACAGATCTCTTGGAAACCTTATCCTTAAATTTAAAAAATACAGCACCTAAAATGATGGATTTTCAATCCTCCAAGAACAACGCAGCTAATAACTTAGCTATAGATACAAACTTTAGAGCGCTTTAGAGCAAAGATGAACCAAAATATTCCAATACAATTTTTCTAAATTCTTTGAGTCATATCTCTATTGGTAATTCTTTCATAAATTTTGAAAATAGAATGAACTAGAGACAGAGAGAGAAATGATCTGTGTCCTATACTTTTTCTGTTTCAGGATCCTTATATTGATGAGGATCTTTTGGAAGAACTGAGCATAGTTTAACATTTTTCGATAAGGAATAACAATGGCATCTCATAAGTAATGAGGATGGAAATTGGAAACACTTAGAAAACACTTAGCATGTTCTGACTCTACCAACAAATTTCTAAAATATAGTATCAAATTGTATTATGCCAAACTCATAATAAGCATTTGAAACTAATGTAATGTAACCTAAATGTTATAAATCTATGGTCATTATCTTTTAAAAAATGCAGATATGAAATACAAAACCCCAAAATAAAAGCCAAATTAATTCCTTTTTCCATAAATTACTTAATCAACTTTGAGGTTCTAACAAAAAATCTAAACTCATGTTGGTGTTTCCAGTGCTTCTCTATTCATAATACACAGGAATCTCTGGCTATCACCTGGTTCTTTTTATATTGGTCCAGAATTCTTAGTTTCAAAATCAAAAAAGTTCTGGAAAATTAAAGATTTATTTTTCTTTAGCTCAACTGACAACCAAACCCTTGAATATGTGTTGCTATCTTGAGATTTTGCTTATCAAATCTAGTGTGAGTATTCATAATTTCACTGTAGAAATAACATTTTATATATAGTACCACCTCAAATCCTAGAAGACAGTATATTATAAATGATATTTAACACTATTTTACATTTCCAAAATCTATAACATTCTAAATTCCAAAGTATATTTGGCTTTCAAAAGTTTTAGACAAAAGAATGTAGACCTATGTTTTCTATGTCTTATCTATGTATAATCTCATTGTTGTCCTACCTTAACTAGAATTTTACTTTGCATCTTTTATAGCAGTTTTATAATTTCGTTTCCAAGGCCAGTATAACATTTATTCTTCTAAAATAACTTGTCAAACTATATTATATAAGTGTTCAATGTATACAAAGTACATATTAACACATTAAATTTACAGAAAAATAATTGATCTGCTTTAATAGACTGTGCTATGCAAATTAATTAAACAAGGTTGAAACAAATTTATATAAGACAAATTTTCTCTTTGTGCCAATTATCTAGTAGTTAGGGAACTCACTCTAAAAAAAGAGACAACAGTAGTAAAAGTACTTTGTGAAATCAGGTAGCTTATATTTAAATGACAGTTAAAAAAGCTCTACCTAAATTACTTACCCCATTTCCTGTTTTACCAGCAACCATGCAGCATGCTGTAGGCAATTTAGTCACACCCAGAGAGAAGAGAAAAGGGGAAACATGTTCATTAAAATTAAGTTCCAACATCATCACTACTTAACTAATTTGCTAATCAAACTCTCCTTTCTAGCAAACGAGTTAGTGTTCAGAAATGTGGCAGTGACCTCCATCTCAATTTAAATCAGCAATGACTTAAGATGCCATTTTGCAATGCTGGGTTGCTGTAGCCTAGGAATTCAACAGGGGTATCCCCCATGCTGCCTACAGAATTCTGTTTCTCACTGATGAGGTCATGTATTTCTTAACATGAGTAGCTTATACTTTCTTAAAATATCTTACTATTTCATAGGGAAGGCCAAAAGTGACTGAGTACATACTATGTCCTCAAAACAGACTGAAGGCCTCAGGTCTTTTTCTTTTACTTTTTTAATGGGGCAAATACATTTTTTTAAACTCTAATGATATTCACATGTAAGCATTTAGGAGTGAAGTGTACTAGTGTCAAAAATTCCCTTTGAAATACAACAAAAAATAAGATGGATAGATGGATGGATAAATTGATGTCTAGATACATAATAAAGAAATATAGAAAAAAGGTAATAATTGTAGAATCTAAGTGGGTCTATGAGTATTCACTGTACAATTCTTTAAACTCTGTTATACATTTGAAAATTCTCATAATAAAATGTCAGGGAAACTCCTGGGTATATACCCAGAGGATACAAAGTCTATAATCAGAAAAAAAAATACCTGCATCCCTATGTTCAGAGCAGCACAGGTCACAATAGCTAAGACATGGAAACAACCTAAATGCCCATCAACAGATGAATGGATAAAGAAGTTCTGTTACATATACTCAATGGAATTCTATGTCGTTATTTAAAAAGATGAAATTGTGCCTTTTGCAACAACAATCTGGGTGGGACTGGAGGGGATCCTGTTAAGCAAAATAAGTGAGAAAGAAAAAGAAATAAAGGATGGCTTCACTCATTGTGGAATACAATGAAATGTAACAAATGAACATACAAATCCCAACAAAAATAATAGGACACAGCACTGTGGTGTTGGGGCGGGGGTAGACAGGGGAAAGGTGAAGAGGGAAAAAGGTGGGAGTAAGGGACACTGGAACTCTGGCGGTGGGTATGGTGTGAAATACAGACTGAGATATAATTTCAATATCTTTATATGGACATAGCATTGTGAGCAAAATAAAATATAAAAATATTTTAAATGTTAGGGGAAATATAGAAAGATCAATAGAAACTGAAAAAGTTGTTAAAATGAAGATAACATTCACGGTCACAGTTGTTATGAGGTTTGAATGAAACTCATGTAAATGTTTTGCAATAAATGACATTAAGATTTCTCAGTTGTCAATCAAGACTACTGCATCAGTACCCAGCATTTTGTGAAAATAACAAAAGTATATATGTGTAAGCAAATAAAATACTACATGTAGTCTCTGCTTCTCCATGTTGCAAAAATGACCAGGCATTATTTGTCACATCTACCTCAAGACCTGGGTAAGTAGGTAAGTAGATAGGAAGGTTGGTAGGTATGTAAAAGCTTGGTAAGAACTGTTCCTAGTGTCTAAATGTCTCACCAGGACCTTCAGATTGGTTTATTTGCTTACTTTGCTACTCAACCTAGTATCATATTTAGAATACTACAAGATCCCTTCCTATTCTCCTTCCATTTACTCAAGTCTCTTTGAAAGTGTATGGGCATGGTATAGTACCCACATTACTAGGAGTCAGAAGAGCTGGCTTTAGACTTTACTAAATTACTGGCACTCAATTTTCTAATATGCAAAATGAAATATTTAGACTAAGATGATGGTTTTTAAATTTTTCTGAATGGTTAAAGGTTATTAGTAGTGGTTAGTATACTTCTTTGTGAGAGGCTATTAAGACTCATAGGAATTTGAGATCGCAGCAACAAATGAATAGTGGTCTCCTAACACTGAAACCCTGTTGTCAGCGTAGCCCTACTTCCCTTTAATCTCTAAACTTTTTAAGGGTCAATAAATACTTGTTTCCTTCTCTGTAAAGGGATATTAATACTTCCATTGCAGGGATACTGTGAGAAATTAACAAAATTGTATAGCTAAACAAGTAAGATTCTTACATGTACTTAATAGTGATTATTATTGTTTTTTAGTTAAATACCTTATCTGCAATTCACAAATAAAATTATTATCCCTTAAAAAATTTACAAGACTCAATCCCATTCTGTTACATCCCAAACTGCTCTGCTATAGATCATTCTGGAACCTCTCTCATCAATGAAATCCTCATGGATATCTGAGCTATGAAGAACTACTGTCTTTTCTTTAAAGGGACACAGGCTCTTATGTCCTTTATTATTTATTTTATTTCTAAGACGAAAACAAGTACGCAGGCATGCGGGCAGAGAGAGAGGAAGAAGCAGCATTTTTATTCACTTATTTAGTTGTTCAATTTTGGTTGTTCCCCCTGACCCTGGGGCCTTGGGCTTTATGTGAACTATGCTACTGTAGCCATAGATTTAACACCTGAGCTACCAAGGTATACTTTCTTTTGTCCCTTTTTAGTGATCTCTTTCTCTCCACTTTTGAGAGAAACTCTGTTTCTCTCTAGTCATTTCCCTGTGATGCCATAAAGTCTGCAATGTATCCTGCCAACCTCTGATTATAAAATAGGGTAGAACTGGAGGTTGCCAAGGGAAACCAGAATATCATGTGTAACACGTAAAATTCAATCAAATGTCTTCAGTATCTGAGACTTGCTAAAGGGTTTTTCCTTCCTAATCCTCTACAGGCTCCCCGCACAAGGCTGCCAGCAGTTTGGGCAGAACTAATCACACAGCAGGGGCTGGAAGGCTGAATCCCAAAGAAGTCGGTGTTCTTCAATTATTCAGTTTTTACCACGTGCTAATAATGCCCCTTTTGCGGAGGAATAAGTACATTTTTCTCTTTCAGGTCACCAAGATAATTTTAATAAATGTTCAATTTCTTACCTAGTAGAAAAAATTCATTCTCTAGAGAAAGCAATTTAATTCTTCCTCGCCAACAGAATCAAATGGCATTAAAGTTATCAAGTTTAATCAAATTTCATACCAAAGGCAGTACGTCAACTCTGGAAAATTCAGGAACCTCAATTTAATCCTGGATTCTACTTTAACTTTACTAGAGAATTCTAGGCAGGTCCTAAATGGAGCAGCTGAATAACATGTTTGCTAAAGTGATTGTGTTCTCTGGGAATACACACACATACACGTGCACGCACACCCCCAGTATACACATATGAATACACACTAGAAAGTCTATGCCTGGCAATGGCTTTTTGAGTTTAGAAATCTGAGTTGTGGGTTTACTCAGCACCAAATTATGAGAGTGGGTAACAACAGGTCTAGGGGTTGAGGCTGAGTCAAGCAAAGATGGCAGGAAGCAAGAATAGAGAAAGAGAGGCATTAAAAATGGCAGGTTGGGGAACTACAATTCAGTAAAATCGGAGCACAGGGTATTTATGGTACACGTAAATATGAATAGGGGTTCAACAACTAGAAATAAAACTTAAAATGTCAGGAGATTTTAAGTGTCAAGCTAGGGTAAGAATTCAAAGACTGAAACCATAACATAAAAAGTGCCACATGTATGTATATGCATAATCCTGTGTCAGCACACACCTGAAATATAATCCACCAAGTCACAACACAACCATGATCTTCAGACTTTTGTTTTCCTTATGTGGTAGTTTATGAGGAAAATAAATATTTCTTGTACTATAATGTTTCTTTCTCATATGGGGGAAATAAAGTATGAGAAAGGCTTATGTCCCAGAAAATTGACAGATTACAAAGGAAGCCCACTTTTTTCACATTTGTTGCCTTACAAATATCTGAATGTTTTATTCCTCATTGAGGAAAACAAACACTAGACTAAAAGACAGACTCACCCTCTAAAAACTGTGCGATCACTACCAGGGGGTTTCTTTTCTATGCCTTGGTTTCTCAACTATACTATGATAGGGTTCAATATTTTATTATTTTGGGCATACTTCCTACACGGTAAGCTGGTTACCGAGAATATAGAGATAAAAGCTAATCACTGCCCATAAAGGAAACCCTGAAGTAGAAGAAAGTAGAATGATAATAAACATTAATACAGAGTGGCGGGTGTTTTGCAGGCTTGCAGAAGTTGACAGCTAAATTGAGTTCTGAAGAACAGCTACTCAGAATTAACTGGACAAACAATGGAAAAATGTTTAAAATAAAGGAAATCCTCTGATGTATAGGCTAGAGAAAGTCAGGAAGGCTGAGAACGTCTAAGTCTGTGATCCAAAAAGCTGAGGAAGTGTGGCTGGGGGAGTGCAAAGGAGGAAACAGGAACTTAGATCACAGAACTACTGTGCCCATGTGAAGGGATTCACATTTTACAATTAAGGCAATATGGTCGCACAAAAGTATATTATGCAATGGAGTGACATCATCACATTTGTCTTCAGGAATGCTTACTCTCATAGGGTAAATTAAAGGAGGAAGAGGAGAACTAAAGGAAAAGAAGACATTTGGTAAGCTATAGTAGTAATTCAAGTAAGAATCACTTTCTTCTTGAAGTACTGGTGGGGATGGAGAGGTATAAGTAGCTTTATGAGATAATGAATAAGATAAAAACAACAGACTTGGTAATCATTAATGATGTTGGGCTTCTTAATTAACACTAATGCTCCTATAAAACTCTAAAGTCTTTTGAGTCCTACACATCTCTTTGACTCATTTATTATAACAAAGATAACTCAAATACAGACTTGTACCAACATGGAAATGACAACAGTTGTGTGCACAGCTAGAGGTATTACCCTCTGCTCCCTCTTCTTCACTCAACACGTGCACTTATAGTGGGATACACATTTATGTATTTTCCTGCACACAGAGTCTATTGGGAAGTAGGCTTCAATAACTAGGTTAGTACAAATAAAAACTCTTCATCCTTTACCCCCCTGTCCCCCGGCACAATCGCCTAATAATTTTCTTCTTCTCCCCATCCCCCAGCCTGTAACAACCTAGAACATCTGCCTCAGGAGCCCCACTCCTCACCTTGTGTCAGGCTTGGTGTTCAGGTGTGTGACAATAAGAGAAAGGTATGAGAGGATAAGAGAATGTACTCCTACAACCACTGTTTGACTCTACCAATTAGTTGAGATAGATTCCTCTTCATTTCTCTGCCTTAATCCCACTCTAGTCTTACCCAGAGTCTGAAAAACCCACCCAAATCATCCACACATCTTTCTCTACCAGGCTGAGAAAAAGAAATAAAGTGAGATATAAGATTATCTTATGCCAGCATTTCCTACTATTAATGGCAATAAAAACCTTTAGATAGCATTAAAAAAGATACTGTTTTATTTTTGACAATGCAAGAGAGGAAAAGCCAAATCAGCAAAGAGAGAAGAAAGGTGCACAGCTAAACTAAACTGTACAGATCTGTGAACCCAAATCCCAGGAGAATTACTATTTCTTTGTTGTGAGTTTTAAGGAAAATTTCCATTGCGTTTTCTCATACTCTTGTGTGCTAATGTTTGCCGAGGTCTGCAGGGTTTGACTGGCAATAATCACAAGAGGAAATTCTATGGGAGTGGGAAGATGGGCTAGTAGTGGGAGTGGGAAGATGGGCTAGTAGTAGAAGTGGAGAGAGGGATCAAAACGGCATGCCCTGATCGTTTAGCAGTTAAGTCCTCTGTACAAACCACATACATCCCAAAGACCTGGGTTTATATCCCAGGGATAACCACCAAGATGAACAACTAAATAAAATGCATCTTCCTCCCCTTTCTTCCTGCCTGTCTAGCTAACTACTCACCTTTGTTCCTGCCTGCACCTTTCCCTTAATGCAAAAAAACATTTTTAAAGAACAACTGCAACGAATAAAGGCTATGGGAGAGACACAAATATAGACATAACTCAGTCTTATCTTTTAATATCATGTTAATGGAATAATGTGGCAACTGAATTTCAGGAAACTTTAGAGTTGATGACATCAATGAAGCAAAGACATCTCAACAAATACCGGTTAGCAACAGGGTGAGGCTGAGAGGATGCGGACGAGTTACAAGTTTCCTCCTAGCATATGATTTTAGCAAACTAATATCCTCCCTGAAACTGATTAACAAAGTGAATTTGCAGATTCAAGAGACTTCAATGTATCAATTAGCTCAAATTCAATAGTCATAAATACAATTTTACTCCAAAACTATTACCAAGAAAAATAGCATCTAAAAGTATATTTTAAGTGATTAAACACCAAGGAAATAAATTAGTGGTTAATTTCTGAGAATCTATGAATTGTTGAAAAAGCTCTCTTTAAGAATAACTCAAGAATTCTATAAAGAGAAGTATTTAAAAATTATTCCAAATCATTCCACAAGAAAATTAGAGACTGAAATCATAACAAATGTTAAACTTGACTTACACTAAATATATTCTTAGGGATAAGGATTTATTTATTGAAATTTTAAAATAAATTAATTTTAGATAATTTTAGATACCACTTTCTCAATATACTAGAGGAATTTATTGTAATAAAATAATCAGACTTCCAGCTTCTGTCCTATTCTCTGGAAAATCATTGCAAAATAAGATAGACAATGAGAAGAATAAACTCATCTTCAAGGATAAGAAAAGAATTATGCTAATTCTTAATATGAAGACAGAATGGGAATGCAGGAATGGAAAGTTGCAGAGCCCAGGTACCTGACCTCTAATTGTTGGCAAACAGAGATACTTGCTGCTCCAAACTCACTAAAACTGAGGGCTAGAGGCATACTACAATAAGAGGATGAAACGTAGGGTAAAAAAAGGTAGAGCTGAAGGCTTGTAAGGAATGGATAGACCTCCAGGTCCTCTCCCTGACACCAAGCAAGAGGAGAAACAACCAGTGTGAATAACTAAATAAAAATAAAAATTTTAAATGCTTCTTCTTCTTTCTGCCTGTCTACATACTCGCTCACATTCTTGCCTGCACCTTTCCTTTAAAAAAAAAAAAAGCCCTGTGCTCAAATACAAATGGACAAAGATCACTAGTCATTTGAAAAAAATCTCTCATGAAAGAAATCAAAACAAACACAAAAGTAGAAATAACATATGAATCCCCATGTACCCTTCCACCAACCAGTTTCAAATTGTCAACATTTTGTCAGTTTGGTTTCTTTATCTTCACTGCCACCTTCTCCTTCTCCTCCTTCTCCTCTTGTCTCCAAACTCATGTAACATATGCATTCAGATACAGCTACAAGAATATTTATGGTTTTACTTTTGAAAATTAGAAATGACCTTACTATCTATTAATAGTATAAATTAAACTGAAGTATATTCATAAAACTGAATACTATATAACAATGAAAACGAACTATATTTCCACATAGCAATTTGGATGAATCTTCTAAAAATAATACAAAATGAATTTTGCCAGACACAAAAGATGTATCACGTTATATCCCATTTTACATAAGTTCAAAATCAGGCCTACTTAAACTCTAGTTTTAGAAAAAAAACAATGGTTACCTGTGAGGAGAAGGAAGGAGTTAACTGCTGATCAATATTAAAACAAAAACTTACTAAAAAGAAAATGAAAAAATTCTATTCTACAATAGATTTCAATTTCAAAGACTTGTGCCAGGGACTGTATTTTCCATAAGACAATTACTTAAAATGTGAGAAATATGAAAGATTCCACAAGCTAAAATAAGACTTTAAGATATCTGACAGGCTAAACAACAGACATTGTATATACTATAAGCTCAGGAAAAGAAAAGTCCTCTGTGCTATAGGAATATTATTTATCTGAATTTACCTGATTAATTACACTAAACCTATAGTGAGTGTGATTAAAAGTTCTTTGGAAGACAACACATAGTGCATCTTAAATCTTACTTGCAAAATAACTTGAATTTCATCATGAATTAAAATGTTATCCAATAGAAAGTCGCCTGAATACATGTCTACATGAAAAAAGAATATTTTGGAATGCCAATTTAGCGTTCATGACAGGTTACTGATTTCCTCAACAGGGCTTTAGTGCACATGGCCACTTCCTAGATGGCGGATTTCTGTGATGTTTTCAGAAATATCATCCAAAGCCTCACTAAAATCGCTATTTCATGGCTTTTAATATGAATTTTGTGATAATACCAAATGACTTAAACAATCAATAACATTGTAACACCCTAGCTTCACAAGATGTGACCTGAATTCTAAAGAGAAACCATTTTATGATTCTTAATGTAAAAAATAAAAGGACTACCAGTGTTACACCTTGTACTTGCTTCATCACTTCACTTTCTTTTATATGCATCATGACCACATTTAAATAAACTCCATTTTATTTTTCCCCTTCCCATTCCCAAACCGTGAACCCAGGTCGTTGGGCCGTAAGTGGCAGACTGCACCCCAAGCACATGCCGAACATTCAAGTCACCAAGGCACACCTATGCTAACTCTTTAAAAAAAAAAAAAAAAAGAAAAGGCATAGGCAGGAATGAAGGCAAGTAGGCAGAAAAGAGAGGAGAAAGAAACATTTTATTTATTTTTTTATTTACTTGATCACATTGGTTATTTGCCCCAGAGCCAGAACACAAACCCAAGCCCTTGGGATGTATGTGGACTGTGCTTGTTCAGAGGCAGCTGACCAAACCGCTACTCGACCTACCCAGGAATGCCTATGGTAATACTTACTTTAGACAGAGATTCCACCAAAATAATAAATTAAGCATTTCAATCATATTAATACTCCAAGTTACTTAAATAGTTTTAAAATTATGATTTAATGAAAATATGATTCTTTAATTTGCCAAGATATATAAACATAAAAGTGTTCTTTTTTTTAATAAAAAACTTTGCCCTCTTCATTTTGCCAGTAGCTGCTCTGAGGACTATTGCCGTGGTAGTAGAGAGTGTCATACACCCAACTGATCTCTGATGACCAGCTGTTAGACTAAAAGCTACAAGCAGGAAAAAGGAAGCAGCAAATGAAAATAAAGAAATAAAAATGTTTTTTTCTTTTCTCCTTTCCTTCCTTAAAATGCTTCCTCTCCCAACAACTTTCTTCTCTTAAAAATTTTCTAACAAGTTGATAATGAAGTTGGATATATCTGATTTATGAGTGACACCTGATACCAGCTTCTTCTGTTTGAACATTTGGACATAACCATGAAAAAAGGCTATGGCTGAAAGCCAAAGAGGCACTCCCACCTCCATCTATCCATATATTTTTTAAACATCATAATTCATCACTACCACCACCATCATCATCTCTCCTTCCTTTCTTTCTTTCTCTCTCTCTCTCTCTCTCTCTCTCTCTCTCTCTCTCTCTCTCTCTCTCTCTCTCTCTCTCACACACACACACACACACACACACACACACAATCTTCCTAAGATCAAAGGAATATCAAAAGTAGTTCCTCACAAAAATGACTGGAAATTTCTTCTATTTTAAGATATCTGCTGTAATAAGATATCTGATTCAGAACCTCTTCTAGAGCTATTCTAGGCAAACTGACTTAACTACTGCTCCACTACTGCATACCAAAAATAACTTACAGAGATTAAAAAGGAATCACATCATACACAAAGGTTGGAAACTCCTGTTCTTGTGATCAGAGGTTCATCCCAGGTATGAATGAATTTATACCTGGGATGGGAATGTGTTCAAGGCTCACAAATCGCAATCAAACACATATCATTTTAAGTGAGATCCCAAAAAAAAAGTTGAGGGTCTCTGTTCTAGATGATCACCAAGGTCCGCTACAGATTCTATGTATTCTCCTATGATTCTGTGATTCTAATGACATATACTTTCACATACCAGTGGTGTGCTTACAGGGCCATGCTACCGAAATTACTTTTTAAAAGGAAAATGGGTTTTAATTGCTGCATGTCCTGTGAAGGGATTTAAAACCTTGCAGCCTGTGTATGCAAAACATGGGAAAGTTTAATGTCATCCCTGTCCCAACTCATCCATGAAGATCTGTTGAAAGATTCCTTAGGGGCAGAAACAGTGATCTCTATAATTTTCCAAGTTTTTCAGTACCTTATTCAGCAACCTTATAAAAATACATTATGTACAAATACATGAACCATAAAGGAACTGAAGCAAATTGTAACTAACCTAACTAAAAATAGTACTACAAATTCTGAAAATTCTTTAGTAAGATCAGAAAAAGTTTGTTGTTTGAAGTGAACCTTGAGTTAGTCTTAAATGGTAGATGAGAGAACAAAAACTGATTTTTTTTTTTAAAGGAAAGGTGCAGGCTGGAATGAAGAGAAGTAGGCAGGCAGGCAGGAAGAGAAAGGAGGAAGAAACTATTTTACTTTGTTGTTCACACTGGTTGTTTCCCCTGAGTCCTGGACTTGAACCTTGAGGTATGAGGCTTGCTCTTTTGGAGACAAACTGACTTAACTGCTGCTCCACTAGTGCATGCCACAAAAAACTGAATTAAACAGAGTGCCTCTCTCACAAATAAAAACCGAGAACTTGTGGAAAATGAACATAAAAGTAGAAAATACTAAATCAGAGAGGTTAATGAATAGTCACCTCAGATCTGCACACACAATATGAACTTGAAAGAGTAGCTCTCAGTATTTGAAGGCAAAGCAATTGCATCAAACACAATTTTAAAAAATATTGCCATTTAGGAAAAGAAAGCACACTGATCAATTACAGACAGAAAATTACTGGCATATTCAATTAAGAAAGCTCCCAGATGAATGGCGAGGCATTTAAGAGGCCCCTATAAATACATGAAAACTTCTGAATACGTGCATTTGTAGGACAAAGGGTTCACTGCTTTTAGAGTCTTAATGAGGTCATAAAAATGACTGATAACCCACATATTTAAGTAAATATGCAAAAAGTTTTTTGAATACCATTTGTTAGAATTTAAGAAAATATAATTTTGTAAAATAGAAACAGCTACCACAAAAAAGGTACTGCTTTTATTTTTGGCTACTTTTCTATGTATCATTTAGTCTACTCAATACAAAACAAGGAGCTATTACACATTATAACAAAGGAAAAGGTTTGGATTCATTAAGTAAAACTCTAGTCATCTCAAGATGTAGGTGCACCATACCGCTACAAGTAACATTGAAGAGATAATATATCCATTTAAAGCAACAGAGAAGCAAACTCTTTTCTATAGACTAGGTCCCACTGAGGAGGAACCAAAAAGTCAAAATGTGTAGAAACTGATAGTACAATATTGCCCTCTACTGGACTCCACTAGTAAACTCTCACTCTTAAAATGACAATGGAATGCTCTTAAAAGTACAATATTAGCCAAAGTTAACCTAATATTAGCAAAAGTCTGGCTCATTCATTCTATAGCAATTTAATGCAACACAAATTTAGTGTGTTGCTGATGTTTAGAGGAATCAATCATGAATATAAGGTAACAAAAAACTAACAAATACTTTTCTTAAAACTCTATATAGTTGAAAGGGTAAACAAAGTCTCTAGCAAACTAGATGGTGCATGCCTTTCTTCCATGCATCCCTGCCAAGTTGTTGCCCAGTCTTAACTTAAACATTCTGGTCATAGAAAACTCACCAAACCTGAAAATAGTCTTTCCTTTTCTAGATAATTCCTAATAGCTAAAATCCTTTCTCTGCTAATTCTATCTCTGCACCAGAAAACATATCTATAAGTAATCCTCTTGATTTTTTTTTTTTTATTATTAAAGAAAAGGTGCAGGCAGGAATAAAGGTGAGTAGAGGCAGGAAGGCAAGATGAGAGAGGAGAAAGAAGCATTTTATTCATTTTATTCAGTTGTTCATCTTGGTTGTTCCCACCAGTGCCAGGGCATGAACCTGGGACCTTGGGATATATGGAGTGAGCCTTACTCTTACTCCACCAGGGCATATTGCCCCTCAAATACACACACACACATTTGTATACATGTATACATACACATATACATATGTATATGTGTATATATATATAAAAGAAAGGTGCAGGCAGGAATGAAGGTGACCATGCAGGAAGGCAGTAAGAGAAAGGAGGAAGCATCTGTATTTTTCAGTTGTTCACACTGGTTGCTTCCCCCCAACACCCAGGACTCGAGCACAGGTGTATGTGGCTTGCGCCTTCGGAAGTGATTGACCTAACACTGCTCCAACAGGATGCACCATCCCTCAAATATTTAAGGGGAATAGACTTATTCCAATGAGTCATCTATTCTCCAAATTACATAACTCAAGTTCCTTCAGCAGTAGCTCCTGATTTCAGATTTCTCCACCACTCTGAATGTACTTCTTAAGTGTGCTGTTTTCTATTGCTGTGATAACAAAGTACTGCGAACTCAGTGGTTTAAAACAAAACATATTATCTTTAAGTTCCGTAGGTGAGAAGTCCAGCAAGGTTTCACCGGACTAAAATCAGTGTCAACAGAGCTGAGTTCTTTCTGGAGGCAGGAAGCTAGTGAACCCATTTGCTCACCTTTTCTAGCCTTTTAGAGGCCCACCTCTGTTCAGTGGCTTCCTTTTACTATCCTTAGAGGAAGTAGCATCTTTCTGACCAATCTCTCACAAACACATCTTCCTCAGACACTGACCTCAGCCAGGACAGGTACTTTTAAGGACACATGATTAGGTTATGTATACCCAGATAATTCAGGATAATCTATTTCAGCCTCCTTATCCATTATTAATTACACATGCAATTTTTCACAGAAGGTAGCATATTCACAAGTTTCAGGATTAGATGGACTACTCTAAAATGCCTTCCTATTTGTCCTTTTTCCTCCTAAAGTAGAATGTTCTGTATGAATACATCACTAATTTATGTTGAATTGTTAACTAAAACTCCTAAATTTTAAGCATAACTTTTAAGCCACTCCTGTCTCATCTTCTACTTGATGGTTGTTTTTCTAAACCTAAGTATAAAAACTTATCTGTACTCCATTAAATTTTATCTTGTTAGATTTCCCTATTCTTGAGATCTCTTTGAATTCTTTTTCTTTTTCTTTTTCTTTTTTTAAGGAAAGATGCAGGTAGGAATGAAAGCAAGCAGAGGTAAGCAAAGAGGGAGAGGAGAAAGAAGCACCTTATGTATTTTATTTGTTCCTCTTAGCTTTTCTACCCAGTCCCAGGTCCTTGGGACACATGCCCAGACAAAAGCAGTTAAACAAACCACTACACTATTTCACCAGGGCATGCACCAGAGCTCAATTCTAACACAATCTATCTGCTTGACTCTCATCTCTGCCATACTCACTCATAATGTTCCCATTATATCATTGCTGATAGAAATTATGAACAAGATAAGGTATGAAAACAGCCTATGGTACAACAGAAATCTCCCTGAAGTTTAGCTATCTTTGAATTTCAATTTGTTCATGAATCATTAAGGTCCTTCTGTACCCAATCTCTAGAGATTCTGACGTGAGCAATCTTCAATACCTCCCACCATGTGAGTTCAGGTGGTTGATGTTTGGGAGAAACATTGCTCAGTTTGACACCAGGCATTAATCAGCTCCTTTAGGGCATGAACAATCAGACACAATTCACCCAATTTTTCTTCACATTTTGCGCATTTTTCCTGCCACTTTCAGGAAGTTATCATAAGAGAGAAACCTGGCCAAATGACTGGTTGAATTCCAGTCACAGTAACATTGCTTTATTTCCCTGCTCTATGAGACCTACTAACTGAAAAAGGAAGAAATGTTGCAGACATGATTTGTTCTTAATGAACCTGTTCTGTTGACAACCAAGTCTTCCTTATCTTCTCAGTTTACTTCCTTAGTATTTGATCTAGAATCTTGCCAGAATTTTTAGGGTCAAGCTCACCAGTTGGTATTTAAGAGATCTAAATGTTCTTCGCCTTTGGAAAATTGGGACTGCCCTTAACTGTCTTCAGTCCTTTGGAAAACCTATTATCTTTTAAAAGCTCTCAAAGATCACAGACAGTTGCAAGATCTTTTTGAATCTATTCTGGAATATAATCCATCCAGGCTCAAACATTTAGAGAAGCTTCACCATGTGGGGATTTCATTCTCTCATATCAATGATCATTCTACCCTTTTCAGTTTGAGGAGCATGTTCCTTGACAGAAAGGACAGAAGCAAAATGGAATTTTCAGAGTTTTGCTTTCTCTACAACATCCATCAACAATATACCATTTGTTCCAAATAGCAGATCCATCCCTTTATCATCTTTTTCTTGCTTTAAATATAACTTTAAGCATCCCAAGTTTTCCTTAGTAATCCTTGAAATCCTTTACTCATTAGAGATTTCCAGTTGGTACTTAGAGATCAAAGCAGCCTTCTTACATTTTCAGTAATTTGACATCTTTCCTGTATTTTTTAAAAATTAATTTTAGATTGGCAAAAAATTTAACTGTTGAGTTGAGTGATACATGCACAGGAATACATTAGGCTATTCTTACTATTTTTGAAATTTTCCAAAATAAAAATACATACACAATATATATATACATACATACATATATCAGAATGCATTTTTTTCCAAAACTTTCTTTTATTGGTTGGAAGAATTTGATTTGAAATAGTCTGAATTGTACAGTCTCTAAACTTTCCAATACTTTTCAATTCTCTTCCAGCTCAGATTCCTAAGTCATTTTGCTTTGATTGTCTTTTTCTTGGACTATTTGAAGTTAACCTACCGAAAGTCTAGAAAATATTCTGTCTACTCCTCCCTTCCCAGCAGGAATACACATATTGAAAGGTTATCAATTTTTCATTTAGGACTAGATAATTTTCCCCCATTATCCTTTGGTTCTCAAAGTACTAGCAGTACCAACACTACCTGTGAGACTGTTAGACAGGCAAATTCATGAGCCCCACCTCAACGGCTATATCAGAATCTCTAGAGATAGGGTCTGTGAAACTCTCCAAATGAATACTTTGCATAATAAATTTTGAGAACAACTACTTCAGTGAAGAAATTGTTCTAATCACAAGTCAGACAATAAGCCTTTAACCAAATATGATTTTCATCAAGTGCCTAGACACTGTAAGCCCTAAGCCCCTACTACTGTATGTTAGCTTGTCTGACTCCCTTGCACTGCAACTCATCACCTCTTCTCTTGACCGAGTACCATACAGCAGACATTTCCACTCCTGGATCTACCCCATTTCTCTCTTTATTCTCCTCTACCTGGAGGAGGACTCTTAAATAGTGTCCAGCTAGTTTCCTATTGTTCTTTTGTGGATCCCTGGATACCGTCTGTTTTTCCTCCTTGCTTTGTCTTACTTGCTGTCTAACAAGCTTTGATCAATTTATCTGCTTGTATTTCTCCTCTTTAGCAGTATTCTAAAACTATTCTGATCAGCCCAGCTACTTTCTAGGAAAACACCCTTACTCCATATTCTCCTAAACTCAATGGAATATGATAACAAATATACTAATAGTAAATTTTTTCTTGAATTTTTAAATAGTGCTTTCACAATGATGAGAAATAGAAACTATAACTAAACCCAGAAAGGAATTGGTAGGGCCAGGAATATGGAGGGGTTAATATAAGTTCAATTCTTTGATTACTTAAAAAGCCTTTAATTGAGGTCATCCCTTTCCTTGGTTCTCTTGTAAGCAGGGATACAAATCCTAGCATGTTGGTAAAAAATGATTTGCTTTCAGCACACTCTGGTGGCTCAGGCATTAAGTCTGCAGCTGCTGCCTAGTCTGTGTGGGTCCTAGGGGAACAACCAAAATGAATAACTAAAATAAATGCTTCTTCCTCCTCTCTGTTCCTGGCTGCCTACTTGCCTTTATTTCTGCCTGCTTCTTTCCTCTAAATATATATGTATAGTCTTTCAATCAATATACCTATGATGATAATTTTTTCTTGACAAGAGGAAAAAAACTGAATCATTCAATCTGATTGAAAAAAGTAGTGCTAAGTTCTAGGTTTTATAAGATCAAAGTTGAAGAATGACAATATTAAAAAAAGAGCCACCAGAGAAGTCAGAGAATTTTACTCAAAAATGCAAGATAGTCTCAAGATGTAAAATTTGTCTTCACTGGGATGTGTAAGAAGTTAACAAGTTTGAAAGACAATTTATATCTAATCTGGCCTATATAATACATCTCACTTCAAAATAATAAAAGATGGCAATAAAAAAGTAACAAAGCATAATAAAATCACAAAGTGAACCATAAACATAATTTGCTGAAAAAAATCTGAGTTGTGAAAATATTATACTGAATATGAAGCTACATAATTCTTGAATAACTATTATTTTAAAGAAATGAATGGGTAAAATAAATTATTCACAAGACAAATAACAGTAAGTCACCTGACACACTAAACTGTGGAAAGGTATTAATTTTCCAATAATTAGGGTAGTCATCACATACTTCTGCTAACTGGTTTAGCAGAAAAATTCAGTTACAAAAGTAAACAAGCACATCTCTGTGGCTTAGTGGCTAAAGTGCAGGCTGTGAAAAGCCCAAGGTTTTGGGTTTGAGACCTGGGGACAGGGGAAAGAAAAATGAAAAAAATGAGTAGTGTTTAAGAAAAATAAAATAATTCTTAACACAGCATCTTTTCTTTCTAATCTGGAATATAAATACTTAGCACATATCAAAGAAATATCAAATTAATATTATTAAAACACATGTGATAAAAAGGACAATATAAATTTCAATGTAAAAACAAACTTTGAGAGCGTTTGGTAGCAAAATACATCACCATATTTAGAATATATACTTCTTATTCCTATTTAGTCAAACACTAACTTTTTGTGAGTCAATTAGCTTTTAGAAGTTTGTTACTCCTCTACCAAAATTGAACTTTGGGTACACCCAGGTGGAGTAGTAGTTTTGTCAACCATCTGCAGCAGGTATAGTACACAACATCCCAAGGACCCAAGTTTGCATCCTGGGTCTGGGTGGAACAACCAATGAGAACAACTAAACGAAAATAAAATAAAGTGCTTTTTCCTTCTCTCTCTCCCTGCCTGACTACATTCCTACCTGCACCTTTCCTTTAAAAAAAACTTCCATTCAATTGAAAAAAAAAAATTGGACCCTGTAGATGACCTATTAGTCAGAATTCTTTAATGATTGACTAGAAAATGAGCTTAACTGTTTACAAAAAAAAGGATCATCATCTTTCCCTTTATTCTTTCATTTGTTCAGTTCTATTTCCATCAACAGAGTACTTAAAATCATTCTACTCTTTTTCACTTTCCAGCTCCTCTCTATCACTTTACTTTGCTTCAACATCTCTGAACTCAATCGTCAGCCCTTTAGGGACTAATAAACATATTCACCCCAAAAAAGTAATGGCGTAACTTATAATGTTCTGGTGATGCTTTGGGATTCTTGGGGGAAAGACACATCACATATATTATATTATATATATTATAGAAAATATATATCATAATAATTCTAAAGAGATCCATTTAAATATATATATATAATATATATTATATACTTAAATGGATCTCTTTAGAATTCACTGTTTTAATAAAGATATGTTTATGTTTTCATGTCAGTTTTGACACACAAGAATGTTACAGTAGGCATGCCCTGGTAGAGTATGGTTGGGCACCCAAGGGCCTGGGTTCATGTGCCGGGGCTGACCAGAACAACCAAGATGAAAGACTGAAAAGTGCTTCTTCCTCTTCTCTCTTGCTGCCTGCCTGCCTCTGCCTTCATTCCTGCCTGCACCTTTCCTTTAAAAATATATAAATAAAGTAAAAATGAAAAAATAATGTTACAGTAATCGTAACTATTATTTTTATCATGTAACAAAAGAAAAAATAAACATAAGGTTACTTCTCTCTTTTTCCACTAATCAGAAGTTTTGCCACCTTCTTACATTGCTTTCCAGAAAATAAGGTTCATTATAATTGAAATGACCCTATGGTAATGGCACTATAAAATGCACACACCTGTACCAAAAGATCTCTGGTGTCAAATCTCTTTCTGACCAACATGCTTCCCACAATGAATGTCTGTTATTGAAGAAGAATCTTTAAAAAAGATGGCAGTCCTGTGATGAATAAACTAACGAGTCAATAATTCTTTGTTTAATCCATTCATTCAATATTATTAAATGTCTTTAAATTGCTTTTAATCATTTGGTAAGTATACAAAATATGCAAAATATAATATGGAAAGGAATATTTTTGCATCTCTACTTTTGGAGAAATTTTTGGCATACATTTCATATACAGTATTATGTATGTAAATGAACTTACCTCTCTTACAGATAGCTGTGGTGGAAAGGAGACTGAAAATACCAAGCTGGAGAATTCAAACCCAGAAACCTCAACCTTTTGGCACACCTAAAAAAAATTACAATTATGCAAATTCCCAGAAATTGCTGAAAAACTTTACACTAATCTTCATAATATAACATAATACTAATTTTCAAAACTTTTAAACTTTCACCTTTGAATAGGGATCTCTTACAAACATCATGAAATCAAATTGCTGAGACTCTGAAGACTGATACCACGAGATATGAAAACAGTTAGGACTCACCCACAGAGCAGTCAACTGAATGTTAAAATAGCTTTCTACTAGGTTATCTCATGGTTTAAAAAAGATTTTAAATAAAATAAAGCCAAATTTCACACTCTTTTGAGAGCTAGAAACAAACGGAAAGCCCACACTCTATCATATAGCTTCTACAAAACTGTCGCATTTGTCTTTTATAAACACTAATAGATATAACTAAGAAAATTTTCTCTAATTCCTTAGCTATTAAGTACCACAGGGAAAACTGATGTATTTTTCTTAAACTGAATAGCACTCATGACCTAAATACATGGATATATATTTCATTAATTTTCAGATACCATGTTAAAAAGAGAAGGCTTTTGCATTTTTTTTCAAAAATAAAAAACTAAAAAAATGGTATGTATGTGTTTTAACCCTAGCCTAGGGTCTTGAACCCAGATCTGTGGGCTTTACAAAGCCTGCACCTTAGACACCTTAGCCTGTGCCTGAGCCACAGGAGTGTACCAAAAATGTTTTTAATAATCCACTGGTGTGAAACAAATTAAAATGAATGACCCTGTTCCTTAGATAACAAAATTTGAAGCTATAAGACTGAAAATCTCTACATAATTACATATAAACTGAAAACCAAATTATTTACCTTTTTAATGAACTCTTTTTCACAGAATTCTTGAAGAATCCCCAGGCAAACATTGCATACATTTAAATTTGAGTTCTTGGAAGTAATGTTTCCAACTTCAATAGCAGAGATCCTTCCCTCTCCATTTTGACTTAGATTACTAATTCCCTCAATTCCAACTTCTAGTTCTTGTCGTCGAATTTTTTTGGGAGGTGGGTTTGAAGCTTCCAAAATTAATCCATCTTTTTCAGTTCCCAGAAATTTCTGTAGTTCATTCAGCAACTCCTGAAAGTTAATTAAAAAAAAGTAATAATCCTTTAACAATGATGCTCTTAAGGGTAAATGAAGTGTGTGAAAAGTATGACATATTACAGACTTACACAATATTGATTTATATCAATTCTGGAGTTACCAATTTTATTAGCCAGCATTGGCATTCTGAAGAATTTAAAAGAGAATTATCTATTTACAAAGGCAAAGCGTGGCCTGACCCCGCTTGTGAATGGGACTCGGTGGAGTTCAGTTTTGAGTCCAGTATGGGAATTAGCCTCTTTGATCTCTTCGGCTTTTCTGGACCTCGCAGACAAAAAGATCCCTTTTTTGGAGGGATGACTCGATGAAGAAGACCAGGTAGAGGAAGAAGGAGCCACCTGGGGCGGTGGAAGCCCTAGGTTTGAGGGTCCCCAGCCCCCAGAAGAATTTGGCTTCAGCTTCAGCCCAGGAGAAGGCATGCATTTCCGCAATAACTTAGGTTTTGATGATCTAGTTTGAGATTTCAATAACATCTTCAGAGAGATGGGGGCCTGGACTTTGCCTTCCTGCCCTCCTGAACTTCCAGGTCCTGAGTCAGAGACACCTAATCAGAGAGCAAGAGGGACAAACGGCTGGGGACTCACTGCTTAAGTATCCAGATAGTTAACAGCCCAGGATCTTTGGGGGTGGTGGGGCAGGGCGTGTCTTGGAGAGTGATGTAAAATCTGAATCCTCCAAACCAGCACCAAACTGGGGCTCCCAGAGACCTTTGCATGGGTCTGATGACACGTGGTTTATGACCTCCCACTCTAGAGCCAGAGAGAACAAAGATCTCCATTCCCAGGTTTCCCAGGGGGGCCTTGGCAGCCCCAACACAAATCCTATTTTGAGAGCGTTTCCCTGACCAAGATCACTGAGCCAGATGGGACAGTGGAGGGGCACTGGACTGTGGTGGACAGTGAGAGCAGGAGAGACCACAGTCACCCCACAAGAAGCAGAAGGCAGCCCTGGAGATGATCCAGAATCACCAGTACCTCCACCCATGGTGGATGTCTTTTCCACACTGGACTTATTCCCAGGACGTTGGTTCCCATCGTGGTAGCCTTGTTAACCCTCAGAGGCCTTCAGGTTTCTCTCACCAACTACCCTTTGCTCACCACCAGTTGGCTTAGTTTTCCTCAGGGCCTTGGGTGTGTAGGACAATGAATTGGGGGTCTATCAGTATGTCACTCATTCCGACTGACCAATAAAACCTTTATTTATGTTAAAAAAAATCCCACAATCACTGAAACTTCATATAAATAGTGAGACTTCTTTTTTAAAGAGGAATAAGAATATTTATTTAAATGTTTCATTTTGGTTTCAACACCCACCGCCCCTGAAGTCATGAACTTGGGTCCTTGGGTTTTTCATGGTCTATACCCTAACTGTCAGCTGCCTGAGCCACAAGGGTATGCCTAAACAGATTTTATTAAGTAAAATAATTTCAAGACAATTTACTAAACTTTGGCACCAAAATTACAAGCCACTTATATGTGCATTAATTCAAAGAAGCCCTCTAATACCTTCCAGTGTATCTAATTTCTATACTCTGCATTAGCATTGAAAAAATATTATTTTCTTATTTCAAACATTCTATTTCTATAAATACTCAAGATTTTCCCTCTGTTTTGTTTAAATTAAACAGGTTTTATTATTCAGTGGTTGAGTAAATATCTTTTGAAATTCACTCATAATCGACTGAGTCTAAAGTGGAAAAAAATTCAAACAGATTTAATTCAGTTTATTAAGACATTAGTTCTTGGCACGCCCTGGTGGAGCAGTGGTTATACCCCCGGGGTTAGAGTCCCAGGTCTGGAGAAGCAGGGAAGCAACTAGTGTGAACAACTAAATAAAAATAAATGATGCTTTCTCCTCTTCTCTCTTCCTTCCTGCCTGTCTGCTTGCCTTGATTCCTGCCTGCAATTTTCCTTTAAAAAAAAAGACATTAGCTTTCCTATTCTATCTTTAACATACACATACAGGTATATTATGACCCACAATAGTAAGTTTATTATTATCTAAGAGTTATAATGTCTGTATAACATAGTATTTATATATGTACATGTACATACAGTTATATGAATAGAAGACATTAAAATTTAAGTAATTTACAAAAATGCCTTCAAATATTTTTATATTTATACAATATGATAGAAATAAAAGTTGGTAACACTGCTCCTTTATATGCTATGTACTTTAAATCTTACAACATATATATAGACTAATAAATTATAATGTATTTAAAAATGTTTAATCACACAAAACCAGTCTTATTGTTTTACAATTAATGTATATAAATGACTATACACATATATTAATCATCACAGCATATATACCATTTCCAGTTTTCAAAGTATTTTCACATACTTTATTAGACATTGTCTCTTAAAATCCCATGAGGTAGATGTTACCATTCCCATTTACAGAGGCGAAAATTGAAGCTGGAAAGTGATGGAACTGGGATTCAAATCCTTGTCATCTAGCTCCAAATTCTAGGCTTTTGATTCAATTGAGAGTTCATAGCTTAGCTTGCTCACTCAATAGCTGTGCAACTTTGGGCATGTTGCTTAATCTCTCTGTGCTTTGGTTTCTTCATCTAAAAATGGAGACATTCATAATATGTACTTAACTAGTAGATTATTATGAGGATTTTTTTGAGAGCTTGACATAATAGTCTTAAATGAACTGGATATAATTATTTCTAAAATAAAAGAAACAACTATTACACAGGTAAAAATAATTGTTATTGCCTATTCCCAGGCAATTTTCTAAAATTATAAGAAACTGAGTGAGAGTTTATGTATATACACAGTCTACAAATGTATGTATTTACATATGTGTACAGTAAGCTCTCACCATCACTGACAGGTTTTCGGAAATTGTAACTTTAAGTGACACTACGTCCAGCAAAAGCAGGTCCTAGAATAGCATTACTTTATTCAACTTGGCTGAGTATTTTTTCATTGATATAATGAAACAATGTTGAAAGAAATGACATTATTAGAGAAACTGCTATAATTACTATCTGCCTCTAAAAAGAACATCATTATTAGAGTCAAATATATTGCCTATATTTTATAGGTAAGTGCTCTATTACATTATCAATCATCTGTATATTTCCATAAAGGTCAAAGATCTCTACACACTGCTTTTGGTTTTTTTGTTAGGAAAGGTGTAGGCAGGAATGAAGACAAGTAGACAGGCAGGTAGGAAGAGAAATGAGGAAGAAGCATTTTATTTATTTTTATTTAGCTACTCGTCCTGGTTATCCACACTCACCCAACCCACCCACACCCCGACTCTGAGACCTAAGCCCTTGGGATGTATGTGGACTACACTTATCCCATCAACCACCAGGGCATGACTAATTTTGTTGTTATTAATAAAGTAGTGAATAATGATAATGATGAAAACCTTTTACATTTGGAAGGCTCCAGATTATAAATACCTATTTGCTAATACAAAGGGTAATACAGAAAGACAAAAAGGCAACCAAATACACAAAGTTTTCAATTAACAAAAGACTTCAGGACTATCACCCACTCTGTTACTTGTAAGAAATATCTGGTGATAAGTACTATTTTGTGATACTCTGTTTAGATAGCCTTTAGGAAAAATTTACAGAAGCATAAATGCATGAGGCAATTCCTCCATAAAGATTCCACTCATTGAATGTCAGCTATAATCACTTTATAAGGAACTCAGGAAGGAACATTTCTGAGGCAAATCTCATGGCAATGGCAATTCTGAAATTACCATTATTGGTAATTTTATTATCGCTTTTTAAATAAATTTAATAGTTATGGATATGTATTCTCAAATGTACAGGTATTCATTTAAAAACAGAAAAACTTTAACTTAAAAAACTGAAAATACCTTATATGAAAGTTTGTAAGGTGCATGAAAATCCACACCACAGAATCTGAAGATACATCTTGGACAGGTACCAGTACTGAGCAAAAACTGGGCGACAGGCTTGTTTTCCTCAGTCAATGGAAACATACTGAATAATCATAAAAAGAAAGAAGTAAAACCAATAAGCATCTTTTTATGTTTTACTTTCACAGATGACTATGTCATCTTTAGGATAAAAACTAGTTTTTATTTAGAAAATACAATTTCATACTATCCAATAATGTTCCTTTTACAATATGCATATTGTAACAGAAACTTGAAGGAAATCTGTAAGATAAATCAGGTAAAAATTTCTAATTGTCAAGAAAATTAGTTTGGCATTCTTCATTATGATTAACTGCATCAATATAACTAACTCAATCAAAAGATATAAAAATAATCAATAACAGTTTTATAAACAAGAGCACAGAGTAAAATTCCTCTTATTTTGCACCAGTCTGTATTGTTGAATTCAAAGAGTAGAAAATTTATTTGAAATTAGATTTTTATTTGAAATTAAAAATAAGTTTGCTAGAAAAAAAAATCTGATAGGTCTATATTATATAATACTTGACTAATCTTAATGACAGGCAATCAAATATTTAAAATCAATTGATCATGAACCTAGAGGGAATTATACTTAGTGAGATAAGACAGGAGAAGGACAAACATTGCAGGATTTCACTCATACATGGTACATAGAGAAATCAAACCAAGGAACCAAATCAAACAAAAATAGGATTTTAATCTATAGACTCAAATTAGAGGTTGCTAGAAGGGAAGGGGGAAAGGAGTGGACAAACTGGGTAAAAGAGGTCAATTAGATTGTTGAAAATGGAATTGGTGGTAAACTTAATGGATGTTGACTTACGATCATGCACACATTAAACATGTTATGATGCATTATTCCTTCAACAAAAATTTTAAATAAAATTGATCCAAAAGCATCAAATTTTATTTTGATGAAATGACAACCACCAGCAAAATGAGAAAGTTCTGCTTCTTTTATTAACGTACAAGTAAAACCTCTAACAAAAACAAACTAAATGCAAAATACTTTATAGTGATGATTTTAAACTCAGAAAGACATACTAGAGAATGAGTGAAAACTCCCAGGAGCCATACTAAAATTTAAATTACCTAATCATTCTGTGTGGCAAAAATAGATCCTTTTTTGATTAATGAATCAATGCACAGTACTTTAAAACTAAAAACAAGCGACATTTTATAAAACAATGACTGCATGGCAATGGAATAACTAGTTATTCTATTAGTTTATATATTCATTTATATAACTGTGGATATATAAAAGACAGCAGCACCTTTTAATTTGTGCAGTTTCTTAATTCAAATGAAGCTGCTTAAAATTTGTGGGCAGGTGAAACCCCCACCCAATTGCTTGCTCTGAAGATGCGATTCTTAAAACTAGTTTGTTTCCAATCTTTTTAAAACACCCTGTGAACTTGCAAGTTTCTAAATGTGGTCACTTAACAAGAGAAGTAGATACTTGACACAAAATAATGAGGCAGGCATATAGTTCTATAGGAAGCTTCACCATAAAAATCAATTCAGTAGCCAGAACTACAAAAAAGTTATGTGAGTTGACTGGGAGAGGAAGTGAAGAAAACCAGGCTTGTATGGACACACTAGTGAGAATTTTCAGGTATCTGGATTAGGTAACACTGACTTAGAGTTGCCGAAGTAAATTTGGGCTCTAGGGTATTTTCAACAATCCACAAAACAAAATATATGGTCAACGCTAACCTCTATATAATGAAGCACCACTGTATGATTATTATTTCCAAGTTATTTGACCCTCTTCCCCCAGACTGTTAATCTGCTATTGGATGTTAAGAAGGGGTATTCCTGACTGCACCACCCTCACAAATAAACTATTTCTGTCCCTATCCACAATTTTATCTTTTCTCTTTCATTCTACTTGGTAAGGTACATGATTTCATTTAATTCAGAATTAATCTTTAAGAAAGAAAGCAAATAAACCCTCTTCCCCAATAAATATATAGATAAATAAGTGCTACAGAAGGACAGTTTGTAAGATTTTCATGAGGAATTAAGTTTGTTCTGTTATAATGTCTGCTCCCTTTCCTTTGTCTTAAAGGCTGCATATTTCTTCAATAGATTTCCTACAATAAAAGCATCATGCAAAGTCAGTAAAGGAAATATTACAAACTCTTGGCTCTAAAAAGTTCCCAAACTTGTTGAGAATTAGGAAACCTCCGGTTCTGAGTTTCGAAGAGGTCTTTAAAAAAACAAAAAAAACTTTTTAGAGTGTGCTAGTAATTTAATGGACTAACAAACCTCTCAAGGACATTTTCATTTAGCAAGAATCTGGAATATATTAAAAAGAGGACATAAATTAAGCTTTAAATTTGGTTTTTTCAACTCAATGTACACTCCAGAAACAAAAGGATTTCATAAGACATCAAAAATCAGATGTTCCATATGAGATTTATTATCTTTGAAAGCAAATTCTGAGAAACGTATCCTATACTGCAAGGTTTTTACTGTTGGTTGTCCTTGTTAAGATGTTTGCTTTTCAAACCAACTACTAGATTTTAAGAACAAAATGGTGATCATCAGAGGTAAAGAAGGTTAATTGTGTAATAGTGGATTAAAACTAGACTGTTGGTGGGAATCATAATGTGACATACACAGATGTAGAAATACAATGCTGTACAAATGTAACCTATGTAATGTTATAAACCAATGTTAATTCAATAAAAATTTAAAAAGGAAAAAAAGATTTTTGCTTCCCGTTTACTGTTTGCTTTACAGGAAGAACTCTTGAAGAAGTCACTGCAACAGAGCCTCTTCCCACGTGTCAGGATCTCCTGGAAGTTGAGTCCCCTCACAAACCACAGATAAACTATCCCAGTCTCTGGTTTACTGGGGGAAGACGATGGGCTTTCTTTTTACCTCTTCGAAGATTTATAGACACCATTCATTACAAATAGAGAAGGAGCAGAGCATGTGAAAAACCACCAAAATGATCAGACTGGAGTCTCACAGCCCGTGATCTTTTGGAACATTTCTATACAGAAGGGTGTTACTCATCTTATGCGGCGGAGGTAGGCTGTGGATTTCAAGAAAATGAGCTCACAATTTCACTGACCTACCAATACACTCGGCCGTGCCACCTATGCGAGACTCTTGGGAAAGCTCACCCCAGATCTAACCCCGAGTCTTTCCTTTGGGCAAGCAAGCCCTTACCGTCTTCAATCAGATCCAATAAACTTCCCACAAACCCTTCCTTGTTAACAAAGCCGGTTCAGCAGGAAGGCAGCAATCCCCTCTACACACACCTCTCCAGCAACCCAATCCTTATCCCCTCACTTCCAAACTCCCATCCTCACCTTCTCCCAAAACGCCAGAGCCCGAGAATTAACCCCTTCCGGCCCTCCGAGGGAACAGGGAAGAATAAAAACAATGCACCTAGTGTGTTTAGCAATTCTGTTCCCCAAGGAAACTAGAGCTTTAGAACGAAAGTACCAGCATCGTTTGCGAGACCACAGTAAACTCTTCCCTACTTGTTGGTGAAGAAATCAGTAAAATTGTGTGACCTACTGCCACACACAAACCATCACTGCAGTACGTGGTGTGCTTGCGACACCTTTCCCGGTCCGAGCCTCAGTGCCAAAGACGCCTCCAGGATACCTCTGACGTCTAGGACATTCTAGTCGCTGCCAGATATATCGATGAACCCTTACCCTCAGGTTTAGAATGGAATATTTTCCTAGGGAAAATAAAAAGAGGGCATTTCTCCCCATAGATTGGTGGCATCTTCTATCCTCAGTTCCCCAAAAATGGCACCTCAAACCACGATCTGACTGCTGGAGTAAGCTGGGTGGAAGGCTCTGTGTTCGGCTCGTTGTGCCTGGTGCGCGAGGTGTTGCAGTATCCTGGCCGGGAGAGTCCCAGCTCCAGCGGGAGCCGAGCGGAGGCGGAGGCGATGGCGTCTCAGCCGCCACCTCCCCCGAAGCCCTGGGAGACCCGCCGAATTCCCGGGGCAGGGCCGGGACCAGGCCCGGGCCCTACCTTCCAGTGAGTGTGTAATTCTCCAGGCCAGATGTTCGGTGGGCCCAGAGGGAACTTGGCTGGAGGCGGTTGAGGCCGTTGTTGTGGTGAGGTGTCCCCTCCCCCTCTCAACAGCCCCCAACCCGGAGGGGATCGCGGCGGAGCTCCGGCGCCTAAAAGGAGAATTTCCATGTCAAAACAGCTTTTTCTAACTTGGCGTCTCTCTTGGGCGACGTTTTCCGGGGAGCTACTGGGAGTCTTTTTGGGTTCTTGAAAAAAAGGTGGAGCGACTTCAGTCCCCTTCTCTTTGCGGGACACCCTGACAGAACTTTGCTCTAGTTAAAGCTTTAGACTTTCAGTCTGTAGCGCAAAACTGGCATTTGCTCAGCCCCAGCTCAATAGGGAGCTAAGTCTTTTGTAGAAGCTTTTATCAACCTCTTAAGTGGGTGAAAACCCCAAAGGTCGTATTTGCGCTGTCGGAACCCTAGACTACCCACTTTGCGTTCTCTTCCAACGTAACTCATCAGTGCTTGGGATAGAAATTTTGGAGTAGCAACTTTAAAGTGGGAATTCTAATTCTGACGCCAATGGATGGCCTTTGTGTGCAAAATTGTGTGCGATTTTTCTAAGGCCTACAGTTTTGTATTTACTTTTAATCAATGTTAAATGGATCTACAATTCAAAAATGGTTGAAATAGAGTAAAAGAGGAATTTCACGGCCTTGAGTGTTTTGTGTTTAATGGATGTTGACAATTTAATTCAGATTGTAAGATTTAAATACCAGATCACTTACTATTATAAATTTTCCTAATTTATTTCTGCTGTGTTTTAAAATCTTGTAATCTGTTATTTAAACGCTAAGGTGCTTTAACACAAAAGCGACTTAATTTAATGATAGATACATAACAAGCAATAACTTTTAATTACGTTGTTTAACTAGACATGACACTGCTTTTTTTATGAGTTTTTCTGAGTGTTTAACATTATTTGGACTGCTCTTTGGAAGGAAGAGGTTTTATACTTGTATCTGTTAATGTAAAATTAGGCACTTCCCACTTTTTTCATTGTGAAATAATTTAAACATGTAGAAGTCAACAGATAGTTCTAAGATTTTATTTGCGGACGGGCCTCTGTGGCTCAACCGAAAGACATGGCATGAGACCATGTAAAGCCCAAGGACTCGGGTTCGCGAACCTGGCCAGGGTGAAAAACCAAAATAAATAAAAATGCCTCTTCCAAAAATAAGAAATAAAATAGAGCGGGTTTTCCAGTTTTGCTTTTGCCACTTATTAACTGCGCGACCTTAGGGAATCTTAAAAAAAAAAATGTGTATTCAACTCTC
The DNA here is from genome assembly GCA_004363575.1 of Solenodon paradoxus. Classification (NCBI taxonomy): domain Eukaryota; kingdom Metazoa; phylum Chordata; class Mammalia; order Eulipotyphla; family Solenodontidae; genus Solenodon; species Solenodon paradoxus. The sequence continues at coordinate 363,361 of RJWH01000495.1, forward strand.
AAATTTGAGAAATGTTAACGTTTTGCTAGATTGCCTGAGAATTTTTTAAAATAAAAATTAGAGAAACAGTTAAACCCTCCCATTCTTTCCTGTATTAACTACCGTCTCTGTGTTCTCAATTAGGATATTTAATTGAAATTATATATTTACATCATTAATATATTATGTATAAAATTATATATAATTTCAATTAAATATCCTAAAGCTATGTATCGTTTTACAGAATGGAAGTTTCCCCTGCACCCCCCCCCCCGCAAAGTATTATTTGATGTTTATCTTGTTCATATATAAACTAATTCATGTTAACTGCCTAGGATATTTTAGTATATAAAAATAAACCATTCCATTGTGACTATTAGAGTATTAGTTATGTACTATAAACTGCTGTGCCTCTCTCCTTGTACGTATTCCAACACTGAGAGTGGAAATCACTTAGTAGAAGGGTGTGCTTATCTTCCAGTACTGTTGTGAAGTTGCTCCCCAAAGTGGAACATTCTCACCAGCAAGGTATTGTTTCTTTATATTTTTTGCAACACTTGGGGATGTTATCTTTCAGTGTACTGTATTTTTCAGTCTAATTAATGTTAAGTGATAATTCATCTTCAATTTACATTTCTCTGACTAGTAGTAAGATTGAACATCTTTTTAAATGTTTATTAGCTATTCAAGTTTTTTCTGTTAATGTCTTTCCCCCACTTTTCAGTTGACCTTATCTTTGCTTATCAATGTGTAGAATACTTTGTTAATACTAATCCTGTTTTGTTTGTATGTTTTAATGTTTTCAGCTAATGTCCTGTCTTCTGTATTTGTATTCATATTTATTATTTTACAGATATTTTTAATTTTAAACAAAGCCAAATTTTCATAGTTTATTCTTTGTGTTTTTATACCTTGATTAATATATCCTTGCTATCTCCTATCAGGAAAATTTCTCTATATTTTATTTAAAATATTCTGATTTTCATATATATATGTTTGTTTGTTTGTTTGTTTTTAAGGTTCAAGCAGGAACGTAGGTGAGCTAACAGACAGGCAGGGAGAGAGAGAAGGAAGAATCATTTTATTTCCATTTTAGTTGTGCACACTGGTTGTCTTCCCCCTGGACCTGGGACTCAAACTCAGGGGTTTGGGGTCTGTGTCCTTCAGAGGCAGCTGACCTAACAGCCACTGCTCACCAGTACACACTTCACATTTATATCTTTAATCTATCTGAAATGAACTTCATTATACAAAATTAGTATAAAGTAGGGAATCCTTTTTTTCCCACGTGGATAAATAATAGTCCCAGTAGCATTTATTAGTCTATTCCATACTATTTTATAATGCCATCTATATCATATGAAGATTTCCTAAATGTGTGGTTCTGTTTTGGAGACTTTTTGATTTTGATATGTTCTCTTGGTCTCTCTGTTCTCATGCTAGTATCACACTTTTATAACAAGTTTTGAAATTTGGTATTTCTAGAGCCTCTTATGGTATTCTTCAAAATTGTCTATTACATTAAGTCTTTGGACTTACTGAGATTTTTGTTAGAACTGTGTATTTCCTTGGAACTTTTAAATCTTTCTATCCGTGAGGTACAGTTGGTGAGGATTTTTAATATTTTTCCTTAAATAATTTTTATTTATTGTCATCATGTCCTTTCTGACCTATTATATGATATAGACGTTATATACAGTATGTCAGACTCTTAATTTGTTCTGGTGGTTTGGTTGACATTCTCTTCTTCTTGATTGGGAGTGCTGGAGGGAATAACCAGTGTGACAACTAAATAGAAATAAAATAAAGATGCTTCTTCCTCCCTCTCTTTTCCTGCCTGCCTGCCTGCTAACCTTCATTCCTGCCTACACCTTTCTTTTAAAAAAAGTTTACATTGTTATATGCTTTTTAGATAGATTTCCTCTTGAGCTTGTATCTCACTGTCTTGCTCTGGTTTTTATTATGGAGTATTAAATTTTATGAATATCATTTCTGTATATATTGAGACAATGATATATATTTGTCTTTTATAGTTTTCCTCATGGTCCAAAAGTAGAGTCTTGTAATTTGTATGACTTAGTAGGTTGTTTTGGGTCTGGGAGTAATATTACCATTAATTTATATGGAAAAAAACTTAAGCATTCCCATGCCCCCCACCCCTCCCCAAATCTACCAAATGATAGAACTACTCTACTTTCAGATAGCAGGGGAACCCCATAATATAAAAATGATTTGTTACACTAATTAACTTTCTAATGCAGAATCATCCTTGTATTTCTGGATAAATTCTGCTTAATTTAGATTATTTTTTAAAACACAATGTTGAACTGTATTCTGATATTTTAAAGTCTTTGCGTATGTGTTCCTAAATGAAATTGGTCTATAATTTTCTTTGTACTGTGCTTTTCTAGTTTTGTACCAAGTTTGATAGCTATAAATTTTTTATATTGAGTAATTTTTATTCCTTTATAGTACTTTCTAATAGCCTCCTTAGTAACCTTTAAGATTTTACCCTGTAGCTTGGTCCTCAGCAGCTTGATTATGCTCTTTCCAGGTATGAATATATAAATATGCATATATACATGTTTGGTTTTTTTCCTCCAGCTCAGTAGCTGCAGTGTTCATGCTCAGTATCCACAGTATTCAATCTGATGCTTCATGCCTTTCTTTAATTCAGAAAATCTGTCACAAATTATATCTTTATTGCTTGAATATTATTCTTTGCTATCTCTTCTGGAACTCCTTTTAAACATTTTATTAGGAATAATTTCTGCTACAAGTAACAATATCTGATTTATTCTGCTTTAGACTATAAAGACATTGTTTAGTTAACTAGAAATTTAGAGATCTGCTAGTTCAACGTAATCATCAAGAGACCTGCATTTTTTTCTAGCTTCCCCTGTTTTGTATCAGCTTTCTGATAGTTTCAACTCTCTGGGTCTTATTCTTTCTCCTTTGAAAGGAACCTTTTTCCTGTGGTTGCTTTCAAGATTTTCTCTCTCTTTTTCATTTTTCCTGTTTTTTGGTTTTCAGCAGTTACACTGTTTAACTTCAGGTTTTCCTTGTATTTTTATAGCTATAATTTACATCTATTTGATATCTTTTATTAGTATCAGAAAGGTCTAAGCCATTATCTCTTCAAATATTACTTCTGCTCATCTTTTACTTCTTTGACTCCAATTATATGTGCTCTCTATATCTTACATGCTTTATGTATCCTTTTGTTGCTCATGCTTTATTCTGAGTATTTAGTTCTGAACTCCCTTCTCATTTTCTTTTTCTTTCAGTGTGACTAATCTGGTATTAGTCCAGTCATTGAGTTCATAGGTTCAGATTTGTTTTTGTTTTTTTGTTTTTTTTTTTTTCATTTAGTTTTAATATTTTGTTTGTTTTTATTGTTGTTCCTTCAACCCTGGCTCTCTGTCATACACCCTGGTCCTTGGGGCCCTCCGTGATCTATACCCTACCCACCTAAGTCACAAGTGTCTTTCTCATTTAGTCCTGTTTTACATTTTCTTTTCCTGAAATATCTCAGTATTGTCTTTTTCCTTTGATATACTGATCATAGCTACTTAAAGTCTTTGTCTAATAATCTTATTTTTTAGACCCTCTTTGGATCTCTTTGTAATGTCTGATTTTGTCCCATCCCCCCCTTTTTAATGTACAGTTTTGTCCTCATACAGGCTCAATTCTTTCTTAATGAGAGCAGAATATTGTAAATAGACCATTTAAGATTGTTTAGTCCTCTTCCTCCAAGAGTTTAACATTTTTTTTTTAAGAGACGAAGGAAGGGAGAAAAGAAAGAAACATTAGGAAGGGAGGGAGGAAGGAAGGGAAAGGAAGGGGGAATAGAAGAAAGGAAAGAAAAGGCAACACCTTTGTTTTGATTGTTTCCCTGGTGTGAACACAGATTGTTGGACTTTATTTACAAGGTCTTGCCCCAGCCCTAGGCGTAGCTCCTGAGCTACCAGTGCAGCGCCCAGTTTTGCTTTTGACAGGCATTTTGGGTCACTTAGCAGTCTAGGATCATTTTAATCCAATCCGGGATTGAGCTCAGTTGAGGCTGGTTGTCATTTCTGCCAGGCCTAGCCTATTTCCTCTAAACCTTTCACCTTAGGAGGAAGCAAATGTTTTTTTAATGATTTCAGTCTGAATTTTTGGCTTTTACTTTTTAGCCTGCCTCTTTGGGAGTTCTGAACTCTAGTTTTTGTCTCTTTAGCCCAAGGAAACTACTGAAAGTTACTCAGCGTCTCATCCTGTTACCGTCTGTTCTAGAATTGACCCTCTTTCCTTGACAAACATCACTGTGTCAGGTCTCTGGGTTTTTTCTTTTTCCCAAGTCTTGATTCCATACTTGCTCATGCTTGTTCTCTCATGCTTTAAACAGTATCCTATTTCTTAAGCTTTTCTAGTTTTCAGTGGTAGACTTAGCCTGATTATCTAGATTGCCATTACTTGAAGTGCAATTTCCCAAGTTCTGTATTTACATTGTATTCTTTAAAGTACAAATAATTTTCTTCTTTCTTCACAGTCACAAGGGAGCCCCCTTTGGCTATGGACACAATACCTAATATTTCTAATGGAATTTTTTCGTATTTAAATGTTTATTTTTATTTCAACTTTTTTGTTTTCTGTGTTGTTTTCCTTCTACCAGCCTCAGTTGCAACTCCAGTCCTTGGGCGTCACATGGTGTGTACCTTAGCTCCTGCACCACAGGGGTGCACCACTTTTCAATTTCTATTTCACAGATGTTATTGCTTCATTTATCTCTTGGGCCATTTTTAGCATATTTAGAATCTTTCTTGAACTGGTATATAAAGTTAGTTTGTTGTTGAATTTTCATTTTTATTGCTGATTTTTTGTGAACAAGTTTTTATTTCTTCATGTATGTAGCATTTTTTTTAATTAGTTGTTTTTGTTTTGTTTTGTTTTGTTTTTTTTAGCTGAGAAGTGCATGCAGGAATGAAGGCAAGCAGAGGCAGGGAGGGAGAGAGAGGAGGGAAGAGCACTTTATTTTTTTTCAGTTGTTCACATTGGTTGTTTACACACACCTGTGCTCCCAGGGTGTACTAGGCCACTAGGCTACTAGCATTAAACCTGGTTTGTTTTTGTTTTTATTTTTGTTTTAAAGGAAAGCTACAGGCAGGAAGAGAGAGGAGGGAGAAGCATTTTATTTAATTGAAAATCATTTTATTTAATTGTTCATCTTTGTTGTTCCCTACAGCAAACCTGGGTCCTTGGGATGTATGCGGACTGTGCCAGGCAGATGATGGCGGACTTAACCACTACTCCATCAGGGTGCACCAAGTGTATGCCATTTTCAACACTTTCGTTCTGAGTAGGAAATTTTGAGTTCTGTTTTCCTTCCCGTTCTAAGACATTTCGTTCTCTCTATCTAGTAGGTTTCCTGTTGCCTCTACCACAGCCTCTACCAGCCACCACCACACGCCCACCACCTGTCCCCTACACCCGCTGCCACCTTTAAAAATCAGGTATAGGTGCACCCTGGTGGACTAGCAGCAGTTTGGTCAGCTTGCTTTGGCTGGTGCGGTCAACTTATATCCCAAGGATCCCAGGTGACATCTTGGGACAGGGGATTGTGGGGATATGAGGACGGACATAACCAAAATGAACAACTAAATAAAGTGCTTCTTCCTCCTCTCCCTGCCTGCTCCTGCTCACCTCCATTCCTACCAACATCTTTCCTTTAAAAAAAAAAAAGTCATGTATAAAAATGGTTGTTTAGGTTAAGGATATCACAGATTAAGTCACTGAGTCATTAGTTAACTTCTTTTATTTTCTAGATTTGAGTTCTCCACTCTTAGTTCTATACTTTCTAAAAATAGTAAACTATTGTCAGCAAACTTTATCTCCTTTTTTTAGGCACCAAGAGAATTTATTCTACCCTCAAGTGATAAACTAAGTCTTTTGAGTAGTGCACTGTTTTTGTTATTTCCTAGAAGCCTGAATCCTGGCTGTCATTGCCTGATTTTAGACCCAGAATTGAGTAAGCCCAAAGATTCAGCCTCCCTCATCATTTTATATTTCTGTTTAGTTTCTATTCATAAGTCTAGATTTGCATGTTCGTTCTCTTTTATCTGTGATTGCTCCTACTTTAGAACAGAGTTCCTTCACCAAAACCTGAATATGCCACCCTCTTTGATAGTCTGCTGATTCTTTTTTAAGGTTTCCACTTCATTTTTAATGATGTGTTAAAATGTGAAGAGCATCACCCATTATTCTTGTCCAAAACTTTTGGATATTATCGTTAATTTAACTGGAAATAAAGAAATAGAAGTGTAAGTTAAACAACATTTTAAGGAAATACAAATCCAGAATTTGTAACATTCTAGAAGAAAAACAGAACCTGTAGAAAGTCAAGGACATTTAAAAAAAAGAGATCACTCTAATTTAGAAGCAAATGAGAGAAACAATTAAATGTAATGTATGAATTATAATTGAAATTTTGTTATGAAAAAAATACCTGAAAGAAATTTTGACTCTTACAACTTAATGATAAAAAGGCAAATAGCCTGATATTTTAAAGGATCAGGTATCTGAATGGACATTTTTCCAGAGATCTAAATCAGGCCAATAAACACATGAAAAGAGGACCTGGGGGTGTCCAAATATAAGAAAAATGCAATTCAAAACCACAGTGAGCTACTTCATCACATCCATTGTAATAAAGACAACCAAGTGTTGGCAAAGATGTGGAGAAATTGGAGATCTTATGCACTGCTGGTGGGAATATAAAATGGTATAGTTGCTTTGGAAAGCAATCTGACCACTCCTCAAAAGGATAAACACAGAATTATAATATGACCCAGTAATCCTACTCCTAGTAATATGAAATATAGAAATATGAAAACATATATCTGTAAAAAAAAAAAGTTGTATATAAATGTTCATAATAGCCAAAAAGTTGAAACAATCCAAATGGACATCAACTGACATATGAATAAGTGTAATTTGGCAATAAAAAGAAATGAAGCAGTGATACATAGGGCAGTTACAGTATGAATGAAGACTCAAAACATGCTAAGTGAAAGAAGCCAATGATAAAATACTACATTATGTATGATTCCATTTATAGTAGATCCTCATTATTTTGTGAATTCCGTATCTTGAGTTTGCCTACTCAATAAAATTTATTTATAACCCCAAAATAAGACTTCACTTCATGATTATTAACATACATGTGTAGGGTGATGAAAGATCTGAGTCATCTTTCAGCTGAAGTTGACAAAGCAACAGTGTCTTCTTGTTTCAACTCATTGTGAACAGATGTCCATTTTAGATCTATTTAGTGTCACATTTTTATTGATGATTTTGCCGTTTTAAAATGATCTCTAAATGTAGTGCTGAAGTGTTGTCTAGTGTTCCTAAGCACAAAAAAGTTGAGATGTGCTTTATGGAGTAAACACTTAAGTTAGACAAGCTTTGTTTAGATTATTAGTTACAGTGCTCTTGGCATCAGTTCAGTGTTAACAAAACTACATTGTACATTGTATATCTTTAAACAAATATACATTAAGACAGGTATATGTATTGAAAATATTGTGACCAGAGGCTCAAAAGTACCCAAACCTTTGTTTCCCCTAGAAGCATTGATTCAGTATTTGCTAATTCAGTGTTTTCAGCAACTTTATAGAATATAATTTTCAGATAGCAAGAATCAGCCATATATGAAATGTCCAGAATAGTCAAAATTATAGGGACAAAAACATTAACAGTTGCCAAGGATTGGAGGTAGAGAAGGAAATGAGACGTGACTGCTTATGAATATGTGATTCCTTTTGGGATGATGAAAATGTTCTAGAATTAAATATGATAATAGTTGAATACCTTTGTGAATATACAAAAAGCTATTGAGTTTGGCGTGCTCTGATGGAGCAGCAGTTATCCATACCCTTAGGTTCAAATCCTAAGCCAAACGGGAAAAACAACCAGAGTGAAAAACTAAATAAAAAAAAAAGAAAGATGTTCCCCCCTCCTTTCTCCCTGCCTGCCTACTGGTGCCTTCACCTTTTCTTTAAAAAAAAATTTTAAAGCCATCAAATTTATAATTTAAATTGCTGAATTTAAAGTATGTGAATTTTATCTCAATAAAGCTATTTAAAAAAAATTGAAGGTAAATGAATATGTATTGAGTATCACTTGCATAATGATATGAAATTGTTAATTTTCAGAAAGGGAAAATGGTGTTTTTGTATGAAATACCTGTATTTACAAAATGCCTGCTGAGATATTTAGGAATAATGTATCAAGCCTGCATGTGAATTTCAAAAGCTTAAAAAAAAATGTATAAAACTAGAGAGGTGAAAGAGAAGCAAATGTAGCAAAACAATATCAGTTGTTGAATCTAAATAGATAATGGTGGGTATTATACTTTGGGGATTTTTTTTGTTTGAAATTTTTCAAAATAAAAAGTTGGATGGGGGAGTCTTTGCACATTCAGCACTAGAATACATTTTTTTGTTACATGTCTAAGTCAGAGACCTGTTTATTTCTTATTTTGCTGGTTATTAACAGAAAGCAAGATTGGGCATGAGCCCTAAATGTACTTGTGTATGCCAGAAACTTCCAGCATTAAAACCAGGAAAGAGTAAAGGGAATACATTCTATTTGTCTTGTATTAAATATTTAAATTTAATTCCTTGTAATTTTTAAAGTAACATTCACTGGAATAATATAAGAATATGTAAAGAAAAAAAAACTTGTACTAATAGTCTGTTTGATATATGTATTAAATAATCACTAATAGGAAATGCCAGCATATTGTTTGTAGCAGCGTTTTTTTTTTTTTGTTTTTGTTTTTAATGTAAGTACTTTTTAGGTGATAGAGAAAGAAGGAAACCTCTTGTTCTGTTGAGGAGTTCACCTTGTAGGAAAAATGGTGGACGTGTAAAAAAAATATACTGTAGAAGTACGGATGAAGTTGTAGGAACTTCTTATGATGGTGGAAAAAAATAAATAACTTAAGGGTACAAAAACCTATTGAGCACAAGTAGAAAAAGCAGCATATAAAAGCATCTTCTTGAAGACATTCTAGAGAAAATAAGAAAATAAAGATTTATGGGACCTAGATCCAGGAGAGGTGGAAATCCACAAGATGAACATGGCTTTTGAAATAATTTTCCAAGAAAATTCTGATTTCAGAAGAAGCAACTTAGAGGTTGGAAGCTAGTTGAATAGCACTTTCAAGAGTCTTGTGGTATGGTTGTAGTTCAGAGGTTCTCTAAGAAGGAGGTGCTGATAAATTACACCCTGCGTTGTGACCTTGGAAAAATAAATCTAGATAGGAAAATATAAAAGAAGTAGACAGGTCCTTACAGTAACAGAAACCAAGCTTCAAATCATCTCAGGTACTGAAATAGATTAAGGACATCATAGATAGATAATAATTCTAACAGCCTGCCTGAAGGCAAGTAGAGGATAGTTCATAAAACAGTATCAGGATGAAACACATGTACAGGAAGAAAACATTCATTGTCTCAGATTTTTGTTACAATTTTTCATGTCTGCTGCACAAGCAAAAATTAAATAGACCCAACAGTACATTAAATGACATTAATGGAAAATCAGTAAAATAACAGCTGAAAACATTCATAGATACTCCAGATAATAGTTACCAAAAATAATTTAACTTTTCACTATGTTGAAGGCAATAAAAAAAAAAAAAAGGTAAAGAATTTTGGCAGAGAATTGGAAACTATTAAAGGGGGAAAATTCTAGAACAAAAAATACAATGAGTAAAACTAAGGACTTAATGAACTTAACCAATTATTTACCACTACAGAGAGAATTAATAACTTGGGGTGGTGCTCTTCAAAGTACCTTCTGTATCTACTGAGAATCTGGATTGGCTGCTGTTTTTCAAACTATTAGTGTTCCACAAGATACGAAATTTGTACCAAAATATAAAAACTGAACCCCTTATTCAATTCAAATGGCATTTTCTTGATAGCAAAACTTTCTCTATGAAAAAAGAATTTGGTAATTTACATTGTAGTCCAAGCTCCTTATCTTGTGGCAGATTGGCCCCTGGAATAGTAGTGACCTAAAGGATAGTTGTGAAGAAAATACCCAGAATGAAGCATGGAGGGAAAATATAGAAAAGCAGGGAAGAAACTTAGGGAATGAAAAAGGTATACAAACTAAAAAAGATGACTAGTCCTATAACAAAGCAGTGCTCAAAATATGTGTTGATGGCCACTACTTTCATGAAATACAGTAAAAATGTAGCACTAGCAAAGTCCTTAAACAATCTCATTTTCTGTACTTTTCTCATTATAGATTGGTAGAAATGGCTCATAAACTAGCACTGATCCACAAACCACACTGTAAGTGGCATAAACCTAAATAAATCAAATGTATAATTAAAGTCCTTCCCACTAAGAGATTCCAAGCAGTCTCATATGACTTAACTGGCAAATTTTACTAATTTTCTTCTTCTTTTTATTGGAATAAGATTAATTTGCAACAATATGTAAGTTTGAGATGTGCTGTGTCAAGTATATGAAAATAAACCACATTTACCAGCCTTTTTTTTTTTTTAAGGAACGTGTAGGCAGGAATGAAGGCAGGTAAGCAGCCAGGCAGGAAGAGAGGAGGAAGAAGCGTCTTTATTTTTATTTACTTGTTTACACTGATTGCTTCCCCCAAGGCTGGTGCTTGAACCCAAGAGTATGTGACTTGCTCCTTTGGAGACAATTGACCTAACTGCTGCTCCACCAGGGTGCACCTCCACCAAATTTCTAATAGTCCTTCACCACTAATTCAACAAATTTTTTTCCCAGTGGTATTTCCATTTATTTTACTTTCATTAACAAAAATTTTCTATCATATGATTGAACATATACTGTGCCTTAAAATTAAGTCACAATTGATGAAACGGGTTTGTTTTCAAATAAAGTGATCAATTTGCTGAATCTTAAGGCCTCAACAAAGTTGCATCTTATTATTTTTATTGAACAGTAAGACCTATTTTGAATATTAGATAGCAATATTAGATAGATTGAATATTAGTTAGGTAGATAGCAATTTTCTTTCTCCAGTGGTTTCCATTTGCCAGTCATGACAGATGTTTAATAAGATGACTGCTGCTTTCAGGGGATTCTATCAAATGAATTCTCATTTTCAGTGCAACAGCTGTTGGCAATATCTCATCAAAAGTCCATTGATCAGGGCTTCTTTGTCATGTTGGCCAGTGAGTCCTGCTTTGGCTGCTTGGGTTTCATTTTGCCGAATGTGATGTTCTTGAAATCTCATCTGTATTCTTTGTGTTATTTTAAAATATTTCTGTAAGCAATCATCTGAATAGGTGATCTCTTGAGGTTTTACTTCTCCTCTTGTGAAGTCTTTATCACAGTCCAAAAAGTAGTCTTCTGTATGTTTATTATAGGTGCCAAGAAATTCTTTAAACTGTTTTATCTGATCAGATTCTTGTATTTGTGCAGCCATATTCTTTGGTATGTTTATTAATCACCTTTTTTGATGCATGAGTTACCTTTCTGTCCTGGAAAAGTAGTAGTTCAACTTTTGCGTGAATGTCTCCATTGAGGCCTGATTTCTTACTTAAGCAAAGGGTTTCACATATGACATCAGTACGAGGCTGTGGGTGCTGCACTACCAGTCAACTCTGTGGGCAGAGGGTGGAGGGTTCAGACTGCAGCCACAGCCTCAGATGGCAGTGAACCTAATTTTACAAATTTTAAGAAAGAACTAAACTTTTCTTTAAATGGAAAAGAAGAAAATACTCCCTAATTATTTTCATTTAAAATTTATTACAGGAACATTGCACCATAACATAGGTTTAACGTGTCCATTATTATAAATCAACATCTGTAGGTTTGCCGTGGTGGCTCAGGCATTAAGTCTGCACTGGGATGTAGTCCACATAAAGCCCAAGGACCCAGAATAAATGAATGAATGAAAAAGAAAAAATGCCTTATTCTACCTGCCTACTTGCCTTCATTCCTGCCTGCCCCCTTCCTCTTTATAAAAACAAAAAACAAAAAAATCAACATCTGTAGATAGTTTTTCACAGTCCAATTCTATCCTTTAACAAGTAACCCGTTTACCCAATTGCCCACCTCCCCACTCCCTGCCATTCTTGTAACCTCTAATTTGATTTCATAGACTAAAAGTTGATTCTGCTCGATTTGGTTCATTTGCTTGTTTCTTCACCATGAGTGAAATCATACAGTGTTTGCCTGCATCCTTATAACGTATCTCACTAAGTGTAATTTCCTCAAGTCCATCCATGTTGCAAATGTCAGAATTTCATCTTTTTCAGTAGCTGAGTTGTAGTCCTTGCTGTATTATTACCATACCTTTATCCACTAAAATGTTGATGGGCACTTAGGTAGTATCCACAGCTCTTGGCTATTGTAAACAATGCTGCAATGAGCATAAAGATGCATATGTTTCTTTAAATTAGTGCTTTTATGATTTTCAGGTAGCTACACAAGTGGGATAAAAGGATCATATGGAATTTCCGTTCCTTGTTTTCTCAAGAATCTCCATACTGCTTTCCATAATGGTTGCACTAATTTACACTCCCACCAACAGTGTATAAGATTTTGCTATTCCCCACATCCTTAATACTACTTATTTCCAGTCTTTGAATAATAGCCATTCCCACAGGTCTGAGGTGATACCTCATTGTTTTGATTTACATTTCCCTAATAACGAGAATGTGGCCCTTGGCCATGCTATATGTGTTCTTTAGAGGATTGTCTGTTAAGATCATCTGCCCATTTTTTGATTGGATTGTTTTCCTGTTGTTGAGTTTTACGAGTTTTTTATATATATTGGCTATTAATCCATTGTTAGATGTATGATGTGCAGATGTGTTCTCCCATTCAGTAGGGTGTCTGTTCATTTTGATCATAGTTTCTTTTGCTGTGCATAAGGTTTTTAGTTTAGTGTAGTCCCATTTATTGATTTTGGCTTTTATTTTCCTTGATAATGATATTGAGTGTCCAAAGACATCTCCTAAGCCAGTGTCAAGGAGTATTTTACCTGTATTTTAATCTATTTATTTTGTGGTTTCAGTCTTACATCCAAGTCTTCAATTCATTTTCAATTAATTTTTGTGTATGTTAGATAGTATTCTAGTTTTATCCATGTGGCTGTTCAGTTTTGCTAACACCATTGATCGAAGATTATCCTTGCATCATTCTTTGCTCTTGACTTTTTTGTTGTAAATTAGTTATCCATATATATGTGGGTTTATTTTGGGCTCTTAATTCTGTTCCATTAGTCTGTGTATCTCTTAATATTCTATGTCATGCTGATTTGATTATTACTTTGCACTATAGTTTGAAGTCAGAGAACATGACACCTCCATTTTTGTTGTTTGTTTGCTCGGGATTGTTTTTGCTATTTGGGGCCTTGTGTGCTTCCAAATAAATGTCACGATTTTTCTGTTTTATTTCTGTGAAGAATATCTTTGGGATTTTGATAAATGTTAAGTTAGATCTGTTTATTGCTTTAGGTAATATGGCCATTTTAACAATGTTAATTCTTCAGGTCTATGAACATAGAATTTTGTTCCATTTCTTTATATCTTTTTCTGTTTCTCTTAATAGTATCTTACAATTTCAGAGTACAGGTATTTCACTTCCTTGGTTAAATATATTCTAAGGTATTTTTTCCTCCTTTCTTTCTTTTTTTCCCTTCCCCTGCCCTGGGTCTTAAACCCAGGTCCTTGGGTTTTACATGGTCTACATCTTAGTCCCTGGCCCACAAAGGTAAACCTCATTTTTTCTTTTTTTTTAAAGGAAAGGTACAGATAGGAATGAAGGTGAGTAGGCGAACAGGAAGGAAGGAAGGGAGAATAGGAGGAAGAGCTTTATTTTTTTTTCATTCAGTTGTTGGCATTTGTTGTTCACCCTGGCCCTGGGTCTTGAACCCTGGACCCTGGGATGTATGTGGGACTGCTCTGAGGTGTACCAGATCACTAGACCACAAAAGCGCACCTACCTCATTTTTTTTAAATGGGATTGTTTTCCTGAGTTCAGTTTCTGCTAGTTCATTATTTGTATATAGAAATACAATAGATTTTTTATACTTATTTTGTAGCCTGCCACTTTACTGTATTTTTCCTTTTTAAAAAGTAGTTGCATTGTTTCTTTTACTTACAAAGCCAGTACTCGTTTTAAGATATTTAACTCACTTAAAAGTCTATGTGTATTATACACTGCACCTGTCACCAGAGTTCTAGTGTCTTTTCCCACCACCTTGTCCCCTCTCCTCCCCGTTCCTCTTCCATCCCCCTAGCAGCCATGATCTTGTGTCCCGTAAATTTTGCTTGGATTTATCTGTTTATTTCATTATATTCAACATAGGAGAGAAACCATCCTGTATTTCTTTTTTTCTTTCTTACTTCTCTTAAGATAATCCCCTCTAGTCCAGCCTAGATTGTTGCAAAGGGCACAATTTTGGTCTTTCCTTTAGTAGCTGCATAGAATTCCATTGAATATATATACCATAGCTTCTTTATCCAGTCAATTGTTGTTGGACATTTAGGTTGTCTCCATGTCTTGACTATTGTGAATTAGGCTGCTATGAATACAGGGATGCAGATATTTTTCCTGATTAGAGATTTTGTATTCTCTTTGCTGGATCAAATGATATGTCCATCTTTTTTATTTTTTTTTGAGGAATCTCCATACTATTTTCCAGAGAGATTGCACTAATTTACATTCCCGCTAACAGTGTAGGAGTGTTTCTTTTTCTCTGCACTCCCACCAACATTTATTTCTAATCTTTTTGATATAGGCTGTTTTCAGTTGTGTGAAGAGGTCTCTCATTGTGATTTTTATCTGCATTTCTCTGATGATGAGTGATATAAAACATTTTTTCATGTGGAGACCATCTATGTGTCTTCTTTGGATAGGTGTCTGTAAAGTTTTTCTGCTCATTTTTTGAATAAGTCTTTCACTTTTTTATTGAGGCATACGAGCTGTATATATTTTGGAGACTAATTAGTCTGCTCTTATCTGATAAATGTTCTGTGAATATTTTCTCAAATTCAGTGAGTTGTCTTTGTTTCTTTCGCTGTTTAAAAACGTTTTAGTTTGATATAGTCCTAATTATTTAGTTTTATGGTTTATTTTGCTGTAGCTGTTCCTTCCCCACAGATTTCATTGAGGTTGAGATCATGGAGCATTTTCCCCTAATTATTTTATGGTTTGGGGTCTTATGTCCAGGTCTTTGATCCATTTTGTTAACTGCGTATGGTGCTAATGAGTAGTCTAGTTTTATTTTTTGGAGATGTCTTCCAGTTTTCCCAACACCATTATTGAATAGACTTTTCTTCTTGCATTGTATACTCTGGACTCTTTTGTTAAAGATTAACTGTCCATATAGGTGTGGCTTTATTTCTGGGCTTAATTTTATTCCACTGATCTATGTATCTGTTTATGTTCCACACCATACTGTTTTGATATCTTTGTAGTGTAGCTTGAAGTCAGGAAGCGTGACCCTTCACTTTTCAAGATAGCTTTGGCTATTTGAGGCACAAAGGGCCTCAAAAAAAACTTCAGTGTTGTTCACTCAATTTCCTGGAATTTTGTGGGTAATTGAATTAAATCTATATGTTGCTTTGGGTAAAATGACCATTTAAATTAAGTTAATTCTTCCAATCCATGAGTATGGAATATATTCTTTCATCTCTTTGTGTCTTCTATTTCTTCTGTTAAAGTCTTTTCGTTTTCATATAGAGATCTTTCACCTCCTTTGTTAGGTTTATTTCCAGGTATTTGATCTTTTTTGATGCTATTGACAATGGGAGTTCTTTCCTAATTTCTTATTCCTCTGCTTCATTGTATGTAAGGATGCTACTGATTTTTGTGTGTTGATTAAATATCCTGTCACTTTGCTATACTCATGTATTGCTTCCAGCAGCTTTTTGGTGGAGTCCTTAGGATTTTCCATGTTACTGTGTTATCTGCAAATAATCATAGTTTCATTTCTTCTTTTCTAATTTGAATTCCTTTGATACATTTTTCTTGCCTGTTGCTCTGAGCAAGACTTCCATAATTATGTCCAATAGTAGTGGTGAGAGGGCCAACACTGCCTCCAGCTCTCAGTGGAAAGACTTTCAGTTCCTCACCACTGAGTATGTCTTTGGCTAGGGCTTTCTCACATACTGCTTTTATCATGTCCCTTCTAGTCCTATTTCGCCTATCATGAAGAGGTGTTGGATTTTGTGAAATGCTTTTCTCTGAATCTATATGATCATATGATTTTTATTTTCTCCTTGTCAGTGTGGTGGAATTCATTGATTTGTGTTATGTTGAATCATCCTTGTATCTTTGGAATACATCCCACTTCATTGTGGTGTATTACTGTTATTTTTAATGTGCTGTTGAATTACCAAGATTTCGTTGGGGATTTTTGCTTCTATAGTCATCAGTGATAATAATCTGCAATTTTTTGGTGCTGTCTTTGCCTACTTTGGGGATCAGGGGAATACTGATCCCATAGAATATATTTCAGGTTTTCCTCTTCACTTTTGTGGAAGAGTTTAAGAAAGATGGGGATTAGCTCTTCTTTGAATATTTAGTAGACTTTACTGGCAAAGTTATCTGAACTGGGCTCTTGTTTTTGAGATTTTTTATTACTACTTCAATTTATGTGCCTTTTTGCGTTGTTCATGTCTTCCTGGTTCAGTTTGGGGAGGTTACAGGGTTCTAGAAATCTGTCCATTTCTTCATGATTGACAAATTTATTGGTATATATTGCTCATATTTGAGCTCATCTCTCATGATCCTTTGTATTTCTACACTGTCAGTTGAGTATTACTTTTCCTGCTTCTGATAGAATCTCTCCAATCCAAGAACTAAGGTCACATGCAGACCCTGTGAGCGCTTTTGAGCCCTGAGGCAGCAGGCAGTTTCTCCTTGGTGGCTCTGGGGAGGTGGGACTCACTTCCCACCATTCTCCAGCACTGGTATGATTTCAGGAAGGTCCCCTTGTGCTGTGCCCAGCTCAGAGACTGAGGTGTCTTGAGATGGGGGCTAGATTCTACCCACCCACCCCCCACCCCCCAGCTCTGTAGTCAGGAAACATGTTCAAAGTCTGCTCCTGTGAGCTCTGTTGAACCTTGTAGGGATGACACTCACTCACCATAGCTCTCCAGTGTATGGGGTGGTGGGCTCCCAGGTAGGTTGTCTGGGTACTCCTGTGTATAGTGACTAGCTTCTTTGGGTGGTGGGGACCAAGTTTTTGCTCGTCTCAGTTCCTCCGCTAGGCAGCAATATTGCCTTTGGCTTCTGTGTGCTCCTTTAAAGACTATGGGATAGGTCTCCCTCCCCACTGCTCTCCAGCCTCTGGATGATCCCTGGTAAGTCGCATATGTTGTAGTAAGCATAAGAATTAAATGTCTTGTGCTGATGGGAGCTGGATTCTCTTTCTCTGAAGCTCTCCAGTCAGGGAGCAAGTTCAAAGTTTGTTCCTGTGACCAATGTTGGTCCTAATTTATTATTTCTCAGACCATTTTTACTGGAGTCTTTTTGAGGTTACCATGTCATCTGCAAATAGTGACAGTTTCACTGTTTCCAACTTAGATATCTTTTATGTCCTTTTTTTATGACAGGAAAGGAGGAATAAACATTTTTATTTGTTTATTTTGGTTTTTTTCCCCTGACCCCAGGTCTCGATCCCTGGTCCAGGGTCTTAAAGGTTCATACCCCAACTATCTCAGCCACCTGAGACACAAGTGCACACCCTTGTATCCTTTTCTTGTCTGTTTGCACTGGCCAGGACATCCAACACTATATTAACTCACAGTGAGAGTAGACATCCTGGTCTCAGAGGGAAAACTGAAAGTTTCTTTTGACTTTGATTTTGGCTGTGGGTTTGTCACATGTAGCCTTTATTATTTTGAGGTACTTCTGTTTGGGGAGAGATTTTAACATAAAAGTGTACTAAATATTATCAATGCTTTTTCTCCCCCTAATGAAACAATCATAATTTTTGTCCATTTTTTTGTCATAATTTATTGATTTGTTTTTGTTAAATCATTCTTCCATCCCTGGAATAAATCCACTTGATTGTTATGTATGGTTCTTTTAATGAGTTGTGAAATTTGTTCTGCTACTATTTTATTGAGAATTATTGCATCAACATTAGAGATATTTGTCATTTTCTTTACTGGTGATAGATATCCATGTCTGTTTTTGGAATCAGTATAATGTTGATTTCACAAAAAGTGTGTGAAAGTTTGCCAACCTCATGTTTTTGAAAACTTTGAGAAAGAGTGGTATTAATTCTTTGAAACTTTGATAGAATTCACTAGTGAAACCATCTGGCTAGGGACTTTTGTTTTGGGGGAGATTTTTGATTACTGTTTCAATTTCTTTATTTGTGATTGGTCTTTTCAGGTTAGTTATGAATACTGTATGTTTCTAAGAATTTGTCCATTTCTCCTAGTTTTCGTTGCTGTATATTTCTAAGAATTTGTCCATTTCTTCTGAATTTTCTAAATTTTTTGCCATATATCTGTTTATAATACTCTCTTATGAACCGTTGTATTTATGTAATCTGATTTTATTTATTTGTATTTTCTCTCGGGTTCTCTTATGTTGTTTACCTTTTCAAAGAACCAGCTCTTGGTTTCACTGATTCATTGAATAGCCTTTTTTATGTCTACTTGTTTATTTCTGCTCTAGTTTTTATTAAATATTTCATTCCACTGACTTTCAGAGTTTTTTTTTTCTTTTTCTAGTTCCTTTTGGTATAGGCTTAGGGTTTTTTTGTTTCGGTTTTTTTTTCAATTTATTTTTTTATTATAGTAATGATTCTACACACTAAAATAATTTCCTATGTATACGTTCCCCACTTCTTAGTTATATTTCAACACACCATGTCCTCCACCAAATCACCAAGTGTTCTTCCCCACTGCCCAGTGGACTCCACCACCATTTGCCCCCTCCTGCCCCATTCCCTTTTGGTAACCTCAATCAATTCTGGTGCAAATGTTTCAGGGTGGGTTATGTTTCATCTGTTCCTTTGTTTTGTCTATTCACATTCCACCTATGAGTGAGGTCATCTGGTATCTATCTCTCTTCTTTTGACTTGTTTCACTTAGCATAATCCCCTCTAGTTCCGGCCATGTTGATTCAAATGACCAGGTTTCATCTCTTCTGAGGGCTGTGTAGTATTCCATTGTATATACACACCACATCTTCTTTATCCATTCATCTGATGTTGCGCACTTCGGTAATTTCCAGTTCTTAGCTATTGTGAATAAGGCCGCAATAAACATGGGGGTGCATACATCTCTGCGGATGGGTGCTTTTGTATCTTTTGGGTAGATGCCCAGAAGTGGAAGACAGGATCATGTGGGATTTCCATCTTCAGTTTTTTGAGGATTCTGCAAACTGTTCTCCATAGGGGTTGTACCAATTTGCACTCCCACCAGCAGTGCAATAGTGTTCCCTTTTCTCCACGTCCTTGGCAGCATTTGTTGTTTCCTTACTTTTGGATAATTAGGCTTAGATTTTTAATTGTGATTCTTTTTTGTTTCCCATGGTGTACCTAAATTTGCATAAATTTCCCTCAGTAATGTTTTTACTGCATCCCGTAGTTTCTGATAAGTTCTGTCTTCATTTTCATTTGACTCCAAATATTTTTTAATTTCTCTTTGATTCTTCGTTGACTCATTTGTTAGTTAAGTAACATGTTTATTCTCCATACATTTATGGTTTTCTCTTTTCTTCTTTTGGTTAATTTTCAGTTTTATTCTATTGCAATCCAAAAATATGCTTGATGTGATTTCAGTCTTTGTAAATGTGTTGAGGCTTGTTTTTTGTCCCAGCAAAATATTCTATTAGTACTTGAAAAGAATGTGTAGTCTATTGTTTTGGGTGAAATGCTTTTAAGATATCTGTTAAGTTCATTTCATCTAATTTTTTATTTCAGGCCATTATTTTCTCATTGATTTTCTTTGTGAATAATCTGTCCATTCTGAGTGAGGTGTTAAAGTTCCCTATTGTTATTGTGTTGCTGTCATTTTTTTCCTTTAGGTCTGTTAATATTTCCTTCAAATACTTGGCTGCATCTATGTTGGATACATATACATTAATAAGTGCTGTATCTTCCTGTTGCATTGATCTCTCTTTTTTTTTTTTTTATGAACCATTTGGTTTATTTTATTTAGTAGTTCTTCTTGGTTGTTCCTGCTGGCCTTGGGACTTCAACCCAGGACCTTGAGCTGTATGTAGACTGTGCCCAACAGTTACTCCACCAGGACAAAGTCATTTTGCATTGATCTCTATCATTAAGTAATGTCCATTTTTGTCTTTTCTTAGCATTTTTGACTGGAAGTCTATTTATCTGAGTATAGTGTTTCCAGCCTTTTAAAAGTCTCCATTGGCTTTGAGTACCATTTTTCATTTATTCATGTTAACTCTATATTTATCTCTTCTGCTTAAGTGAGTCTCTTTTAAGCAGCATATAATAGGCTTTTGTTAGTTTTTCCTTTCCTGCAGCCCCAGGTCGCAAACCTATGTCCTTTACATGGCCTGTACTTTAGGCAGTGAGCCATAGGAGTGTGCTAGATTTTGTTTATTAATCCATCCAGCCATTCTATGCCTTTTGATTGGTTAATTCAGTTCATTTACATTCAGAGGGATTATACAAATGAGGGCTTGCTACTGCCATTTTGACTTTGATTTTGGCCTTGTCTATTGCCTTCTTTGGGTTTGTTTGGTTTTTTTTTTGGTGAACTTCCTTTTTTTTAATTTAAAAGAGCATCTGTCAACATTTCTTGTAAAGCAGGTCTCATGGAAGCAAAATCCTTTAGCTTTAATTTTTCAGGGAAAATCTTTATTTCACCCTCATATCTGAAAGTGAATTTTGTCAGATGTGTTCTTGACTGGCACTTTTTATCTTGAAATATTTTGAATATGTCATTTCATTCTCTCAGGTCCTATAGAGTTTCTGCTGAGAAGTTTGATGATAACCTGATGAGGCTGCTCTTATATGTTACTTGCTGTTTTTCCCCTGGCCACCTTAATCTTTCTTTATGTTGGTCTTTTTTTTTTTTTTTTTTTTTTTTTAAGGAAAGGTGCAGGCAGGAAGAGAGTGGAGGAAGAAGTATTATTTATTTATGTGTTCATCTTGCTTGTTCCTCCAGCCCTGGGTTTTAAGGACCTTGAAATGTGTGTGAACTGTACCTGGTGTACTAAACTGCTAGGCCACCAACATGTGCCTGCCTCAGACTTTTGATACTATGTATCTTGGTGTAGGTCTCTTGCATTTAGAGAACCAGGTGTGCTTTTGGCTTCATTGACTTGTATATTCTTTCCCTTCCCCAGCTTTGGTAAGTATTCAGATGTTACTTTTTTTTTTTAAATTATTTTATTATTTCTTTTGTTCATATTGTTATATGAATTTTAGTATATTACAATTGTACCTCAGTAGGTGTGTATTTCACTCCACACCCACCACCAGAGTTCTAGTGCCCTTTACCATCATCTTGTTTTGTTCCCTTCTTCATTCCCACTCCCCTCCCACTCCCCTGGTAACTTCAGTCTTGAATCCTGTGAATATTGCTGTGGTTTATCTGTTCATTTGTTTTGTTTCTTTAGAATCCATCTATGAATGAAAATATTCTTTACTTCTCTTTTTCTTTCTGGCTTATTTTGTTTAACATGATTCCTTCCAGTTCCATCCAGGTTGCTCTTTTTTTCTCACATGCACAGAATTCCATTGAGCATATTTACCACTTTTTCATCCAGTCATCTGTTGACAAGCACTTAGGTTGTTTCTGTTTCTTGGCTAGTGTGAATTGTGCTACTCTGAACATAGCGGTGCAGATATTTTTGTCTAAGAAGAGTTTTTGTATTCTCTGGGTATATTCCTAGAAGTGGGATTTCTGGATCTAATGGTAGGTCTGTCTTTATTTTTTTGAGGACTCTCCATACTGTTTTTCCCAAGAGGTTGCACTAATTTACATTACCACCAACAAGTGTAGGAGGGTTCCTTTTTCTTTATATCCTATAATTTATTGTTTCTAATCTTGTTGATACAAACCATGATATAGACCAGTGACCATGCTCACTGGTGTGAGATGATATTATTGTGGTTTTTATTTGCAATTCTCTTATGTTGAATGATGTAGAGCATTTTCCAATGTACCTGTAGTTCATCTGTGTATCTTTTTCAGGGAGTTATCTGTTCATTTCTTCTGCTCATTTTTTTGAGCCGGTTGTTTGCCCTTTTGTTATTGAATCATATGAGCTCTTTGTATATTTTAGGGGTTAAACTTGTCTGATATATGTTGGCAAATATCTTCTCCCATTGTCTGGGTTGACTTTTTGTTTTAGTGGTGGTTTCTTTCAGCTTAAAGAAACTTTTTAGTTTGATGTAGTTCAATTACTTAGTTTTACTTAGTTTGTTTTGCCACAGGTGTCTTCTCCAAAGACATCTTTGAGGTTGAATTTATGGAACATTTCTCCTACATTTCCTCTGTGTATTTTATGGTGTCAGGTTTTATGTCCATGTCCTCAATCTATTTTGTGTCTTGTTTTGAATGACACTAATGAATAATGTAGTTTCATTCTTTTGCATATGTCTGTTTAGTTTTCCTAACACCATTTGTTAAATAGATTTTCCTTTCTCCATTGTATGTGCTTGGCTCCTCTGTCATCAATTAATTGTCCATATAGGTGTGGTTTCATTTGGGGGGGCTATTTTATTTGCTGGTCTGTGTTTGTTTTGTTCTAATACCAAACTGTTTTGATGACGATTGCTCTATAATACAGGTTGAAGTCAGGGAGTGTGAGTCCTCCTATACTCATTGTTCTGAGGATGGCTTTGACTACCAGAAGTCTTTTTTGGCTTCATACAAACCTCAATGTTGTTTGTCCGATTTCCTTGAATAATGTCCCTGGAATATAATGAGAATTGCATTAGATCTGACTATTTCTTGGAGTAGAATGACTATTTTCACTAAGTCAATTTTTCCAATGCATGAATATGGAATCTTCTTCCATCTTTGTCTTCTGTCTTTCATAAAGTCTACAGTTTTCATTGTAGAGGTCTTTCACCTCCTTTGTTAGGTATTTTATCTTTTTTGGCATTATTATGAATGGGGTTTCTTTCTTAATTTCTTTTTCCTCTACATCATTGTTTGCACATAGCACTGCTACCGATTTTTTGTATGTTGAATTTATATCCTGCCTCTTGACTGTATTTATTGTTTTTAATAGTTTTTTTGTAATCTTTCTTATTTTCTAACTGTATCATCTTCATATAATGCTAGTTTTATTTCTTCTTTTTCCCACTTTGGATTCCTTTAATGTGCTTTTCTTGCCTTACTGCCCAAGCTAAAATTTCCAGAACTAGGTTGAATAATAGTGGTGAGAGTGTTTCAGATCTTAGGGGAAAGGCTTTCAAGTTTTCACATTGAGTATGTTGTTGACTGTGGATTTATCATGTATTACTTTTATTATGTTGGTGTATCCTTAATGAATGAGTAATGAATGGGCTTTCCAAATGCATTTTCTGCATCTGTTGATATGATTTTCTTTATTTTGTTGATGCTGTATATTACATTGATTGATTTGTATACGTTGAAACTTTTTTTGCATCCATTGACTATCCATTGACACTTGATCGTGTGGGAATTTAATGTGCTATTGAACTTGATTTGTGAGGATCGACTTACTTCACTGAATAAATTTTCTGTTCCCTTCTTCCTTCATCTTCTGGGTTACTCACTATCCTTGTATTTCCTAATTAAGAGTCTTTATTTCCTTTTTTCTATACTTCTCTCTCTTACAACTGGGTCATTTCTACATTTCTGTCCTCCAGAGCACTGATTAGTTCCCTTATTTGGTCAGTTCTACTTCCATAGTTTTCTGTAGTACTCTTGATCTTGTTTATTATGTTCTTCACATCTTGAATCTGTTAATTTATTATTTAAACCTCCAATTCATGTTATATTTATTTCATTTTTTAAGTCATTGACTCGTTTTGCTGACTTCTCTTGTATCTCTTGCTGAGTCCTCTTGTAGTTCTTTGAACTGTTTTTCTGAATTTTATTTTCTTTGAGTTTATGATCAGTACTTTGAATTCTTTATCTGATAGAAAGATGTAATCATCATTTCTTCCAATTTAGTTTCTGGAGAGTTGTCGTCTTGTGATGTCCTTCAGACCACAAATCTTATGTTCTCTTCCTTCCTGTATTTTGGAACTGAGTGACTTGTTTTGTTTTACCAACAGGTGGCACTATGGCTTTTTATTTTTTTTCTTGGTTAAGGATTACTTGCTGAGTCAGCTGGTGGAGGATAGCTGTAGGGTGAAGGGAGTAACTGTTGTTTTGGTAGGGGCGTGGGAGTGAGGGGCTCATTCATGTGAGTGGCAGGCACCAGGAGTCAACCCTCCTCTCTGGAATCCCAGACCTGAGTCTTAACAGACTGTTCTCTGTAGTATTGATGTACTTTACTGCCAAGTGTTTGTGCTACTATATGATCTTTGTTCCTCCCTCCCCAGGTCTGGAGATTAGATAGGTTACTCTTCTATCTCAGTCCCACCTGCATCACAGCCACTGTAATCACTGCTGCGTCCACAACCCTGGCGGCCTCCATGGCCCTCTCACCCCACCTTTAGTTACAACAATGTATGGAATTCCTGGGCAGTTTTTCCAGTACAACCCCTGTTGTTCTCTGAGGTGCTGGGGTGCTTTCGCTTCACCCCTGTGCTGTGGGGCTCCATACTGGCATCACTTTAGTGGAGAAACATTAGCGATTTCTCTTAGAAGCAAAGCAAAGGAACATCTTTTGCCACCATTTTGGTTCAGAATTTACAAAGATTTCAATCATATATATCTTCTCTCATCACAGTGGTATAAAATAGTATGAAAATTGCCTCATTTTCCTGTGACCTGAAGGTATGAAACTGAGAAGTCAGATCCTGAGGGGATAGAGTCCCTAATTGTTTTTTAAGAGATGAATTTAACCTTGGTACACAGACCTAACAAAAACATTACAATAAAATTAAGTTAGGATCTTCTCATTTATGAACATAGATACCAAAAAAATCATCAATAAAATATTGGCAAATCAGTGATATAACATGGCATACTTGGTTTTTAGGAATGTAGTTGGACTTAAATGTTTGAAAATTAATGTAAATTTATCATATTAAGAAAAATAGGAGAAAATGATAGAATTGTCTTGATAGAAACCAATAAATCATTTGATAGAATTCAGTGTTCATGGTAGGAAGAAACCTCAACAAATAGAAAAACTACTAAATTTCCAACAAACTTTCAGTCAACATAATAATTAATGGTGGCAGGTTGAAAACTTTTCCTTTGAGGTCTGGAATGAAAGTAGGATGCCTGTTCTTGTCATTTCTATTCAAGATTGTACTGTAGGAATTGGTATAATACCTTAGTAATCTAGAGTGTAAGAATTGAAAAGGAAGAAATAAACCTCATATTATTCACATTTAATGTGACTGCAAAGCCTTAAGATGCTAAAATATTCAAGAGAATCCAGAACAAGGTTGCTGGATATAAGAACCATATTCCCCCCCCCAAATCAATAATTTCTAGGTAAACAGCAACAAAGTGACATTTTAGAAAGATATAATTTACCATAGCATTAAAAAAATTATGTATGTAGAAATAAATATTTATTCACACAGTAAATTATAAAACATTCAGACTTAGGTTATTTTTCAAAACCATTATTGAGGAAAATCTTTTTAAAAATAATAAATGGAAGAATGTATTCATGGATTGAAACTCTCAGTATTATACAGAGATCAATTATCTACAGCTTCAGTGCAGTCCCTAACAATCTCAGTAGGGTTTTGGTGGGGAAAGGGAAGGAGTATGGAACATCAAGCTGTCCTTCTAAAATGAATATTGCAATTCAAAGGATCATATCACCAAGATTTGTTTTGTTATGTTTAGACTTACTATAAAACTATAGTAATTGAGTGAGCATTTAGGTGCAGGCATAGACCAGATATGAATTATAACTAACCCTGGGGAAATGGACAAGTATCTTACAAAGAAGCCAGAGCTTTTCTTTTTCTGCTTCCGGTGCTGCCCGCAGACCAGGTCAAATAAGGTGGCTGGTTCCTGGGTTTCTAGGCCACTAGATCAGTCTAGGCCACAGCTGGCTGGAGCGGCCTATGTTGAGTTGCACCCATGGTGAGGTGTGCTCAGCTCACATGTGCAAGGCCCTTAACCTGCTTCATCACCTCTCCCCAGGGTAGGAGAGAGCATGCTGAATGTTTCCTGAAGTTGAAGCACAAGAGATCTGAGTTCATATCCTATCCCCATCTCCGCATCAGGTCTAATCCCTTTCCTGGGTAGATGGTAACCATACTCTATTCCCCAGCGCCCAGATGAATCCACTGCCCACTGCTCTGAAGATGAGTAAATCTTTCTGAACCACTACCCAAGACTGGGGACCACAGAACTGGTTTCGATCATTATTCTGCATAAGCCCTGGAAAGTTTTAAGCTCACCTTTACTTCTATCAAATGATGACCAGTATACTGATCTTCTATCCTTTTGCTTATGGCAGGATGTGGTTTAAATAAATCACTTACATTGGTAAAAAGAAAGAAAACACAAATTAAAGATAATACTAATAATGCCAGCACAAGTAAATAAGAAAATAGCAGAGTTTAGCCAGCTCCTTTATCTGATCCATTTTGTCTTAACATTGAGATTCAAACATCTGGGTACTAGATGCTATTCTTTACTCTTAAGATATCTTCAGTAGAATCTGTCAAGACAGTGCCCCTCTGTAGCTCAGGCAGGTAAGGCAAAGGCTATAAAAAGCAGTAGACTAAATAAATATGACATTTTTTTTTTAATCAAAAAATTTTAAAAAGAATCTGTCAATACCAGATATAGCAGGTATTTGATAGTTTTTAATTATTTATTATATACTTAAGTTACTATTTTGAATCTTTCCTGGTTTTAGATCTGCCGATTTGGGTCCAACTTTATTGACAAGACCTGGACAACCAACTCTTACCAGAGTGCCCCCACCTATTCTCCCAAGGCCATCACAGCAGACAGGAAGCAGCAGTGTCAACACTTTTAGACCTGCTTACAATTCGTTTTCTTCTGGATATGGCGCCTATGGAAATTCATTTTATGGAAGCTATAGCCCCTATAGTTATGGATATAATGGGTTGGGCTATAACCGCCTCCGTATAGATGATCTTCCACCTAGTAGATTTGTTCAGCAAGCTGAAGAAAGCAGCAGAGGTGCATTTCAATCTATTGAAAGTATCGTGCATGCATTTGCTTCTGTCAGTATGATGATGGATGCTACCTTTTCAGCTGTCTATAATAGTTTCAGGGCTGTATTGGATGTAGCAAATCACTTTTCCCGATTAAAAATACACTTCACAAAGGTTTTTTCAGCTTTTGCGTTAGTTAGGACTATAAGGTATCTTTACAGACGGTTACAGTGGATGATAGGTTTAAGAAGAGGTTCTGAGAATGAAGACCTGTGGGCAGAAAGTGAAGGAACTGTGGCTTGCCTTGGTGCTGAGGACAGAGCTGCTAATTCCGCAAAATCTTGGCCAATATTCTTGTTCTTTGCTGTTATCCTTGGTGGTCCTTACCTCATTTGGAAACTGCTGTCTACCCACAGTGATGAAGTAACAGGTAAGAACAGGAGAATAATTGGTTCAAAAACCATATAATAATCTCAGATTCAAGAATAGATTTGTTACATTACTATTCTTTATATTCTTTTTTACTTTTAATTTTTACTTTTTAATCCAGTTATATTTTCAGGTAAGTACTTTGAAACTAGAAGACTGTGTAGCAAAAACAAGCTTATTGATTAATCCTTGTTAGCTCAATTAAACAGTACACAGTACCTAAAAAAGAACTTGCTGTTCTTCTTAAATTAGAAATTATGACAGTTCTTGCAAAGGAGTGATACGATATGACTTAGGTTTTGAAAGGAAAACCTTTTTGCTTATGGGTGTTCTTTAATAGTTAATGCAGAAGAGAGCAATCCAGACAGTCAAGAGACCGTTAAAGTAATTCAGATGACAGTGGCTTGGCTCAGAGTCGCAGGGACAAAGGTTCTGAGGCAGAAGTTACTTTCTAGATATGCATTTGAAGGTGAAACCACTAAAATACATATAGAGAAGTCACAGGGAACAACTGGTCTGTGAGTAATTATCGTTAATATGGATTTGGTTATATTGAGTATAGAGTACCAGTGAGACATTCAAGTGGAACTTGGAAAAGTTTCAGAAAGCAGTGTAAAAGGCAAAAAAAGATCTTAGGAAAGAGGTTAAAAAATGGAAGATTTACGAGTCATCCACATGGAAATGATAGTTAAAATACTGTAAAAGTAGATGGCATTACTATGGTAGAAAGAAAAGAGGAGGGAGGAGAATGAAAATCAGAAAGAAAAGTAGAAGTATGTTTTTATGTATGTGGAGGTGGAGAAGAAGACATTTTATGAAAGGGGAGAAGGGCTATAATGTCAGGTGCTATAATAAGATCATAAACTGAAAAAAGATCATTATATTTGATATTGGAAGTCATCAGCTCTAGCAAGTAGTTTAGTAAATTGAAGGAGATAGAAACTATGGAGAATAAGTGGCAAATAAAGTCAGAAGATGCAAAAATATATATATATATATTAGCAGTGAATGGAAAAAAAAAAGAATAGCCTAGTTTCCTAAGAGCAAGTCGATGTAATTGTTCTCAGTTTTGGGTTTCGCTTTGTCTTAAGAAGTGAGGTTTGAAATGCTTTTAGGGTGTAAGAAAGTAAAGACTATTGTAGAATTATTGTGGCAAGGGAAAAATAGAGGAGTCAAATAATGAAAATTCCAAGAGGAGGCAGAAGATGTGAATCAGATAAAAAAGAAAGCCAGATCTTTGTATGAGGCAAAAGGTAACACAAAAGATTTTTGAGGCGAAGCGAAAATAGAGGAAGCTTGAGCTCTAAGACTTCTTAGCTGCTTAGAACTCTGCCAAATCTGGCTTAATGCTATATGGTTTTTGTTCGTTTCGGTTTTTGTTAAAGAGAGGAAGAAAGGAAGGGAAAGGAAAACAAAACATATTTATTTCATTTTTTTATATTACTTTATCACTGCCACCCCGGGTCTCCAACCCGTGTCCTTGGGCTTTACGTGGTTCACACGAGTAGTGTCTCAGCTGCTTGAGCCACAAGGGCATGCCCCTTGATCCTGTTTTTAGATATCCCACAAGCTAAGAATAGTTTTTACGTCTTTCGGTAGTAGTTGAAGAAAAAAAAATGTTGAAGTACTATTTGTAATGTGAAAATCATATGAAATACAAAACCATATCTATTAAAGTTTATTAGAACATAGCCATAGTCATTCATGTATGTATCATGGAGCAGACTTAATTTGATAAAATTTACAGAGTTTGTCAAAATATAGAGCTTATAAATTCTGGTTATTCATTGTTTTATTTATCAGTAGGTACATTACAGAAAATATATGAATTTATCATCTGTATTGAACTAGTAATGACAGGTGAATTTCAGTCACTCTTGTGACGTAACTATTCTCGTTTCTGTGAATTTTCATCAGATTAGAAGCTGCAGATCCTAATTTACCCTACCACAGAATCACTCGATGACTTAGCAGTGATTAGTTTCATTACTATGTTTTTAAAATCAAAGCCAAGACTAAAATTTTTCTGAACAAGAACCACTGCCAACCATTCTTACTAAACACATAATAGCTTTGCAACAGCTTTTGCTGCAGACTTGGTAATGTTTTTAATGAATTAAGTCTAAAACAGTAAGACCAAAAAGCATTTATATGTAAAACTTAACATTGGAGTAAAGTTTTTTTTGACCACAGCTAATATTGTTTGAATCACAGGTTCTTACTGCTTTATACACCTCCCAGACCATCAGAAGTTAAAACAAGCGAGATTTCCATTCCCACATAATTTTATAATTGATATACTTTCCAAGCTATATTATAATGCAGAAGTATTTTTCAGACCTCTGAGTACAAAGGAAATTTCTGTATTTCAAAATCCTTTTAACTAGACGGTTGAGTTGCTTCTGATCTTCATTTGGAATTGATTAATCTCTAGACGGTAAAATATAAATATCAAAAGAATTTAATAGAATTCTACTCTTATTATTTTGATCTTCAGATGGCTGAATGTGCTCAGTCATAACCACATGTTCAATGGTGTGATACTAGGATTTGGCAGTACCTACCTGTAAAAAAAATTTTTTTAATGAAATAATCTCAAATCTCATAAGTTAACATTAACAGATACACATTTATAACTGATAGTTCTGATAGAAAACACTACTTTTAAATCCCAGTTAAGTAAAATATCCAACTTCTAAAATAACCATTCATCTGAGTGCACCTCAAAAAAACTCAATTATTATATTTTGAATTTTGTCAAAAAGATTATGGAAATTGTTTTCTCCTATTATAATTATACAGTGTCTTCAGTTTTGCCTCACTGCCTGCAAAACCTAAAATATCTATAATCTAACCTTTACCAAAAAAAAATTTGCTGACCCCTGGTTTAAAGGAGCTAGAATTTTAGGCTTAAAAGAGGGAAAAGCTTATAATAAATATCCTGTGAACATATTGGTGATTTTATATGTCTTATAAAATTTACTTGGAGAGAGAAACTTTTCTCTTGGCATATAAATTTATGCAGTTTGCAAGTAGTGGTCAGTGAAATGTGTACATTTTCCTTTTGTAAATTTTGCTAACTTCATCTTAATCTGGTTTATAGACAGTACCAACTGGGCAAGTGGTGAAGATGACCACGTAGTTGCTAGAGCAGAATATGATTTTGCTGCAGTATCTGAAGAAGAAATCTCTTTCCATGCTGGTGATATGCTAAACTTAGCTCTCAAAGGTAACAAAACATAAATAAATCAGAATTACCTGTGGATTTTTAGAATTTATAAATGTAATGATATTAAGAAAACTATAACTGGTCATTGTGAGTTAACTCACAAGTGGTTACTTGGAAATCTCTTTAATGTGAACATAGAAGTTCAGTTCTGTAAGCATCTAAGCATCCCTCTCAGCCTTTGTTTGCTGGAACTGGTATTGCTTTCTTTTTCACTTAAAGTGTTTACTTCAGAAACTCCAACATGATTACTTTAGGAATTAGTGTAAGGAAGTATTAAAGAACCTCACCACAAAGTTGTTTGTATTTTATTATGGAAGCGTAACACAGCATTTGCTTAATATTTTACTGTCAATATACTCTTGGACCCCTGAACTATTTTACAATGACAAGGTGGTTTTTTTCTTTTAACAGAACAGCAACCCAAAGTGCGTGGTTGGCTTTTGGCTAGTCTTGACGGTCAAACAACAGGACTTATACCTGCTAATTATGTCAAAATTCTTGGTAAAAGAAGAGGCAGAAAAAGAGTAGAATCCAGTAAAATTTCCAAACAACAACCATCTTTTACCAACACAACACTAATTAAAGGAGCCACATCTGCTGATTCTTTTGATGAACAAGAAGCTGCCTTTGAATCAGTTTTTGTTGACGTTAATAAGGTTCCAGTTGTACCTGATTCCACTGGAAAAAGTGGAGATAAACAAGATCTTTGATACCTTTCATGTTTGCCTGCAGTTGAACTATACGGTACTTTAAAAAATTAATTCTGCAAAGAAATTAATCTGTAATCCAATGAAAACGTGTTATTGGCTATTCCAGGTGTTTCGCTGCTAGAAATTATTAAAATTATACACTAGTATGTTGGTCTAGTGACCTGGTTACATTTTACAAGTTATCAGACCATGAGGATGTTTGTATCATCTAGATTTTAAGATTATGGAGACTTCTGTCATTTTCAGCTTATTTAAAGCCCTGTGTTTCTTGAAAGAGTGAGATTGAACTATAGAATACAGTTTGCTACAATAGGGATCATTTATGTTTTTTAAGTTCTAGATTGACTTGGAATCCTCAGAAATTGAGTGATAACATAAATACGAGAACTGGCAAAAAGGCTAATTATTTTTACAACTTCAATTAAAATGAACAATAAAAATATTCTTCTGATCTGTATTATGTCCAGTGTTGGGTTTGCTATAGCTTGTAGTATGTTTTTCCTACCAACAGTTGATACCATTATCTTTTACTGTATTTTTTAAAATTTATCTTGAAAAGGTCACTGGAAGCATTTTAAGGGAAATGATTCTAGAGTCATATTTAGCCATAATATCTTCCTCTGCTAATAAAAAAGCTGAAATTTACATTTCTTACAGATTACTTCCATTTCTTCTGGGGATCATTAAGTTTTTCTGCCCCTTTGCTATAGAACTAGTTTTCATCTTAGATGAATCAAAATATATGAAAGATTTACTTTTTTCTCTAAACAAAACTGAAGTTCTTTGAGTTTGTACTTACTGATACACTTAGTTCTAATGGTAATTTCCAATCATTTCATAGATTCTCTGCTTCTAACTACTATTATTACTTAAAAAAAATTTCATATTCAGGCTATTTAAACATTTAAAATGTGTCACATTGGCTACATATTTCTTTTAGTAAGTTTTTACTACTGAGACTATAAAATGTTTACTTGCTATTTAGAATATGATAATGCTATTTGATATTTGTTTAATAACTTTAAATGACTTTAAATGCAGTTGAATTTCAGTACACTGAATATTTCCCCACAAAATTGGAATATTTTGTATACTTGCTATGATCATATTACTAAGTAATACTATCAGGAATACAGGTATCCAAAAATACATTACAGATATTGTTAAAAAGTGGGAATTATTTGGTAGATTTTGGTTTAGTATTTTTATCTTTTTATAGATTTTTTGTTCAGCAAATAAGTACTTCTAGAAAACACACTAAGATATATAGGGATGAATTATATATTCAGCATAGAACAGCTTTATTAAAAGCTTCTTGGGAACCCTTTTTGAAATGACATACAATAAATAACATTATTTTAAATATAAATCTTGACCCTGTGTAGAAAAAAACAAAAAAAAATTATCTTAGGTCTCTTTTTCTTAAATCCAGATATTTAGTCTGTAAATGGAGGAAATAAAATTATTAATTATTTTATTATATGAATATTATTTTCCACTTCTGTGCTATAATTAGAGAAAACTGATTTGTCTGAGATAATTTGTGGACATTTTGTTCTTGAAACAAACCTTTGACAAAACAAATTATTAAATTTAGTGATGAGATATCTATAATGAATGTTAGAAGTGAAGAAAGGTAAAATTTTGACTCAGTACTGTCTAGGTTGGAAAAGATCAGAATGATAGGATTTGTGACTTCTAGGAAAGATACATAGGGAGAAGACTATAGTACAGAATGAATGACAAAACCAATTTCACTTTTCTTAGTGTGTTTATTTTTTGGTTAAGTATGCTAAATTGCAATATATATATTAGCTGACTGGTAACTATTTGTGTCAGAAAATTCCTTTTTTATTACAATTCTAGAAAAGGACTTTTGAGCTAGAATAAGAAATTTTGTGACTTTTTTTATCATGACAGTTAAAGTTTAATTTTTAGGTGAGATTAAATATAACGTTCAAGACTCCAATATTGTCATTTTTAGGAATTCATTATTAATCAGTGCTGCTTTACAGAAGTTACTAATTCAATACATTTTTGGTATAAATAGAATAATCACTAATTACAATAAGAAAACAGCTGTCATTTAAATTTTGTCTGACTATATTAGTTTACAAAGGAAGCAGTAGAACTATAAATTTTCATATTTTAATGTTTTATGTAGGTACTTAATTTGGTCTGTCATTGATTATAATTATACATTTACTTGAATACAAATGCCCTTTATTTTGTTTTTTCTTTAATAGAAAAAAAGAACAAAAACAATTCAATTGAATTTTTATTTTTAATAGACTGAAGTTACTTTTGCTGGACAAATAAAAATATGTTAGACGTGACTGACATTTTTTGAAGATAACGTATTAACTCTTTTTGTAGGATTGGAATAGAAAAAGTATTTTTTATACCACTGTGTATATTGACTCTTACAAACCAATGTATTATTTACTTGTGACTTAAAGAAAAATATTAAGATTTAAATGTATAAAAATTACCTGGAAGGTTAAAAACAAGACATCAAAACAAGGTTTTGGAAAACCTAGATTCCAATCTAGACAACACTATAATAAAAAACAATGTAAGACTTATCTTACACTATTTTTCGATTTTCCTCATTGGTAATGTTGAGGATAATCACTATATTTGTCTCATAGTTTTGTTTTTTTGTAAAGGAAAAGTGCAGCAAGGAATGAAGGTAAACAGAGGCAGGCAGGCAGAGAGAGGAGGAAGAAGCACTTTCTTTTATTTAGTTGTTCATCTTGGTTTCCCTGGGCCCCGGGTCTTGAACCCATGCATGACCTTGGGATGTATGTGGATGCACCACTGGACTAAACCACTAGATCACCAGAGCATGCCAGGAGAGTCCTTTAAAAAAATTTTTGTGTGTGTGCTATATGTATAGCATAATTGTAAGATGTTATGTTTGGTAATATTTTATATATATACATAAACGTGTTAAATCCTGTAAAAAGTCACAGTGTTCCCATCAGTCTAGAATTTGACCCACATAAACTTAATTTGAAAATTGTACTTATAACTTTGCCCAATATGTAATTTTTAATTATTTTGCTGAATATGAGAATACCCTAACATAGAAAAACACAGTGAAATAATGTTCAAGTAATCTGACTTAAGTCTTAACAGTATTTCTACTTGTGTAAAAATAAGTGTTTTGTTTTTTATGGAGCTCGGGTGCTCAAAATTGAGTAAGTTGTTGATTATACTCTTTATTAATGACTCCAATATCATTGGTCTAAAAAAATTACACTTTGCTTTGCTTTATTTTACCTTAATAGTTTTTATTTGCTGCCTGGAATTCCATACTTCTCATTCTCTACTGTACTTACTGTTTGTTCTTTCAAGCCACTTTCAAATCTTGGATATATTTCCTTGAAAAGCTATAAATGCATATTTTCCTTTAAGTTTTGAATTTTATATAAATGCTTTTATAGAAATCTAATTTTACTTATAATTTTCATAAAATACTAGATATTGGAGACCTAATCGTGTTACTTTCGGTAACTTCTGATTGGTGCATATTCCATTACATTAATATACCGTAGCTTAGTTTTTCCTCTAATCATAGTACTTAGATTATTTCCAGCTTTTTCCATTTCTACCAACTTATACAAGTCTTTCTATGAACCTGTACTGTAGTTTCTTTGGTATATATGCCCTAGATTAGAATGACTGGAGGACAGCATTTCAAGATGGTCAGCTGTTAGGATATCGAGCTTACCTCCTCTATAGATACAACAGAACTTTGAAAAAGAACCAGGGTGCTCCCTGGTGGAACTGTGTTAGGTCAATCGACTTTAAAGGAGCAAGCCACATACACCTGGATTCAAGTTCCAGCCTGGGGTAAGCAGCCAGTGTGAATAACTGAATAAAAATAAAATAAAGATGCTTCTTCCTCTCTGTCTTCCTGCCTATCTGCCTACTCACCTTCATTCCCACCTGCATCTTTCCTTTAAAGAAAAAAAAGGAACAGGACCAGTGTCTCTGCAAAGAGAAGGGATATACATCATTGTAAAGGGCAGGAGAAGCCAGTCTTTACACAAACACTGCCCTGTATGAAGACCCTGGGGTCTAATGGGAGGAAACAATGATAAAGACCTTCAAAGGGCTGAAGGGCTTTCTTCCTCAGAGGGTGCTTCCACATCTAGAAACTGACAAGTGCATGCAACCTGGCATGAAAAATAGACAATTCTTTGGAGAATAATAGGATTCTGGGAAGCAAAAATGCAAGACAGAACAGTGGGCAGGTAGATGAAGTGTGCACAGATCTGACTGCAGGACTTTGACTTGTGAACAAAAAACTTCAGCATGGGGAATAAGAGAGAGAATCTTCCTTCGAATGGAGGCATTGCCAGGCCCTGTGTTGCTCAGCATTGGATTCCACCATATTGCAGGAAGGTTTACAAGGCAAAACACTCCACATCCTCTGTCATTACCCCATGCATTGTTCAACAGTTTATACTTGATAACAGTTCACTGGCCAAGGCAGCTCAGGATAGGGATAGGTGGTACAGATTGCTGAGCAGTTTCCTACAAAGAGGTTTTTACAGCTCAGTTATGAGAGGTTCCATGAAAACAGCAGCTTTTTGCATCTACCTGGGAGTACTGCTAAACCACTCTGTATAACTGCCTGCTACCTGCTAAAACTTATCCTCAGTCCCCAGAGCTTTTATCTTGCTCCCTTCCAGAGCTGCTACCCAATTAGAACACAAAGACTTTTGTAGGGGAGTGTGCTTTACTGGGAGTAGCTTCTGAGGACCCTGGGAGACACCCAACTTCCTCTCACTGGGTGCCCTTTTTTCGGACTGTGACCTGGGTCTACAAATTGTGTCCCCTAGTGCATGGCTATTCATGTCATTGACTCTGGCTGGAACCTCTGCATTACATGCCCAACTCCAACTCTAAGGCTAGACTCTTGGACCTCAACACAGTGCTGCTCTAGAGTTCCAGCTATTCTAACTGATAGAGATCATGCAAAAACAGAAAAACAACACCCCAGATCTATATTCTGTAACCAAATATCCCAACATCAGAACAAGCAAGGAAAGTTGTTTAGAGTAGAACATAGATATAAATAGTACCAAGCAGAATGAAGAAACAAAACAATGACCCAAAACAAAACTCCAGGGGAAAACTTGGATGCAGAATTAAGTAAAGCTACATTTGAAGGCACAGTTTTAATGATCACTGAAATCAACACTGGAAAAACAAAAGTAGAAAAGAAGAGACAGTTCCAAACAATTCTTGAAGCTAAGAAAAGACAGTAGTTGAAATGACATAATAAAGGGTCTTGACAGTAGGCTAGAAGAAGTGTCCAATCGAATCAGTGAACTAGGAGATAGGGCAGTGTATACACCCAAGGGCAACAAAGAGAAAAAAGAGGAAAGCATAATGACTTATGGGATAACATCAAGAGTAGGGACATGTGCATTATATGTGTCCCAGGAAGAAGAGAGAGAAAGCAGAAATCTTATTTGAAGAAATAATAGCTGAAAATTTTCCCTCCCTGAGGAAGGAAACAAGACTCCAGATCCAGGAAGCATAAAGAATTCCAAACAAAAGAAACTCAAAAAGAGGTACGCCAAGACACATGGTTTTTAAAATGACAAATATTAGCGAGGATCTTAAAAGGTGAGACAAATGAGTCACATACAAAGGAGTCACAAGTGCAGGTTTTTAAGCAGAAACTTTATAGGCCAGAAAGTAATGTTGTGATATAGTCCAAGTTCTAAAAAGGAGTTCCAACCAAGAATACACCATGCTTGGTTATCGCTTAGAACTGAAGGTGGGATAAAGAGTTTTACAAATAGAAGTTAAAGTAATTCACCATTAAACCAGCCTTAAATTCAAACAAATTTTCATAAAATGAAAAGAACCCATTTAGAAGCAGCAAGACACCAGAAATATAAAATGTGGGGAAGAGAAAAGATGTGGACTATTAGAATGAGCTCAAGACTAACTTTCAAGTTAAAAAAAAAATTCATAAGCATAAAAATTTATATGTAAAGCCCAGGATAACCTCAAAACATAAATCTACAGAGGGGGAAAAAGAATGAAATGAAAAGGGAAACAAAAAACAATGCTTTCAAAGCACAAGAGAATAAGAGATCAAATGTATACAATAGTTTGCAAAATGCCCAGGAAACAAATAGTAAAACAATTACTTATCAATAATCCCCCTAAATCTTAATTAATTGAGCTCACCACTCAAAAGGTATAAAGTGGCAGAATGGGTTAAAAAATAAAACCCAAATTTCTGCTGCATATAGGAAATGCATCAAAATTCTAGAGATAAACATAGGTTCCAAGGTTAGAAGATGATCTTTCAATCAAGTAGTAACCAAAAAAAAAAGCAGGGGCAGCCATACTTAAAATAGACTTTCTACTAAAGTAGGTAACAGAAGACAGGGATGAACATTATATAAGGGGTCACTTCAGCAAGAGTATATGCAAAAATGAGGGAGAAACAAAATATATAAAGCAAGTATTACAGAACAAAAGAGAGACATTGACAGCAATACAATAATAGATTTGAACACTCCATACTTCTTTCAAGGTCATTAGTGTTTTAATATGTGTATCCCAGCCAGGTGTTACATGCTCAGCAGGAGTCTCACACAATGCCAAAAGTATCAGTTCCCTGACTCATCAAAGACACATTTATAATAGTGTTTTATATTTTTTGTAATCCATGGCAATATTCCTTGAAAATTGTTCATCCAAATATGGTGCACAGAAACTCAACTTGTTAACTGTTTGGACAACCCACTCCTCAACCATTGTATTAAGATTAAACATATAGTACTTTACTGTTTTTCCATTTGTATGTAAAGACAACTTTTTAAAAGAACAAAGATGAATTTCTTAATATGAATGGGTAACACATTTGCCATTTGAAACTTGTTAATAATCATTAAGTCCAAAACACTATCTACTTAACTGAATTGTTGAAACAATATTGTATTAACAACACCAGGCATATAGGGATTCTTGTTAAAGTGATAACTATATTATCAAAATGCAGTTTTGAATCAGGTCAGGAGCTGTA
Organism: Solenodon paradoxus; assembly: GCA_004363575.1. Lineage (NCBI taxonomy): Eukaryota > Metazoa > Chordata > Mammalia > Eulipotyphla > Solenodontidae > Solenodon > Solenodon paradoxus. The sequence continues at coordinate 402,008 of RJWH01000495.1, forward strand.
TTTAAGCCCTCCTAAGGGAATCAGGTAAATCAGTGCCCAGGGATATTCTCTATTAACAGTCTATTAGAAGAATGAGAAATTATCTCTACTGTTTTTAGCACAAATACTCAGAAGCATGGGAAAAGACTCAGGAGTCTGCAGTCAAGATTCTAAAATGCTGGGTATGTGCTACACACATAAACGTTTGATGACACCATTAAGGACTTGCAATCTGAACATGTAGAATATCAATTTCAGTGGGTATCATGAAAAGGGATGTCCACTTTTGGGTTGTGAAAAAGCTTTATACGGGAGGGTGTGCCCTTGTAGCTCAGGGGGCTGAGATGCTGGTCTGCTGACCACATACAGCCCAAGGACCTGGGTTCAAGACCTGAGACTAGAGTATAAAACAAAAAAATCAGACAACTAAATAAAAAAAATGCTCCTGAAAAAAGAGAATCAGAAGATGGCAACTTGGTAGGAGTGAGACTCAGCTTCTCCCCACAGAGCAACTAAGAATTCACCAATGCTCCAGAACAAACACTGAGGAAAAGCAGATACACGCCACAGAGATGTAAAAACAGAGGGTAGGCAAAAATGTCTGGGTTCAGAGCTACACTGCAGATTCGGGATTCAGGATTCAGCCTGTGACAGCGCCCAGTAAAACCATGGGAAGGAACGGGTCTCCTGGAGCGCTGCTCCAAAAACAACAAGGAGCCCACCCAGTGGAACAGGGAGGCAGAGGCAGGGGAAACAGTTTTAGCACAGGGCAGAGAGACAACCAGCTACTCAAGGTTTCAGCTGGAGTCCCTGTGGTGAAACTGCACTGGGCCCACCATAACTGGAAGACAGGGGAGTTCCCCACCCCGAACCCCTCCCACCAAAATATTGTGCCAGTCTCAGGATTCACCCACTGGCTAACCCACCCACTGGATATCCTGGCCCCAAGATTAAAGGAAAAAGTTATTCTCCCAGAAGGGATGGACCCCCAACACTACCTACTAATGCCACCCTGTGGGTAGAGGTGTAATTGCAGCCTGACTGCAAATTGTTGATCAAAAACAGTGATCACCCTACACAACGCCATCACTGCAGGAAAACCAAACCCACATAAATATACAGAATGCCAATAGATCAAAGACAGACAAATATATGTGAAATGGTGGATTCAATCAAAAACCCAAGGGAAAATCTGATACAGTAGATGTATGCAAACTACCTGAGAATGAATTTAGGGCAACAGTGATAAACATAATCATGGAAATCAAAAAACAGAGGAAGAGAAGAACAAGAGAAAAGAGAGTAAGCAAGAAATGAAAGAAATGAAGAATATGACTGCTGATCTAAAGAACTCAATAGAGGGACTCAAGAATAGGAATAGAATAGAATTAGTGCACTAGAAGATAGGGCAGAGGAATGTGCTCAAGCAAACCAGCATAGAGATAAAAGAACGCAAAGAAATGAAGACAACATTTAGGACCTAGGGGACAACATCAAAAGGCAAAACATTGACATCATAGGGGTCCCAGAGGATAAGAGAAAGAAAGGGGGTCAGAAACTATATTTGAAGAAATAATACCTGAGAACTTCCTTAACCTGAAGAATGAAGCAGGCTTCTAGACCCAGGAAGTTCAAAGATGCCCTAATAAAAGAAACTCAAACAGGCCTTCACCTAGACACATTGCTATCAAAATGTCAAAAATACAAAATAATCATAAAAGCAGCCAGATAAAAACAAGGCACAAGGAGAGAGGATTTCTTGACTGAAACTCTACAGGCCAGAAGAGAATGGCATGATACATTCAAAATGCTAAGAAAAAAAAAGGATTTTCAATCTAGGATACTATTTCCTGTGAGACTATCATTCAGAACTGAAGAAATGATTTAAAAAAAAAAAAGATTTTCTGATAAGCAAAAATTAAAGGAATTAACCACCACAAAATCAGCTCTACAAAAATTTTAAAGGATGTTCTATAAAGTATAAAGAAACCCCACTTAAAAAAATAAGACAAATATAAAAAGTGGGAAGGAGGAGAGGAGAATAAAAATGTGAATAGAATGAGTGTAAGACTAATCTGCTTTCAAATAAAAATAGGAAATAAACACAGAATTATTAATACTAACTTAGGGGTACCTTAAAATACATCTCCAGGGAAAAGTCAAAGAAGAAAACAAAAAGGGAAACCAATAAAAACATATCTACACCCACCCGACCTTAAAAAGAGAAGAGAAGGTACTGTCTGGAACAACAAAGACAAATTACAAAATGACAAAAAAAGCTACATATCAGTAATCACCCTAAATGTTAATGGACTGAACTCACCAGCCAAATGATGCAGAGTGGTCAAATGAATTAAAAAGCATAAACCAACCTCCTGCTGCATTCAGGAAACCCACCTTCTTTCAAAAGATAAACAAAGGTTCAAAGGCAAAGGTTGGAAGACAATTCTACAGTCAAATGGCAACTACAAAAAAACAGGAACAGCTATACTCATATCGGTTAAAATAGACTTCCAACTAAAAAGCATACCAGAAGACAGAGATGGATATTATATAATGATTAAAGGGTCAATCTAGCAGAAGAAATAATGCTTATTAACACATATTCACCAAATGAAGGAGCCAAAATATTAAGCAAGTATTATTAGAACTGACGAGCGACATCAAGGCCAACAATATAATAGTACAAGAATTGAACACCACACTTACAACAATGGACAGATCAACCAGACATAAAATTAACAGGGAAACAACTGCTTTACATAACCACTTGGAACAGTTAGATCTAATAGATATATACAGAACTCTTCATACACTGACCTCAGATTTTACTTTCTTCTGAAGTGAACATGGAACATTCTCAAGGATTGATTAAATGTTAAGACACAAAACATGTCTCAATAAATTTATAAAGGCTGAAATCATGCCAAGCATCTTCTTTGACCACAATGGCTTAAAACTAGAAATCAATCACAAAAAGAAAGCTAGAAGACCCCAAATTAATTGGTGACTAAGCAATATGCTTCTGAATGACTCTTGGGTAAAGGAGGAAATCAAAAAGGAAGACAAATGAGAATGAAGACACAAGTTGCCAGAATCTATGGGATGCAGCAAAAGCAGTACTAACAGTGAAGTTCATTGCAGTCCAATTCCACCTCAAGAAACAAGAAAAATTGCAAATAAATAACTCTACATATAAAACAACTAGAGAAAGAACAATTAAAGCCAAAAATCAGCAGAAGAAAGGAAATAATCAAAAATTGAGCAGAAATAGAGGAAATAAAAAGACAATCCAGAAAATCAATTAAACCAAAATTTGATTCTTTGAAAAAATAAAAAAATTGACAAACCATTGGCTAGACGCACAAACAAAAAGAGAAAACTATTGTAACTAGAATCAGAAATTAAAGGGGAGAAGTAACAACAAATGTAACAGAAGTATAAAGCATCCTAAGAGGCCACTATGAATACTTCTAGGCCAATAAAGTGGACAACCTTAAGGACATGGACAGATTTTTAGAAAAATACAATCTACAAAGACTGAACCTGGAAGAATTAGAAAACCTGAACAAAGCAATCACAAGCAAAGAAATTGTCAAGATAATCAAAAGTCTACCAACTAATAAAAGGCTAGAACCAGATGGCTTTCCTAATGAGTTTTATCAAACCTTCAAAGATTTAATACCTATTCTTCTCAAACTCTTCCAAAATACTGAAGAACAGGGATCACTTCCAAATACTTTTCATGAGCTCAACATCACACTGATACCAAAAGTTGATAGAGGAAACACTAAGAAATAAAATTACATATCAATATCTATGATGAATATGGATGCAAAAATTCTGAACAAAATGCCAGCAAACTGAATCAAAAATGCATCAAAAAGATCATCCACCGCGACCTAGGAGGATTTATCCCAGGGATGAAAGGCTGATTCAACATACATAAATCTATTAATGTAATACACGATATCAACAAGAGCAAGAAAAAAAGCCACATGAACATATCAATAGATGCAGAGAAAGCTTTTGACAAGATCCAATACTAATTTATGGTGAAAACCCTGCATAAAATGGAAATAGAGAGTACATACCGCAACATAGTAAAGAGCATATATGATAAACCCACAGGCAACATCATAGTCAATGGCAAAATAACTGAAAGCATTTCCTCTAAGAACACGGCAAGGCTGTTCACTCTCACCACAGCTATTTAATATTGTACTGGATATTAATATTAATAATATTAATATTACTATTGTCTTAGCCAGAGCAATTAGCCAAGAAAAGGGACCTAAATTTCATTATTTGCAGATGAATTAATTATATATATGTATATAACAAACTGTATAAAAAACTATTAGAACTCATCAATGAATTCAGTAAAGTGGCAGGCTACAAAATCAATGCATGAAAATATGTTGTATTCTTATATGTCATCAACACACTAGAAGAAAATGAAATCAAGAAAATCACGCCATTTAACATAGAATTTAAAAGAATCAAATATTTTGGAATATACTTAAAGAAAGAAATGAGAGACCCATACAATGAAAACTATAAGTCCTTCTTAAAAAAATTGACGATACAAAAGAAGGAAAGGCATCACCTACTAATGACTGGGAAGAATCAACATAATTAAAATGGTCATCTTACCTAAAGAAATATACAGATTTAATGAAATACCCATTAAAAACCTTCAGGCTTATTTCCAGGAAATGGAACAAAAAATCTTAAAATTCATATAGAACAACAAAAGACCCAGAATAAACAAAGTAATTATGAGAAAAAAGAACAAATCTGGAGGGATTATACTCCCAGACACTGAGCTATACTACAAAGTGATAGTGATGAAAACAATGTGGTACTGGAATAACAACAGAGGCACAGATCAGTGGAATAGAAGTGAATCACCAGAAACTGACCCACTCATACAGTCAATTAAACTATGACAAAGAAGTCAAAAGCATACAATGGGGAAAGGAAAGTGTCTTCAACAAATGGTGTTGGGATAACTGTATTGCCACATGCAAAAAAATAAGAAAAAAATGAAGTAGACTATTCTGTAACACTATTCACAAAAATTAACTCAAAATGGACTAAAGACTTGGATATAAGACCAGAAACCATAAAATTCCTGGAAGACAATATAAAAAAGATAACATAACACGAGTCTTAGGAGGTTTTTGTGGACTCAACTCTAGTATAAAGGGAAACAAAAAGAAAAACAAACGACTAGGACTAGATCAAATTAGAAAGCTGCTTCACAGTGAAAGAAATTATCACCAAAACAAAAAGATAACCTACTAACTGGGAATAGATATTTGCCTTCCACATTTCTGAGAAGGTCTTAATATCCAAAATATATAAAGAACAATTAAAAAAAATCTCAATAACAGAAAAGCAGAAAATCCAATCAAAAAATGTGAAGAGGAATTAGAGAGACACTTTTCTGAAGAGGATATGCAGATGGCCAACAAGCACATGAAAAGACGTTCCTATTCCTTGGCTATCAGGGAAATGCAAATCAAAACAATGAGATATCACCTCATACCTGAGAGATTGGCTATTATCCAAAAGTCTGGAAACAACAAATGTTGGTGAGGATGTGGAGAAAAGGGGACACTTTTACACTGTTGGTGGGAATGCAAATTGGTGTAAGCCCTGTGGAAAAAGTATGGAAATTCCTCAAAAAGTTGAATATGCAAATTCCATAGCTCCTGCCATCCCCCTTCTGGGTATAGATGCAAAAGATACAAAAAAAAAAAAAAAAAATTTGCAGACTTATGCACTCCAATGTTTATTTCAGCCCTTAGCTATTGAGAATAGCTAAGAACCTGAAACTACTTAAGTGCCCAAGTCACATGAATGAATAAAGAAGATGTGGCATATATACACAATGGAATACTACAAAACTGTTAGAAGAAATGAAATCCTGTTTACCTGGAGGGAAATAGAGGGGATTATGCTAAGTGAAATAAGCCAAAAGAAGAAAGATAGATACCAGGTGATCTTACTCATAGGTGGACATTGAGTACTAAAAAAACCGAAGGAACAGATGAAAAAAAAAAAAAAAATCAAACCTTGGACACTTGAAATAGAACCGAGGTTTCCAATAAGGAATGGGATGCAAGTTAATGCAGGAAAGACTAAGTTCCTAGAATCTGCCCAACACCAGAAGCAGATTTCCTTTGTGCAGCAAAATCCATAGTAGCAGGGAGAAGGCACCTGACTGACTGTTCACTCCTTGTCATAGTCTGTAGATGAAGTGCTTAAAATATAACCTAGGTATTCCAGCTACCTCAAGGACACATCTCCAAGAGGGTAGATTCCCAACCTCAGGGGAAAGTTCTTCAGCACCCACCAGGCATACTGAAGGATTTCCATATTTACTATAGAGTTCATTGTATAACAAGCGTTTTGTTGTAGATATAACCCTTTACCTTGTCTCAAAGAAACTTAAGCTTTAAATCTTATTCTCCAGTAATGTTTAGTATTAGCTAGGGTCTAAAAGGCATTTTCGTTTATTTGTATTGCCTTTTATTCATAAACCTTTTTTCTGTATATATGTATTTTTTTCAGTACTAATGGAGTTCTTCTTTAGTTTCACATATTTCAAAAATAATGTATTCTAATGAAGTCAGTCACAGAGGTGTGAGTAGTTTATACTCATTAAAACTAGACTGTTGTTTACAGACTCCTAATTGACCACCAAAATTCCCGCCCTCATAATTAAAAATTTTAGCCCCCATCTTGGCTGCGGAGTTGCTCAAATAGAACCTACATTATCTAGCCACCTCCTCTGTTGTTAACTTAGAGTCAGTGGAAGTGCTGTTTATGCTTGCTGGAAGATGCCTTTAAAAGTGCTGGAGATTGGCTCGCCCTGGTGGCTCAAGCAATGAGTGGGCTGCTGGGGTGTGGACCATTTGAAGCCCAAGGATCTGGATTTGAGACCCAGGGCCAGAAGAAACATCAAATAAGCAAAAGGGTTTCCTCCTCTTCTTCCTTAAAAAACAAAAAACAAAAAACAAAAAAACCTGTATTCCCCCTTTCTTCTTTCCTCTCTAAAAAAACAAAAACAAAAGCAGAGAGTCTTGGGGCATGCACTTCTTGCCCTGTCTCCTCCTTCTCCTTCTGTGGGTGTGAAAGTAAGAATGAATGTTCTACGGCCTATTCAGATGCTGATATGGAAATTATGTGTCAATAATGGCAAAATAGCCATGCCAGTCCAGGATCACCTAGATTTACTGTAAATTGAGGGAGAAATAAACTTAATTTTGTATCATGTTTAAGCCACTGTATTTTGAGTTCTTTGTTAAAGCAGCTTGATCTCTAATAAGACGAATAGAAGGATAGATGAACTTACAAACACAAAGTATTATATTTGGTAAGGAGTGGGAAGTTGATGAAAGTCTTAAGTAAAATTTCCCAGTCTACATGGCAGGACTCAGAATTGTTTCTGTACAACACCAAAGGAAGATTCTTTCTGGGGCAAAGGTCATTGGACCCAATGAGTTGGCTACTTAAACTAGGACAAGTTACTTAAACCTTCTGTATTTGACCTTAAAATGAAAAGATTGAAGAAGCGGTTCTCTCAAGAACTTTCTAGCTCTGTTATTCTGTAAATATGCATTGTTCAAGAAAAGACTGAAGAGTGATGAGGAGAAGCGTCAGACATTAAGCAGCTGAGTTGATCTTTCAGAGATGCATAGCAGCATGCGGGTATGCGGGTCAACAGTAAGAGCAGATGCTATGCACAGGTCCAGTAGTAAAACGCTATTCTCTTCTGTCTCTGATGGAAAGTTTTAATTTAACTGATTTCATTTCCTTTTTGGTTGAGTCTTGTTAACAGCAAGGAAAGGCAACCAACACAAACTCACATTCAGACCTTTTCTAAATCACTTTCCTCAGCTGAGGTTTGATTATATGCCTTCCACTTTGATGCAGATAATACCTTTTCCAATACATTTGGGAAGTCACCAGCCTTCTAACCTGCAATATATTTCTGCCAATACAGTATATATTTTAAATCTTTGTACTATAGCACACTACTTCCAGGAACCACCTTTCTCTTTCAGGGAAAACACTAAGCTTCTGTAACAAATAGATGAAAGAATATAGCATCTAAATATTTTTTCTCATGTAAGAGTCCAGAGGTAGACAGGCAATCTAGGGCTTGTCAGGCAGCTTTGCTTCGAAAGGTAATTCTGATTCAGGTTCCTTCTGTTATTGCTCTTCAATTCATTATGGCACATTCTTGTCCTCCTGGTTTAAGCTAATTTATCATCACAACTGAGCTAGACCCTATATTAAAGGAGAAAGGCTATAGATGGTAAGTAGTTTCTCTTTAAGAATTTACCTAATGTCTTTGTGATTCAAAGCTTGCCTAACTTTAATGTCTTTGTGGAATAAAAATAGTTAAGTTGTTGAAAGTCACAGATAATACAATTTGAATAAAAACAAAACCAACCCCTGACTTTCTGTACAGTTAATTTAGATCAGATCTCATTATAATTACTCATTTGAATAGGGCTCTATTTTTCTCGTCCTTTCTGATCTTAACATTAAGTTTTTTGGTTTTCAGAATACACACATTCCAAGTGGAAATTAGAAATACTGGAATGTCACCTTTACCGTATAAGACTGAGCTTTATACATAGCTCATTAGGTTTCTATGATAATACACACATGCTGATTATGAAAACGAAATTTGTAATCCAAAGCGATTACGTTTTTCAAGTGATGCCTCCTGAAAAAGCGCTTTATCCCGTACACTTTAGGTGTCCCTCAGATGGCACAATTTCCTCTTCTATCTAACCTAGGCAAGTATATCAAAGTGAACCGCACTGCAAACCATTTTGCGCATCCTTCACCCGAATGGTTCTACCTCCCTTTTCTTCTAGACTCGGAGTTGGTCACCTAAGATCCGTGACGGAAGATCTGGTTACTAAGAGACTAGACGCTGGAAGGGTGGGGACGCTGCACTGCGACAAGCTTGGGAGTGAACGTACGAGCAGTAAGTGGGAGGCAAATGCGAGAGGCCCAGCGGCCGTTTTGCAGCAGTCGCTCGTCCGCCTCCCTCCCGCCGGGCAGCTCTTCGCTCATTGGCTCTGCCTCTGTAGTGCTGACCTGCGATTGGTGTGGGCTGCGTTGCCGGCGCTCCCCCGCCTCCTGCACTTGTGCCCGCCGCCGCCGCGAGTGGGCGGGGCTGTGCGTGTGGGCGCCGCGGCGGGGGGTGTGGGCCGAGTCGCCAGAGTTTCTCGGCTCCAGCGTGGGCGGTGCCGGCTGCTGCGGGTGACGGGAACTCAGCGAGGGCCTCCGCGGCCTTGTGGCGTGTTAGACCCCAGGAGAGCTTGGATGCCTGCCAGAGGTGTGGGGGTGGAACGTGTGGTGAAGGGCGGTACCGTCGGCAGACTGCGCCTCAGCCGCGGTGCCCCTTCTCCGGTGAGGCGGTCTAGGGACTTGCTCACTCCAGCGCCCCCACGCCCAGTACGCCAGCTCCGGAGCCCCGAAGCCTCTCCTGCCCGCTTGCTAACCCGGCTTTCGGTCGACCTGGATGTTCCATCTCCGCGCTGCGTCGCCCGCTACCCGGCGCTTTTGTCCCGCCCCAGCCGGCTCCACGCCTGAAGAGGCCTTTCCCCTAACGGGGTGTGGGGGAGAGCAGGAAGGTCTGGAGTGCCCTGAGGACGCGCTGCGCAGCGAGCATCTGGACAGAAGGTGTGAAGGGCTTTGCGTTATTCTTTCTGAGTGTCACATGTGTTTTCACTTTCTTCTCACGACCAATGGCCACTGCCTCCGTTCTCTTAGGTGGTCTGGAGGCCCAACCACAAAGCTTCTCCCTTGGTGCGGGATGACTATACCTCCCACCCTCTGTTCTCCCGAGGGCTTTGACCTGCCCTCCTGGCTCCCGCAGCCGTAGTCCCACCTCCTTCTCAGTTTGCCACTGCCTACGACCGAAAAGTCCGTCTGTAAGCGCTGTTTTTTGTTTGGGGGCGGGGTGGTGGTGGAGGAAATCAGATGCCAGTCATAAACTTCCAGTAGATCTTAATTCTGTTGTCTTAATACACTTAAATAAACCAAGATTGTGAGAATGGTGGAGAGTACATGAGGTGTGTTCTTAAAAGGTGTGGTGAATGAAGCAGAATTTTTATTTCTGGTGATTAACACCTTGAACGTTTTTTTGATATTTCATCATGAATGGGGGTGGATTTAGTAGTAGTGTGACCTTTCCGTAGAGTTTTCCACACAGTTTTAAGCCTGTACGAATGGATTGTGATAATTCCATGAACAATTGTGTTATTAAGAATGATCCACCAGCTTTTTATACTTTTATTCAGACTCTATGGGATGCTTTCTTAAACATTCATTCATTAAACTAGAATTAATACTACCTAATACTAGATCGTCTTCCCTTGCTTGGTATGATTCACTTGTGTAAAGAAAATGTCAGTAGAAAAAAATGTGTTCCCATCTAGATGATTTAAATTATTCTTATAAACATGTGTTATAAATGAGTATCATATTTGAAATATGTTTTTAAGTATTACATAAGGACAATATTTTTTATTACTCAACTGGTGCCTGCATTTTCTAGTCCAACATAATTATTTTAGAAATTTTAAATCTTTAGGGAAGTAAAAAGAAAAAAAAAAAAGGAAAACACCACACTCAGGTCTTTGCCCTGAATTCAGTTTTAGACTACTTTCTGTGAAGGCCCACTTAAATAATAAATAAAATGCTCCTTTCCCTAACATACCTCTCAGACTGTGGAGTATGAAAGCTGATGTGTTAGGCAAAACAAAAGTTGAGCAATGAACTTCTGTCAAATCTATTTTTACTAGACTCCAGGTGGGGTTTTACAGTTATCAAACTAATTCTTAGAATTTTTTATGTCTGGCTCACCCCTGTGGCTCAGCAGCTAAGATGCAGGCCATGTGAAGCCCAAGGACTTAGGTTCAAAAATCTATTTTCATGAGGAAAAACAGATATTTCCTTCTTATTTATTTTTGAGTTGTTTTTTATTCTGTTAAAGGTTTAGGAATACAGGTTTACCTCTTCAAATGTATATCAAATAATTCCTTCACAAATTGTGCATTGGACCCCTTATACCATTTGCTCCAATCCACCATCCTTGTCCCTCTGGTAACCTCAATTCTGTTGTCCGAGTCCAAGGGTTTTTGTTTCGTCTGTTAGTTTCTTTAAATATCACCTGTGAGTAAATTACTACATAGTATTAATCATAATCAACACTTACTGAGTGCATCTACATTCCAACTCCAATATTTAAACATCTTTTAAAATCCTCAGCACAACCCTAGGAGGTTATTTTATGCTGCATCACATTTGTGAGGTGCCTTTGTTGTCGTCAAGGTGCTTTCTCAAAATAATGCTTTGGAATCTATGATGCTAGTCAGAGGTATTGCCATCACTTAATTTTATTACTTTCATTTAGATGACTTTCCTTAACAAGCATATGTAGAGTTAAAACTCAAACTAGAGCTTCAGACTCCTGTGTACATGGCTTTTCCCGCTCTGTTGAGGTGTCAGTGGATCTTTGCTTTGTACTTCTTGTTCTAAAATAGTTACTATTTTTCTGTAGAAACAGTTTGCATTGGCGATCATATTCCCAACCCAGAATTGTAAACTTCTGTCATTTTCGTCTGTAAATTTATATTCAAACTTCAGATACAATGGTTGGTATATAGTGGGAGCTGAGGAAATAAGAATTGCCCAATATATGTAGATCTTTATTAAAATTTCAACTTTATTGAGATAAAATTGATATAAATTCTTAAAATTAAAGTTTGATGAATAAGCTTCGTTTTCTCTTTGATACCACCAGCTTTACTCTGCCTCACAAAAAGAAGCTTTAAAATTGTTTCACTGAATCCTAACTAATTTGGAAATTTAATCTCCTCACTATTTGTAACTGATAATCACAGGACACAATAACATAATTATACTTATCCTAAAATGTCAGATAAACATGATTTTAAGTTTTATTTGATTACTGTAAAAAATTAGTATGCTCAGCCTTATTGTTTATAGCTTGAACATTCATTCACAGAAAAATAAAGGAGATAATGTTTAGAGCTAGATTGAAATTGTAAGTCTTTTTTACCAACTATTTTTAAATAATTTAATTCTACCATTCATGAATTGCTAAAACAAGACACACTTACAGGTTTTTTTTTTTTTAAAGGAAGCTAAATTGTATTAAACTTTCCCCTCCAGTGTTTTATTATGAAAACAATTTAAACAGAGAAAAGTCAGAAGAATTTTATAGTGAACACTGATATACCTACCGTATAGATTATACATTGATATTTTATATGTTTTTCACATATTTATCCATCCATACACCAATTCAAAATATTCAAATGCTGTTGTGTTTGACGAGAACAAGGCTGTACATCCTGTGTTCATTTAGGTCAGTTTTATTTTTCCTTCACATGGTAGCAGATAATTGTTAGGAATGAATTTAAACTGATTTATAATGTTCTAAAAACATTTGAATTTCAGATATACATAAATGTATTTGTCCTTTCTATCTCTAGTTCCAAAAGATGAGTCGTGGATATTCAGAAAACAATAATTTCCTGAATAATAACAACCAAATGGTGTTGGACATGATCCTTTATCCATTAATAGGAATTCATCAGACCATCAACTGGGAAACTGTGGCAAGGCTTGTGCCTGGATTAACACCCAAAGAGGTAAATAACAGTCCCCCAGATATCTCTTTTTAAAAAAAGTGATCAATTTAAAGGAACAACTAAGAGAAAAATTTAATTTTTGAGTTTCATATGTGGATATAAATACTGAATTGCAAATTATATGATTTTAGTAAATACAAACTATATAAATTATATATTAACCTGATATGTTTAAATTCATTCTCATCCTACATGTTTACAATTAAAAAAGCAGAGGTATTCCTGTGAAATTATGGGTAGATACAGTTTTTGAAAATAAAAGTTTGTTTTTTAAAGGAAAGGTACAGGCAGTAATGAAGGCAAGTAGGCAGGCAGGCAGGTAGACAGAGAAGGAAGAAACATTTATTTTTTATTTAGATGTTCATCTTGGTTGTTTCCCCCAGCCCTGGGTCTTGAGCCTAAATCCTGGGGATATATGTGGACTATGCTCAGTGGATTTATCTGCTAGGCCATGAGGGCACACCAAAAATTGTGCTCCTAAATCCCTAATGCTGTGCTTCTTAAACGTGAGTAATATACAGACCATTTAAAGAAAAATATCTTAGAAACTCCAAATGTTGACAAATTATTTTATTATAATGTAAGTTAAATATGCACAATAATACAAAGTGTAGCTGTGCCTTGGTGACCTAGTGAATAAGTTCACCACCTCTGGCTGGTATAGTCCACAGACATCACAAGGACCTGGGCTAGGGGCAACAACCAAGAAAAACAACTAAATAAAATAAATACAGTATTTCTTCCTCCTCTCTCTGTCTACCTGCCTACTCACCTTCATTCCCGCCTTCACGTTTCTTTAAAAAAAAAAAAAAAAAAGGATAAATATACCATTTCCATTAAAGCCATATTTACATCTTATAGAGTATGAAAAGAAAATCCAACCCAATTCAAGCTAATAATTCTTTTTTAAAAATAATTCTTAGTGTGATGAGTAATAATATTTTACTGAAATTAAATTGATTAAAATACACATGCTATGCAGTCTACTGTGGCACAAAACTTTTTGCCTTTGGCCTGTACTACATGTGCTTTTCAAAGCCTTCATTATTTCTCCACTTTTCTCTCTTTCATCTGCTTTGAAGTCTTATTTTGCACCATGGCATTGTCTATCTTTCCCTGGCACTGATGTAGCTCTCATCTACCAAGTCCTTTCCCTACCTTTGTCCTCTTATAAAATTAGTCTTAAAAAATTAAAATATTTCTTGGTAGCAATTTAATTGTGAACAGAAAAATAAATAGCAACTGAAATATTCTGTCATCCTGATGATCTAGATTATTTTATTAATGCTATCTGAATCAAACTTTGGAATTCTAAAAATTTTTATAGAGGACTTTTACATCTCTGGTAATTCATCTGTGAATAGTAATTTGAGAGAAACATTCATGTCAGAAATGTTGCTGTTAAAGGGAATCCTAAAGGGGTGTCCTGGTAGTTTAGCAGTTGAGTCAACGGCCTTTCGCCAGCACAAGCCACATACATCCCAAGGATCTGAGTTCATGTCTTAGGGCTGTGGGAACAACCAAGATGAACAACTAAGTAAAATGAAAATGCTGCTCCTTCCTCGCTTCCTGCCTACCTCCTTCATTCCTGCCTGCACCTTTCCTTTAAAAACTTAAGTAGGGGGACCCTAAAGTGGGTGAATCATTTCAGAGTTCTAGAACTAAAAATGATATTAGTAATTTTCTGTAGTGAGTTTCAAGTATATATACCATTATTGCCATATTCACTCAATAAATACTTGTTGAATCTTTGAATGAATCAACTTTCACCTTTCACAACTGAGAAAACCAGAACCGACAGAGATTACTTAATATTGGTTATATTATAAAGGTCTTTTGTGAAATGATGAGGGAACTTACTTTTTATTGTATATTATCCCTAATTTATGCTTTTTTTACCTTTTAGATTTTTACGTGTTACGTTTTAAAGCAGGATAAACTGTGAATTCAACTATTTTCCAGCTTTTTAATGTGAATATTTTAAAATATAAAATTTGAAAGATAGTGCAGTATAAATACCAAAAGAAAATTATCTTCCCTTTTTCCTATGGGCTAATATCAGAAGCAGAATTGCTGGATCAAAGGACATTTGCATTTTTCTTTTAAAGGGAAGGTACAGGTAGAAATGAATGCAAGTAAGCATGCAGAAAGAGGAGGAAGAAGCATTTTATTTATTTTTTATTTAGTTGTTTGCACTCGTTGCTTCCCCCTGGACCTGTGGCCTTGAACACAGGGGTATGTGACTTTGTGCTCCTTGAAGGTGATTGACGTAACCACTACTCAAAGGCACACTAGGACATGTGCATTTTTAAGACTTTTGGTGCATATTGCACACTAGAAAGGTTATTCATGTTAAGTATATATAGCTAAGTGCTTGATCCTTGCACTTTCTATATCAAATACTATTTATGTCTGTGTTGTCTTTTCAAATTTCTCATTTATACTTTAAAAAAAATTCTCATTGTAGTTTTTAAAAATTTAATATTTTCTTTACAAAATAATATAAACTCCTATATGCACATTCCCCATTCCTTAGCTACATGGTAACACACTCTTCCCACCACCAAAATACTGAAAGTTCTTCACCATGGTCCGTTGAACCCACCACCACTTGCCCCAGCCCTCACCCCTTTCCCTATTGGTAACCTCAGTTCTGTTGCTAATGTCCAAAGTTTGGTTTTGCCATTGTAGTTTTAATTTACTTTTTTTCTATTCTGTAGGGGTTGAATATTTTCTATTTTATTGTTTAATATCCTTTATTTGTAAATTTTCTGGGTTTTTTAACTGGTTTAATAATAGTTTTCTATGTATTAAGTGTATTAACCCTTGATCTGCCTTTTCTCTCTGTTTGCTTTCAAGTTATTAATGGTAGTCTCTCTTTGTTTAAAGAGGAAGGCAGGCTGGTAGGAGTTACGGCAGGCAGACAGCAGGCAAGCAGGAAGAGAGAGGACGAAAAAGCATTTTATTTATTTAGTAGTTCATATTAGTTGACCCCTCTCCCCCATGGTCCTGGGCCACAAACCTGGACCCTTGGACGCTATAGGGACTGCTCCCCAGGCACAGGCTAACCTGAGTCACCAGGGCATTCTTTAATAATAGTCTTTTCTATACAAATGTTTAAAAAAAATGTTAAATTCTACAAATATTTTACTTTGCTTCTGCCTTTTTTTTAGGTTTAGAAAATCCTTACCTAATTTTATATATAATACATAGTCACCTACAATTTCCTGATTGTTCTTATTTTTTACATTTAAATCTTTATTCCACCTGAATTTTTAGCTTTATCTTTTTTCTTAATGACTAGTATTTGTCTCAACATTTATAGATTATTTTATTCTTTAATATTTTTTGGAATTCCACCTTCAGATCTTTTTCTGGACTTAGTATTATAATCTGTTGATCTCGCTGTCTAATCCTATTGACAGTTCCATATTGACTTATTTATTTTCAGCATGGTTTTAGTATCTCTTGGATTAAAAACCCCTGTTATTTTTTTTGAGTTTTATGAATATTATCTTAATCTCCTGGATCATAGTTTTTCCCCCATCTTGAAGATAACTTGGTATTTTGAAAGTAGAGAAAGTATGAATTAAGACTTTTTAGATAAGTGTTTAACTTAGCTGAAATAATGTATCTCATTTTTCCAAAATGATTGTACAATTTTACATGCCCACCAGCGATGTATGAGGGTTCCAGTTTCTCCACATCCTTTTCAACACTTCTATTATCTTTTTATTATAGTCATCTTAGTAGATGTTAAGTGTAAACTCATTAGGGTTTTGATTTGTATTTTTCTGATGGCTGACAATATTGAACATCTTTTCATGTGTTTATTGACCATTTATAGATCTTTGGAGAAATGTCTCTTCAGATCTTTTACCTAGACTTTTATCAGGTTGTCTTTTTATTATTGAGTACTATAGTAAGAGTTCTTTATATATTATTTATATATTACAAGCTTCAAGTGCCTTGTAAGATAGATGAATTACAAGTATTTTCTCCTATTATGTGGGTTGTATTTTAATTTTCTTGATGATTTAATTTGAAACACAATTTTAGTGAAGTCTATTTTATCTGTTGTTTCTTTGTTTATTTTCAATGTTATATCTAGAAACCATCACCTAATTCAAGGTCATAAAGAATTATACCTTCATATTCTTTTAAGAATTTAATGGTTTTAGATCTTATATTTGGTTGTCAGTTTATTTTGAATTAATTTTTGTAGAGTATGAGGTAGGGAGAACAATGTCAGCCTTTTTTTTTTTAGAAGAAGAAAGGGAGAGGAAGATAGAGCATTTTTGTGGAAGGGAGGAAGAGAAGGAAGAAGCATCTTTGCTTATTTATTTATTTTGGTCTTTTACCCTGCCCCAGGTCTTGCACATAAACCCAGGTCCTTGGGCTTTACGCAGTCTGCGCCTCAGTCACCTATAGACAGAAGAGTGTGCTTCTACCCTGACTTTAAATAAAGAAAAAAACAGACTTTTGTATTGAAATGTGTGCTCATTTTCTAGGTGTTACCCAACAGATTAATACATACTTACAAAAATGTTTACAGAAAAGTATATTCAACAGAAGTCATGAAGATATATTCTATTTTTTTAATTAAAAAATAAACATCAGACTTACCTTTCCTTTCTTCTGTATCATTACAGTGTGCAAAAAGGTTTGATGAACTGAAGAGCAGTGGAAGCTCACCTGTTGACAACCAGTATAATCCGTTAATGGCTGCTGGAGAGAGTCCTCTTGAAACTTTAGCCATGTATATAAAATCTTCGCTTCTTGATACACAAGGAGAATTTCAGGAAACTTCGGTTGGTCAGAATGCAGTTTCTAAAACAGGTAAGTTTTTAAAACAAAATGCAGTGCTTGTCCTAATGAAAATTCTGCATCATAATATGCATTCAATCAACTTTTCCTTATTTACTTAAATAATGTATATGGCAACAGTATACAGTATATCTGATAGCTAATATAAGCAGTAATGGAAAAATCTCTTTGTATCATCCTGAATTTTAGGAATTTGTTTTTGCTAAACTTAAAAAAAAAAAAATTAATGTCAATACACAGTTCAAACAATGTTACCAAAATTCCAGTTTATTATATCAAAATTTACCTCTCTAGTCTGTTAATCTACTTATGTCATAAATTTTAAAGATATTTGACCTAACCTTTTACTTTTTTTTTTACTGAGAGAACATTACTTGTCTTCTGTTGTCTCTCTTTTAGCTACCCTATACTGCAGTCAACAATAGCTTCAAATGACATAGTGGCAGGGTAGAAGATGTTTTCTACAATTAGAAACAATAACTGGTTTTAGGACTCTTTAGAGTGTAACAAGTTATTTTCATCTCAACATTAGTAGAGTATTGATTTAAACATGTTTCAGAAAGAGAAAACTATATTATTGGCTTTTAAACATTTGACCCTTATCTGTACACAAATCAGTTTTTTGTTTTTTTTTTTTAATTATTACATATTTCTTAGAGGAAGGGAAAGATGGAAGAAGGATTTGAAAGGAAGGAAGAAACACTATTTTTAAAATTAACGAATTAGTATATTTATTTTTGGTTGTTCCCCTTTGACTCCAGACCACAAACCTGGTGCTTGCACTTTACATGGTCCACACTGCCAGCCACCAGCTAAGTGCCTGAGTCACCAGGGCACACTACTTTATCAGTAGTATTTTTTAAATCTTAGGTGTAATGTTAGCTATTTGTGGATTTTTTTTTGTACTGTTTCTTCCATAAACCTTTAGAAGTATTAAGGGAAATACCATCTGACAAAATACCATTTGTAACTACCTTTGGAAACTATCCATTTACATTATAACCATTCAGTAAGTAAACACTCATTCTTGGCTAGAAATGCTAACTTCCCCCCTTTGTTTTTGTATGTGTTTGTTTCTGTATTTAAGGAAGACATAGTATAGCTTCCACAAGGAATTGTTCTTCAGAAAGTGAAAATTGTACTACTCGTAATGGTGGAGAAAAGACTGAAGAATCTGAAGGGTAGGAGGCTGGTTCTTTGCTAGATAAGATTTAATAAGAATATCAATTTTAAATTATAAAATATATATGACAGCATACATTAACTATCATAATTAGGCATTTCATATTGTAGTTACTGAAATAATTGAATTCAGGTTAGTTTATATGTTGCACTATAAACAATTGCTTTATAGCTAAACATTTTTAGCTATAAACATAAGACTTATTTATGTTATTATTAATAATATTAGAAATAATATTAACATAAAACTTGAAAAGTAAATTTTAAAACTCAAGAAAAATCTCTACCATTAGTTCTCCAATTATAGATTGGATGTGTATTTTAGAACTATTGGAATAGCTCATTATAGAAGCATTTAAAAAATTAAACTATCATTTATTATGTTGCAAGTTGTGGTAGTTTCGTATTTTATATCTTTTACATAAAATAAACTGCACTGTTAAGTATTGTTTAGATGAGTTATGACAAGTGTAACACCCAAATGAAGATAGAGAAAATTTCATCATCTCTAAACGTTTCTTTGTGTATTTTCTGTTTTGAGAGTTTTTTAGTAAATTATATTAATATATAACATGCAATAAAATTTAACGTTTTTGGGGATGTATAGTGGTGATGAGCCTACAACAGTGTGAATATGCATAATGTCACTGGGCTAATAACACTCAAAAATGCCTAATTTTATGGTATATGTAACCATAAAAATCACAGTTTCGGCACATGGAGTAGCATTTAGGTCAGCTGCCTCTAAAGGACTCTAAGCCACATACCCCTGGGTTTGAGTCCTGGGTTCAGAGAAAACAACCAGTGTGAATGACTAAATTAAAATAAAATAAAATGTTTCTTCCTCCTGTCTCTTCTTGCCTACTCAACTTCAATCCTACTTGCACCCTTCTTTCAAAGAAAAATCACTCTATTAGAAGAGTACAGTTCAGTTATTTTTAATTCGTTTTGTTCATTTTAACTGAGAAGTTTATCTGGCACAAAAATTTGTCAGATAATTTTTTACTGGAATTATCTAATACCTCATATTGTGATCAGAAGTGCAGAAACTTTCTGTGTCATTGTAACAGTCATTACCTGTTTATATTTTACCATAATTTCTTTGGAAGAACAATTTGCCGAGTTATTTAGATTTCTTTGACTTTGACAGAGCTTTGACCAATGATCTTCTTGTGGTACCCCAATTTCATTTCAAGTGTGGTTTTTTTATATTAGAAATTTATGATGTGTACATGAACATATTAAAATCATATTGTAGGATGGTATATCTCTTCCTGTTTATTATCTTACTTTTATAATGACATGAAGGTAGTTATGAATCTGAGATAAAGTTTTCAAGGTAAAATAAATTCAGATAGTATATAATCTTTGAAGCAATCTTTCTGTAATGTATCATCTAAACTTATAAATTTTATTTAAAATGTGTAAATAAGCACATTGTAGTTTTAAGAATTTTTTAACCTACATTTACTGGTATTTGTTTATATTTTTAAATGAAAGGTGCACAGAGGATTGAAGGTGAGTATGCAGGCAGGTAGGAAGAGAAGGGAGAAAGAATCAATTTGTTTTTTATTTAGTCGTTCACACTGGTTGTCTGCTGGACCAAGGACTCAAACTCAGGCATATGTGACCTGCTCTCCTTCAGAGGCGATTGACCTAACCCCTACTCCACTAGGACATGCTATTGATTGACATTTAATAAATGCCTAGAAACAAACTTTTTTGCTGATAAAATTAACTAGTCATAATTTTATTCTTTAATGAATTATTTTAAGTTTATCCTATTTAATCGAAGTAAGAAAATTTTAATATTTAACTTTAATCTTCCCACATCCATAACTATATACAAGTTCTGTTTTATGTTTCTGACAAGAATTGTTATGTTTAATTTTCATTTTTGAATTGGGTTTTTTCAACTTTATACCTTGAGAAATAAATTTTAGACCATGCAAATTGAGTCCTTTGATAAAAATATTAAAAATACATTCTATAAATTTTTGCTAAATTAAAATAAATCATAGTCTAAGATACAGATAAGGTTAGCAAGACACTTATGAAAAATTCTGGGATGTCAAATCCTACAAAACTGATTCGTGTACAAAACTTCAAAAGCATCTTATTTTCATACTTCCAAAAAATGTCAGTGTTCCTGGATCCTCTTCTAAAACTCTAATTCTATTTCTGTGTAACATTTTTTATGAAGGCCAAATATGGTGATCCATGTATGTGATGAAGCAAAAAACTTGAAAGAAGATTTTATTTGTCCTCGAGATCTTTTGATATCAGAAATGAAGTACTTTGCTGAATATTTATCTATGGATGCCCAGCGCTGGGAAGAGGTGGACATTTCAGTTCATTGTGACGTTCACATTTTCAACTGGTTGATAAAATATGTTAAAAGGAACACTAAGGAGAATAAAGATTGTGAGATGCCCACTTTAGGTAAAAGACAATCTATTTTTCATTTTTATGGTGAAATTTGTGTCACCTGGTTGTTGTTCCAAACTTGAAATGTGAAGAATTGTTTGGGCCTGGTATTTATGCCGAGGTTAGTAACTGCCTTTCAGGAAACTTTACTTCATCACTTTTTAGTAAATTATAGTGCTTATGAATTTATAGCAAATACACAGGTCTGTAAATTAGCAAGTTCTCAACATATGATAGTCCACCACTTGATCCTAAAGATCCTTTTAAGGTTCCAAAAGGTCAAGACTGTTAGCATAACAATACCATGTTGTTTCTGTGTTAAATAAATGTTCAAATGGTGCAGAAATACTGAACGGTAAAACCCTTAGAACATTAGCACACTTAAGGGCAGGGGCATCAAATTGTACTAGTGGTCACCATCATGTGGTTATAGTTAAAAAGGAAAAAACACAAGAAAAATTGCCGTCTCACTGACGAATCTCTTTGGTGAAGCAGTCAAAATTACTAATTAACTCTGGAACCTGAGTACACATCTTTTTAATATTCTGCAAGTGGACATGGGAAGTGCACTTCCACTCATCAAAGTATGATGATTGTTTTGAGGAAAAGCACGTATGCAGTGGTTCAAGTTGTAAGCTAACATTGCTGTTTTTTTAAAAAAATCAACCAATTTTACTTGAAAGAAGGACTGATAGACAAATTATGGTTATTTAGACTTAGGTATTTGGGAAATAAGTGAGCTAGTCAGCTAAAGAGAAATAACTGATGGCATTTGTCACCAATGATAAAGTTTATACTTTCAGATGAGAATTAGAGTTTTGGAAAAATTGTATCTACTTCCCGTGCTTGAAAGTTTCTCACTGTTTAAATTTTTTTTCTGATGAGATTGGTGGTTGTATTAATGAATTTATTTTTAAAATATATTGTACAGTCATGTGTCAACATTTGGATGGTCTACATAACTAAGTATGCCATTATTTTCCAAATGATTAATTAATGATCTAAAAAAAATGCCTGGGTTCAAGATCCATTCAAAGTGCAAGACAAATTAATGAATTTTGAAGTAACAGAATAGGAAAAGTTCATTGAGCTGATTTGAGACTCCATTGCAACTAACCTTTATGAAATTGCCATTTGGCACATTCCTTGTGGCTCAGTGACTAAAGTGTAGGCCATGTAAAATGCAAATACCTGGGTTTGAGACACAGACAGGTGAAGGAAATAAAAAAAGACACTGCCACTTGTCTAGTTTTGATGTAATATTAAAGAAGACTCCCTACAAATTGAGTGTAGAAACAACTGCCTTCTATTAAGTTGGTCATTAAAAAAATTTGGGAAAAATGTCAGTGTTAGTCTTCTTGCTAATTTTCTGTCATTTTGGAAAAAATAGTTATTTTGATAAAAAATATGTTAAAAGCAGTGAGTTCATTGATCTTAGATATTTTAAAATATTTCTGTTTTCTGTTATGGTAAATACTGATACATGTACTCAGAAAAATTTTTTAAGGATCTCAGGTTTTTTAATTGTAAAAAGGTCTTGAGATGGTAAGTTTGAGAACCAAGGGCCTACATGATAGGAAGAATAATTACTATATAAACTTTAATTGGTTATAAACTTATAAGGAAAACCAGACTTATGTTTTAATAAGGTGTTTCTGTGTACAAAAATTGCTCTTTACAGAAGTACCAAAATATTTTTAAACTAATTTTTAAATAAAGCTATACTGAAAATATATAAAGTTTTATGAGAAAATTTATAATTCATTCTATTTTATTGACCAGAATTAATGGAAAAGGTTTACTAGCTTGCTAAATCAAAATTTTCAGCCAGTCAGAACCCAGAGATTCCAGACATCTAAATATGATATATATTTATTTATGATATATACATGTATGAAATAAAAAAATCAAAATATGTAGAGAGAAAAAACTTGCTTGATCCAGCATATTCACATGCAGTAAAGGTAAAAGAAGTAGAACATAAGTAATCACTTTACAGTCTTTGACGTTAAATCATTGACTACAAACGTAAACTTTTACAAAGGAAATCTAACAAGGATAACTACCGAAATGCTTACTATCTATAATCCAGACATTGGGTCTTAACTGGAATGTGTTATATTACAGTTTCCTGAGGAACTTTAAAACCAGCTCCTTCCTCCTTTCACTATTTATATGTGAGAACCTTTAATTCTAAAATTATTTTTTAAGAAAAGGTTGGAATTACTAATTTTAATCACTGTCTGGTCCTTTATTTAGGTGCATTGTCTTTGTACTATAATGGTAAAAAATCCATATTTAAAGAAATGTACTTCATTGGAGGTGACTTAGATTTACTGAAATGATAGTGTCAACTGGCATAACCCTTTCCCTGTTTATGTCTCTGAATGTTCACTGAGTCTGCCTTTAGGAAGTACATAGTATTTTGCAGTAGTAAATTTTATATTATCTTTCAGGATCTTTTAAATATTTGTTCATAACAAGGACTGAGCTGCTTTTCAAACAATCACTAAAAACAAGTGTTCTCATTGTTTAGAAAATTATCTCACTGTGGTTTTTTCTGTATGATGAATTATATTCTCAAATTTTATTATCTTTCTTCCTGATTTAGTTAAGGAGAAATTTGCATGTATCATTTCTCCCTGATTTAGTTAAGGAGAAATTTGCATGTATCATTTCTTTAGTGGAGTTATTTTACTTGTTTGATCTAATTCCAGGGTAAAGTTAGTCTTTGTTTTCTCTATACTCAAGTTTTATCATTGCTTTTTCATGTATCTAAACCTGTGATATTGTGAGGTTATGTTAAATTGTTCTTATACTGAAGCATCCTTTTTTAAGGAGAGAAGGAACCTGTTCTAAGGAGACTGAGGAACATCTCAGAAGGAGAATTTATTTTTTTCTCTTTTCTTAATTTAGAGCCAGGAAATGTCATTTCAATTCTTATTTCTTCAGAGTTTTTGAAAATGGATTCATTGGTAAGTATTAATAAAAAATTCACTCTTCAAGTTTGAAATTTCTATGCTCGATTTAGCAATAACTCGATTTTTCTTTCAAGTGATTTTTGTTCAAGTGTTTATTCTAAGATATTAGATGCTGAATTAGTTGTTAAATCAAGAGTGTGATTCCATTAGAATAATCACTCTTGTTTGGAGGTATTTTGTTTTACTGTGAAGGGGTCAAGACCACTGTGTATCATTTCTTTATAATACCTATAAAAGACAAGCATTTTATACTCAAAGGACTGGTTGTGCTTAATTGTGTTTTCAATGAATTAAGAATGAATGCGCAGCTATTAGGCAATCAGATGTACAAATCAGAGGCTCACGTCTACTGTTTAAGATAGCTGATGAGACATAAAAGCATAATATATGCATGTCAAACTAATATTAAATATGTGTTTTATTTTTGTTTAATACATGTATTTATTATTCAAATGTTTTATATGTTTTTGTGGTTTTCCTTTAACTAAATGTTTGCATTTAGCTTCTGGTAAAACTTGAATTCTCCTTTGCTGTGTTAGCAGATGTGACGTTTTTTAAATTTGATTGAGATTTTACTCATTCCCTATAGTCTTTTTACCCTTTAATCACTTCTCATTCAGTTGCTAGTATTAATTGCTTCAAGGGAAGGTTACAGAAAAACAAGTATGTACTAAAAGTATCCTTAACCTTTGAGTTTTGGAATTTAAGCCCAGTGGATAATTTTTATGCCATTAACAAAGTATTTGGAAGAATACATGATTAGTCAGTGTTATTATTCCCCCAAACCAAAATCTATCTCAAAAAGTAAATAAAACTAATTCAGGTTAGTCAGAGGGAAAGAAAGCTATAATGCAATGGAGAAAACCTGAACTGACAAAAATCATGTCTTTTGCCACTTAGAGAGATAGGCTTAAAGTTGTCACTAAGTTTAGTTAGAGAAAGTCATATCTTGTAACCTTAAGCTCGTGCACTAAGATTATACCTATCACAACCATAAATGATGGTCGTTTCATAATTTGAAATATTCTCTGAAGTTTTAAGGTATTTTTTAGTTTTATATATATATATATATATGTTTGTATGAATTTGACATGCTGGACAACTTTGGAGACGTATAGACTAATGCATTTAAATAAAACCCAGTTACTACCTAGTAGTAGCCCATGAATCAGATTTTTAGTAATTTTTATCTTTGGAAGGTATTGATTGAAATGACATTATCCTTTATGCTACTCTTTACATCTATTATTAATTTCTCATTTTTCGTTTAGGTTGAACAATGTATCCAATATTGCCACAAAAACATGAATGCCATCGTAGCTACCCCATGTAACATGAACTGTATTAATGCAAATCTTCTTACACGTATAGCTGATCTGTTTACACATAATGAAGTTGATGAGTTAAAGGACAAGAAAGATAAGTTTAGGAGGTAATTTTAAAATTTAATTATAAGGCCAATGTTCTTGTTAAAAGAAATATAATTCTATTTCATTTTAGTGAAATATTTTATTTTTAAAATATATTTAGAAACATTTCCATTTTATTTTAACTGAAGTAAACCTTATCCAGAACCAGTGGCTCAAGATTATAAAATAGTAATCAAATTAATTTTTTAATTAAACATTTTTAAGGCACGGAGGGGAGGAAGAAGCATATTTTTTTTTAAAGAGAGTGCAGGCAGGAATGAAGGTGAGCAGGAGACAGGTAGGCAGGAAGAGAAGGGAGAAGAACCACTTTATTTATTGCACTTAGTTGTTTTCCTGGTTGTTCTCCCTGGTCCTGGGACTCAAACCCAGGACCTTGGAATTTATATGGCATGCACCCAACCACTACTCTACCTGGGCATACTAGAAGCATTTTTATTTATTTGTTAATTTTGCTTTTTCTCCCTTGTCCCTGAATCTTTGAGCTTTTATGTGGTCCACATCCCAGCATTCTCAGCTGCCTCAGCCACGAAGACTTGCCTGAATTGGTTACTTTATATAATTTCCATATGAGGATATTTTGGTAGTAAATTATGTTAAGAATTAGTATGACTGAGTTTACAATAAAGGAGAAGAGTGATATGAGTGAAAGCCTTCATTTATTTGGAGTATGATTAGAAATGGGAGAATGGCAATATCTGATTTATTTTTAAGAGATCTTTCTAGTTGCTGTGTGGAGAATAGACTATTAGAAGTAAGGAGACCTTTTATGTAGTCTGGTGAGATATGAAAGGGTTTGAATTTTCCAATGGCTCTAGAAATAAGTAGTTGGGTTCTTAGTATGTTATTAGAAAGATCTGACAGATTTTCAAGTGAAATGACGTGGGAGGAGTATTGTTCGAAAATTAGGCTTAAGGGTGGATGTGGATGGATGGTAATGCGATTAGTAGAGGAAAGATTGGCAGGGAGAGATTAAGATCAGAGTGTTACTGTGGATGGGTTCTTGTGTTCTGAGAACATTTACCCCAAGACACTTACAGCGCCTCACAGTTTCACCAGGACTCAACTCAAAAGAAAGCAAATAAATTTTATTGGCACAGTAGCAAAGTGAAAATAGCTTAATAGCAAATAACTTCCCAAAGCACCTCTGTAGAAAAGCAAATTCAGTGTTGTATGATTGACAATGATTAGCTTCAGAAACAAAGACCTTTAAAAAGAAACAACCAAAGACCCTTGACAACTCATGACAACAGGACTGAAGTTACCAGAGGAAAGGAGATGGTAGATGGAAGCAAGTGGTAGACGGGATCCAATGCACAGTTGGTAGAGGATTAATTTGGTATCCTACATCTGAAGAAGAGGTGAACATGCACTCCTAAAACTTTTAGTGTTAAAATATTCAAAGTAAATAAAAGCCGGAGATATCCATCAGTCTTTTTTTCTTCATGAAAATAGATAAATTTTTTTTGGTTCCTCTCCCACCCCCACAGCTGCAGGTCATGAACCTTGGTCCTTGGGTTTACATGGTCTGCACATTAGCCACCTGAGCCACAGGTGCACCAGAAGTAGACTTTTGATCAAGCAGTTATCATTAGGAAATTTGTTTATGTAGAACAATAAAAATGTATTAAAATTCATTCATAAGGATATCTTCTAGATATGAGGCTAGGTCATTGTTTATTTTTATCATTATCAATGAGTAAAATGAATCTAGAAATTTAATTTTTTGATCATTTGTTATTAATAGTAAACTTTTTTGTAAGAAGATCGAGAGACTATTTGACCCTGAGTACTTGAATCCAGATTCTCGGAATAATGCAGCAACATTATACAGGTATGGAGATAATGTTTTTCTTTGGCATGCTATAAAATACATTTAATTCTTTACTTTTCTATATTTTAAATATTCTTGAATTTTTTTCTATTTTCTTTGTGTTATAGATGTAGTTTGTGCAAGAAACTTTTAACAAAAGAAACAGAAAGAAGAATTCCTTGCATTCCTGGAAAAATCAATGTGGATCAGCATGGAAATATTATCTACATTCACATAAGGTGTAGTGAAAATAAAAAACATATTTTTAATGTGAATTCTAATATTTTATAAAAAGCATTACCATGCCTATGAATAATAGGATAACATCTTTTCTGCATGTCATCAAAGATTGATTTATAAAGATACTACTTTCAAAACAGTTCTTGTAAAAGCTGTATTTTATTTGCTGAGCAAATTTCATGATGTTTTTAAGTTTTTAAATAGTAAAAATTATTTTACATTAATCTTGAAAGATATGCTAGTCATTACCACTAAAATTATTTCACTAACAAATTTTAGTTATTTGAATGTTACATTGAATTTGACAAGAGAACCAAATTTACTTTCAGGTGATTTTTAGTGAATGAGAAAAATTGTCTTTAAAATTGGGTTTTCCGTTTACTTATTTATTCTTCATACTTTTTCAGCTTTCCATTAATACTTGGTCCTTTTTCATTCCCCTTGACGTTCAAAACTGAGTCTTATTTTGGTTTGGAGGATCATGTTGTATGTAGATATAATGTCTCGGGAAAGCAGAAACTTTAAAATGCATATATTGTGTGACCGTATTTAGCTATTAGAAATTTATCCAAAGACGTAATATTAGATTTGTGAAAGCACTTAATAAGGACATTTATTGTTATATTGTTTAGTAGAAAAAAAGAAAATGCCCAAATGATTATATAAACTAAAATATATAGTACTTTTATGTAAAACACATCTAATGAATTTTTTTTAAGAAGCATTTGTTCACATTAATGAACTTTCCTCCACTTAGCCGCAAGATACCAGGTCACAGGCCCCATACACACCCTTAATCTTCTCCTCAGTTCTCCTGAATAATTTGGCCTTCACGATGACAGACTGCTTTAGTAGCTTTCCCTTCCCCAGAAATTTGTAGTGGCCTCATTGTTCCACATCTGCGAAAAGAGAGTATCTGTCCTGTTTTTGACAGCATTTTCCTGTGTCTGCTCACTGACCAAGGTCCATAGTTTATCAAGACTGACTGTTGGCCAGAAGCTCTTATTCCTCTTTAAGTGGTAATGCCTCATAGTAGCTTTCCTAAAATAACCTGGGTGATATTTGTTCAATTTGATCCTGTGGTGATGGATGCCACCAGCATTACCCCAGCCTCCTGGGTGCTTGCCAACGTGGCAGTGATCGTGATTTACGTGACTCCTGAGTTTCCAGGCCTTCCTGACTCTGAATGACATGTCAGTGACTGAGATGAAAGAGCAGTTTGATAAATTCTTAACAGCGAGAGCAATATTGTAGAGAATATGTACTCACACAGAAAGTTGTTAATGATAAATGAAGTGGAAAAAAAATTATAAAACAAAACTATGTGGGCCTTGGTGATACTGAGGTTGGAGCTACTGCCTCTAGCTGGTGGAGTCCACATACATCCTACCGACCCAGGTCCACGTCCTGGGGCCCGGGGAGCAACCAAGGTGTACAGCCAGCCTGCCTGCCTTTATTCCTGCCTGCACTTTCCTTTAAAAAACAAAACAAAACTACAAATACGTTCATTAATAGTTAACTGTAGTGTTACCTTTGGACTCATAGATTGTGAATGGTTTTAATTTTCTTTTTGATTATTTTTTCGATATTAAAATGTAGAGCCCTTTTATTAAAGAAAGGACATACAAATGTTCAATTTCTTATTTTGAGCATTAAAACAAATACAGAGAAATACTTACATTTAACCTTAGTATTAATAACATAGTCAACTTTTAAAAGGCAGGGCATCTACATTAGTTATTGAAAGCACCTGGAATTTTTTTTTTTTAAGAAAGGTGCAGGCAGGAATGAAGGCAGGCAGGCAGGAAGAGAGAAGTATTTCATTTTATTTTTCATTTTTTTGTTCACGCTGGTTGTTCCTCCTGGGCCTGGTACTACACCCCCGCGGTATGTTGCTTGCGTCCTTTGGAGGCGCTGCCCTAACCACTACTCCAGCAAGCCATGCCAGCACCTGGCATTTTCTAGTTTTTTTAAATTGAGACTTGATTCACCTTTTGAAAATTATTTCCTTTCTGACAGCAATAACTATATTAATATTACTATGTAAAAAAATGAACTTATCTTCAAAATCAGTTTGTTTTTTGATTCAAACTATTTTCCTAGAAGTTAAGTTGATATATACATTACAAAATTATCTTTAAATAACTTGACAGATGTGGGTATGCAATTTTTAGTAACATGATGGCACTGTTTGTTGAACTAAGGACAAAAATAGCAGAAGTTTGAGAAGATTAAGAGATTTAGGAAAAAATAGAAATTTGAGTTATGTAGTACCATAGCTTTTTTTTTTTTTTTAAAGGAAAGATACAGGCAGGAATGAAGGTGAGTAGTCAAGAAGGAAAGAAGAGAGGAGGAAGAATTTTCATTTATTTTTATTTGTTCCTTTTGGCTGTTCTCCCGGTCCCCAGTACACAAACCTGGGTCCCTGGGATGTATGTGGACTGAACTTGGCCAGAGATGCAGACCTAACCACTGCTGTATTAGGTTACACTGGCCTTTGCTATTTTTAGGTTTACATTATTTAATTTAAAATTTTGTATTACTAAGACCTCATTGCATATTACTATATTAACCAATTACTAGAAAATGCCTTTTGAAAATGTACAGAATACATAGACTAAATGTTTATAATCACCAACAATTAATAATAGCTTATTATACAATATGTACAATTAGGATATAGGTTCCATTTAGCAAAATGTGTCTTGAGTTTCAACTCTTAGCCTACCTAAGCTACATTTAGTTTATTACTCTTTCTATAACTAAGGACAAATCATTCTGTCACTTTTTCATACATTATTCCATTTTTCACAGAAAAAAATGAATAAACTCCTGAATGAAATTTTATCAACTTATCAGTTTAGTCTATCCCACAGTAATCACTGAGGGAAATTTATGAAAATAAGCCACAAATTTTGAGACATTTGCATAAAACAATTTGTTACATTGCTTGCTTGTAAAATAATATAACAATTGACTCTCCACAGAGATAAAACTTGGGATGTTCATGAATATTTAATTAGTCTTTTTGAAGAATTAAAATCTTGGAGAGATGTATATTGGCGCTTGTGGGGAACAGTCAACTGGCTAACCTGTTCAAGATGTTACCAGGTGAGGGTGGTGGTTTGTTTCTTTTAAAGTTGCTCTGCAGACATTGAGAATGAGCTCTTTGAATATTTAATTCAATGCTATTTAATTTTATGCTATTTAATTAGCATGTTTGGATTTGTTT
This sequence comes from Solenodon paradoxus, assembly GCA_004363575.1. Taxonomy (NCBI): domain Eukaryota; kingdom Metazoa; phylum Chordata; class Mammalia; order Eulipotyphla; family Solenodontidae; genus Solenodon; species Solenodon paradoxus. The sequence continues at coordinate 432,832 of RJWH01000495.1, forward strand.
GGACAACATCTAACATCTTTTTAAAGAAACTAATGGCAAAAATGATGGTGCTATTAAACATTACTTACATCTGCCTTCATTTCACCGTATTGCTTCCTCCTTTTAAATTTTTTTACCGAAATCAGTGTGTTGCTGAAATTTCAGAAAACTGGCAAGTTTCAATTTACCAAATGCTTTTTTTTTCAATAGAAAAACACCATAGTATCCTATTGCCTTTAATTATTTCCAGTCAAAGTATTTCTTTTTTTATTGTAATAATTATTCTACACATTAAAATAACCTCCTACGTATAGATTCCCCATTCCTTAGATATATGTCAACTTACCAGGCCCTCCACCAAAGCACCTTTTATGAGGTTTGGCAAAGACAGTCATGTAACTGTCAGAGCTACATTCAAGGCATAGAACTAACAGTCAAATTGTAGAACTAATTCTTCCACACCGTGAAGAATTCCCTCGCGCCCCACTTTAATCGGTTCCTTCTCCCAGCCCAGCCTGTTTTGACTTGGTATGTCTTGTAAATAGATTCATAGTGTTTAACTTTTTTCATCTTTCTGCTTTACTTAGTGAGATGGGTTTGAAATTTGTATTTTATCAGTTTGTTCCTTTTTATTCCTAGATGGTAATCCATTAGATGAATGTATCACAGTTTGTTTATGTACTCACAGTGAATTTGGGCCCATTATGAAGAAAGTAATTGTAAACATTTCCATAGAGGATTTCATATAAACATAGGTTTTTATTTCTCTTGGGTAATTAACCAGATGTAGGCTAGATAGGTGTATAGTAAGTTTTACGTTTATCATACCTGTTTCCCAAGTCCCTAAATCATTTTGTAATCCTGCCAGCTGTGTATGAGAGTTCCAGTTGCTCTAAATCCTCACTGGCACTTGATATTGTCAGGTTGGTTTTTTTGTATTTTTGTTTTTTTTAAACAATGGAGTAACGCTTAGAATGAAGGATATTATTAGGCTTGTAAAATCTGACTTGTTCAGCATTTCTGAACAGAAATTTTGAGAGATTTTGAGTTGAATATTGATTTATATTTATTTTTATTATGGAGAGTTCATAAACTCATAAAATAGCTTGTATAAAGAATATTTTGTGTATGAATGTACACCTTATAGTTTGTGTTAGTTAAAATTTTTCAATTAAATATCAAAATTGAAACTAAGAATTATAAATGATAAGACTTTTCTTGTTTTTGTGTCCAAGAATAATTCTTAAAATTGTTAATTTTGTTTTCTTTAAACTGTTTTACCAACATATAAACATATCAAACCTGCTTTAATTTTATAATTAAATCTGGGTACATTTTTTCACCAAAAATTAAGAGTTACTCCAAAGTTTCACCTGATACTGATGCTCAATATTTACCTTAAAAATATGTCAAAGAATGGTGTAGCCTGGTTCCCTGCAGATAAATCCATTGCCTTCAACTGACACATAGATCCCAAGGGCCCAAATTCATGAGTCGAGGGCGTGGTGGGGGTTGTGGGAATGACTAAGATAAACAACTAAATAAAAAAATATTTCCTCCTCTCTCTTCCTGTCTAACTAACTACTTGCCTTCACTTTCTTTTTTCAAAAAAAAATATACCATGAGGTCTCCTAGTGGAGTAGTAGTTAGGTCAGTTACCTCCAAAGGAACACAGGCCACATGCCTCTGAATGTGAATCCTCAGTCGAGGGTAGAAAACAACCAGTGTTCTGCCTCCTTTCTTTCTGTCTGCCTACTTGCCTTCGTTCATGCCTATGCCTTTCTTTTAGGGAAAAAAAAGTTCAGTTTCAAAGAATTATCAAGTGAGGCAAAATTTTACTTCAATGGCAAACACTGTGAGTGATAGGCCAATTATAAAATTAGATGTACATCAAGATAACTTAATTTTTTGAGCTTTGAGTAATGTGTTTCATTCCTGAGTTTTGAACCCAGGTCCTTGGGTTTTACATGGTCCATACCTCAGCTTTGGAGACACACAAGTGTGCCCTGTTTTACCTTTTTTGTTTTTTTAGAGGAAGGACGGCAGGCAGAAATGAAAGTAGGTATGTAGCAGGCAGGAAGAGAGAGGAAGAAACAGCATTTATTTATTTTGTTCATGTTGGTAGTTCTCCCTGCCTCCAAGGCAAGAACTGTGTCCTTGGCCTTTATATGGACTTAACACCTCAGCCACCAAGGTGTGCCTTGTTTAGCTTTTTAATAGTTTTGTTGAAGTATAATTACATGCCGTAAAATTCATTAATTTTAAGTGAATAGTTGACCGATTTTTGGCAAACTAAGAGTTGTAAATTATCACCACCATCCAGTTTTAGTCCATTTCTATCATCTTAAATATATCCCTTGTGTCCATTTGCTACCACTCCCAAATGCATCTCCAACTCCAGGCAACCATTAATCTTACGTATGTCTATAGAGATTTGCCTTTCCTGTACATTTTATATATTGAAACATGCAATATGTGGTGTCGAACAAAGTATTTTTGAAATATGTAATTTCATTATGGGAATAATTGATTTCATTTATTTTATTCAGGCTTTTCTATGTATAGAATTCTCACATTGTCAGTATCACTCAGAAACAGTAGTTTACCCCACTGCAGCAAGTTCACTGAGCGCTGTGGGCACTGGATTTTTTCCCTGCTGTAACCACAAGGTTCTTCGATTTGATCCTACTCAGCTTACAAAGGTAAATTTTTACTGTTGACCTTCTGTTGTTGTAGCACTAATACTTATCATTGATATCTTCCCCTCTTACTGTTTCTAAAGTATAAAGCTAATACATTTGTGAAGAAAAACTTTATAAACTACATAGATTTAGTACAAAGTAAAGTCCCTCTTCACACTACTCATTCTGCATCTCTTCTTAGAAGTAATCACAATTAACAGTTTCCTTTCAGATCTTTTATTTTAGGCATTTCAGGCACAAATTATATATAGTTTTTTTATTGTAAATAAGAACATATTATTCTATAATTTGCCCTTTTTACCCAATAATATACCTAGGTTATCTTTCTGTGTCATTTTATTTAATTGCTGTGTAATATTCCAAGCTATGCATATATCACAATTTATTTAACCATTCAGTTGATGAACATTTAGGTAGAGTGTTGCAATCCTTACACGTTTCTTGTTGTGCAATATGAGAGTATTACTATAGACTGGAGCACTGGATTACTAACACTTTAGAAATATTATGTAACTAAATTTCATGAGTGGATTAAGGAAACCTGAAGCTCTTCCTCTCACCACCCATATAACAAATACTAATAAAGCACTGAAGTTAGGTCACACAGGGCAGAGTAGTGTGTAAAATTAGTTTCTGCCTTCGTGGAGCTTAGAGTTTAGGCAACAGTAATCGAAAGAGGGGAACAAAAACATGCAAAGAAATGTTTGGAGAAGTATACAGAGCTATGAATGTCTATACTAAGCTGATCTGACCTTGAAGTCAAGAAAGATTTCCAAAAGGATTTTCATTTGGTTGAGGTCTGAAGGGTCAGTAGGAGCATATAAGACAAAGGAAGGGAAAGAGCATTCCAGTTAAGATCAGCAAAGCCAAAAGGAACACAATGTGTCGAAGAGATAGAAAGAAACAGTGCCTATTACAGAAAACAAGCATAGTTTGTGACAAGTTTGAAGAGATATAAGATGTCAGGCCATGCAGGGGCAGGACTTTCTAGGCCAGGTTAGATTTTCCCTCTTTGGGTTTTGAAAATACCAGTTGCAGTGTGGAGAGTGACTTGGGGAATAGTCACTGGATTCAGGTATCAGAGGAAGTTACTTTAGTAATCTTAGAGATTATTTTAGCTTGATCTAGAGTAGTGGAAATGAAGAAAAGTAGGTGAATTCAGTATTTGGGAAGTAAAACTAAAATAATGACATTCTGATGGATTGTATCAGAACTAGAAGGAAGAGTCAAGGATGACTCAGTTTTTTGCTTGTGCTACTCTGTAGATGGGGTGTTCTTCACTGAGCCTCCTCAGTGAAGACACAGCAGAAGGGAATGAGGTTTGGAGAAGCTCATGAATTCTCTTTCGGATGTTTTGAGTTTGAAGTGCAATATGAGATAAAGAGTACTACATGTATGGGTTTAGGTGCTCAGAAGACCTGTGATGGGCCTAGAGATATTTCAGCATTTCATGTCTGGATAGCGAACCATGAACTTGTAGACGAGAATGGTCTGGAGCAACTAGATTAATAGGAGAAAAATTAAGGATATTTTAGAAGAGAGTGGTCCATTATAGCAAATACTGCTAAGATGTCAAATAAAATAATGAAAGAAGTATTTTCTTTGCCTTTGGTGACCTGGAATTCACATGAGTAACGAGCTGTTTCGGTGAAATGGTAGATCTAGAATTTTATATGTTAAGGATTGAATAGAAAAAGAACAAATGAAGACAGTATAAATAACAGTTCTTTTGGGAAATTTGGATAAGGGAGGAGATGGGTCAATAATTCAGTTTAGGTATTTGTTTATTGTTTCTGTTTTATTTTTATAGGAGAGACCTTTTTAAAAATCATTGTGGGTGCGCCTTGGTGGCTTAGTGGTTAATTCTGCAGCCTCCACTGGTGTAGTCCACGTACATTCCACAGACCTGGGTTCGCAATCTGGGACCAGGAGAAACAACCAAGATGAACACCTAAATAAAATAAATGTTTCTCTCTCTCTTCCTGCCTGCCTCCTGGCCTTCATTCCTGCCTAAACTTTTCCTTAAAAAAAAAGTCAGTGGGAAGGTTCCATTTGAGGAAGACAGGTTGATAGTTATATGAGGAGGCAGGATAGGGTGGAATCTGAATCACATGTGATATTATTAGTTTAGACAGGTGGAAGGACAGCTGCTCTATCATAAGAGGAGAGAATAGGATGGTTACAGATATTAGTAAAATTGTTTTTATCATTTGAATAAGCTGCTCTGATTTAGTGCCTTTTCTGTTCTCTATGAGGTAGAAGGTAAAGCCCTCTGCTATAAATGAAGGAGTAAAAGGAGGTTCCAGGTTTTGAAATCTCCTTTTTGGAAAGTAAGAAAGTAAATTTTCCAGAGAAATTTTGTAGGTTATGAGACAGTTTGAGAACCCATTATAAATGAGTAATGATAAATTTAGAGTGAAATCCAGCATGCCTTTTGATCTCCAGGAGCCCTGGCTGCTTGATGTAAGCATAGAAAAAATGGATAGTTTAGCTCATCCAGATTTGGGTTTTGCCAGATGGGGTATGATGAAATTCAGGGGTAAGGAATTAGCATGAGTGTTATTGAAATGGTGCATCATAGAATTTAAACTGGATTTAGTTAGTAATTTTATTGGTGAGGTAATAGGTTCCCTAAATAATGTTCATATTTAAATTTTTAGGTAGATGCTTCCACACTAAGTTATTTACATTGGGCAGGAAACTTTAAGCAAAGTGGGATTAGTTTGATAGGCCCAAGCTATAGCATCGCGATTGCTACTGTGTTTTGACAATTTTTTTTTGCATTTCTTTGTAGTTATGATGCTGCTATTATATCAATCATATTCACATTATTTGAACAATTCTTCTAAAAGTTATAACTGTTGGCTTGTTATTACATATTTATTGGTTATATTAACTAATATTCCATTGTGAGAAGACTCAGGAATAAATAGTAATTAAACTATGATAAATTTTATATGTAATCTTATGGATATTGATTGAAGTGATTTCATGGCCTAAAGTGAAATCTAACTAGCTCATATAGTAATTTTTATTTCCAATAATGATAGACTAAGTAATTCAGGCAGGCCTCCCATTAAAAGGCAAGGAGAAAAAGGTAGAGAAAATATAAATATATTAAAAATATCAAAGAGCTAAAAAGATAATGAAATTAGTGTTAATATATAGCAGGTAAGGAGTATGCCATTGTGGCTTAGGCAAGTGAGATCCTGGAATGCAGACTATGTAAAGCTTAAGGAACCAGGTTCATAACTCGGGAATGGGGCAAAAAATAAAATAAAGATGCTTCCTCCATTCCCTCATTTTGTTTCTCCTGCCCTCCCTCCCTTCCTTTTTTTTTTTTTTTTTTAATGTTTCTTCCTCCACTCATTTGCTTCTTAAAAATATTGATAAGCAATGAGAACCCAAAGAAGTAAATTGACACTAGGGCCCTTTTTTTTTTTAACCTGGAGGCGATTGGCTGAAAGAGTGAGCTGATCTTTTGGTGCCCTAACAGGATTTTGAGGAATAGTCAGTGTCCAAAGTCTGCCAAGAAAGGGGATATTAATAATATTTCTACCTTTGTTCTTTACGCTTTGAGTTGGAATCCCAAAGGAAATAAGTGTAAATCATAAGTAGATCATCCTTTATCTGAACAGCAGCTGTTGGATGCCCTGAGGAAATCTTAAACCTTGAACTTGGATTTAGGTAATTCTGGATTACCACTGTCTCTAAGCAATGGAAAAAGCAGTAAAAATCCTTGAAGAGAAAATAGTATTTTTCTATACCTCAGATTATTTTTATAATTTTTGTTAACAAAATGTTCATCATACAAAGATAATCTAGCTTACATGAAACTAAGTTACCAGGAATAGGAACAGCAGAATTTAAATAACAAAAACAAACCACGGAAACTATGAATGTTGGAATTATTGACACAGGCTATAAAATAAGGAAAATTATTTGCTTAAGTTAGAAGCCAAGCTATGAAATTTTGAGTAGGGAATTACAATCTGTAAAAAGTGACAAAGAGGGTTTAAATAAAATAAAATAGAAATATTAGAACTGAAACTGAGTAACAGAATTTTAGCTCAGTGACAGTTTCATTGGCAGGTTTGAATACTGCTGAAAAATTAGAGTTTATATCTAGCTATAGCAATAGAAGCCAGAGTATCTTATAGGCCACTCGGTGTTTATATGTGCCAGAAGAAATAGTTAACAATCTAGAAATGTATGCCTCCTTTAGATATTCTTTAAGATGAAAGCAAAATAAAGATATTTTTAAACGAAAATTGAAGGAATTTGCAAGCTGCAAACTGTTTTAAAGGAAGTAACTGATGTTCCTGAGATACAGAAAGAAATTAATATATTGGTAAATCTAAATGAACTTTGTGTCTACCAATAATGGTAATGCTCTGCCTGTGTATGTATGTAACAAACATTTGTGTGTTATAGTACAGACATTTTAAAATGATTGAAATATAAGTTTTAAGGTATAATTGAAAAACCAGAACAATAGCCTGTAAGTTGGGTGGGAGGTGAAATGGAGTTTAAAAGTTCTTGCTTTTTTTGAGAGGAAGGATATTAACGTATTAGAATTTAGTAAATCAAGATTACATTTAAGTTGTGATGCGTGCTGGTGGGAGTGGTTAGGTCAGTCACCTCCAAAGGGCCACAGACCAGATAACCCCTGGGTTCAAGTCCTGGGTTTGAGTCCTGGACTTGGGGGGAAACAAGCAATGTGAAAAACTAAATAAAAATAAAATACAATACTTCTTCATCTCTCTTCCTGCCTACCTGCCTGCACCTTTCCTTAAAAAAAAAAAAAAAAAAAAGAATAACATAAGTTTTAAGGTAACCACTAAAAGTATAGAAAAATGTGTACCTTCTAAATTAATGTGTATGAAGGAATGAGTGGAGTGATTTAAAAAATGAAAACAAAAAGCTCTTATCAAACTTAGAAATAAAAAGGAAATATAACTCAATGCAGGGTAGAAATAAAAAACTTACAGCGTACATCACACTTAATAGTAAAATGTAGCTTTTCCTTTGAAATCAATAAACGCAGTACAGATGCCTTTACATTACTGTTAAAATTAACCTAGAAGTCTTGGGTAATGCATATTAATGCAAGAAAAGTAAAAAGATCTAAGAATTGAAAAGGAACTGTCATCCTTTGCAGATGATAATATAAACAACCCTAAAAAAAATCTACAGATGAATTATTAGTATTAATAAGAATTTGACCTATTAAAAATCACTTACAAAAATTGTTTTTCTGTAGACCAATGGGGTTAAAAAATGAAATTAACAAAATAACTCATTTACTGTAGCCTCAAAAATATCAAGTACCTAGAAATAAATATAACAAAATATGTGCCAAAACTCAATATGGAAAACAAAATGTTATTGAGAGAAAAGTTTGAAAATGTTTATCTGCCACTGGCTCTCAAACCTGGGTCCGTGCCGTTGATTACCTGTGCTTTAGCTGCCTGAGCCACCGGAGTCACAAAGAGGGGCTTTAAAATTAATTATTTTATCCTGTTAATAGATTTGAAGACTCACTATTGTACTGATGTAAATGCTCCCTGAATTGACCTATATAGACCAATGCAATCTCAGTAAGAATCCAGACATTTTTATTGTAAAGTTTACTAATTGCTGGATCCTAAAATATACATGATATTCAGAGGGTCAAAAATAGCTAAGATACTCTCAAAAAAACCCCAAAAGGTAGAAGTACTTGCTCTTCCAGATACCAAGATTTAGTTGAATGAAACTTTAATAATTAAGATAGGGTGATATGGGGAAGGGTAGCCAGATGGACCAATAGAATAAAAGTGAGTAGAGTCAGGTCCACTTGGATATTTGACCATAACAGAGATGACATTGCAGAGCACTGTGCAACGGATGGACTTCCTAGTAAGAGGTACTTGCACATTCAGATATTAATATGGGGAAAACATGGGAACTGTAATCAAGTCCAGACTATTAGGGGGAAAAAAGGCCTATATGCAAAAGGGAAACTAATAAAACTATTGAAATATAATATTGTAAAAGATGAATTTTAAATTCATTTACTCAACTACATTAAGTAAATGGAAAGAAACCAAGGAGACAAACATAGGAATGGATATTAGGAACACATATCAATATCATTATCCATAATAAAGTTAAATTAATTTTGAATGCATATTTTCAATGAGTAAGGAATTTAATGCAGATGAATGACAATCATTGAATGTTATATAGAAAAAATAAAAATTTGGAAGAATAATTCAGCTAAATCCTACTAAAGAATTTATCAAATAGGGATTTTTTTTAGCAAGTCTCAATTTTTTTACCTTTTAGAAAATGTCTAGCTTATTATTTAACTTTACATTTCACAAATTAACTTAAAAAAAAATCCTGTAAATCAATAAGAAAAAAGAATAGGAATGTCCTTAAGACAACATTCATTTGTCCACTAAACATGAAAAGGAGCTAAATCTCATTTGTAATTAGGGAAATGCAAATTAAAACCACAGTGAGAAACCACTACACCCTCTCTATCTAAGATGATTAAGATTAAAATATCTAATCAAGTTTTAGTGATGATATGGAGTAACTAGAACTCTTACATGCTGCCGACAATAAAATTCAGTGCACATAAACACTTGTGTGACAGGAAACATAGAAAACAATGTCCATCACTGTATCATTTGTAAAAGCTCCAAACTGCAAACAACCTATACATCAAATGTGTAAGATAAATAAATTATGTATATTCATACAGTGAAATATTACACATTTAAGTAAATGTTATTGTTACATGCAGTAACATGATTGAATTACAGACACAATATTGACAAAACTAAACTGTAGTGCTTAGGGACTAATCCTTAGAAGGATGAAAGTAACCATAGAAGTCACCATAGAAGTCAGCGAAATAGGGGTTATCTTCTGGGAGAAGGGAAGCAGTAATGATAGATAATGGATCCCTGGGGACTACTGGAGTGTTGTTAAGTTTATGTCTTATTGGAGATGGTAGTTGCATGAATATTCTTGGATATCTCTAAAGAAGTACATTTACATTTTCATGTTTTTAGGAATTTTTTTCTTGAGAAAAAGTTATGAAATCATTAATATGACAACACGACTAAAGAAGAGAATAGACATATAGTCATCTTTAAAGGAATATTTCTTGAACCAACCTCTAATTTATTGTCTCTGACATAACAGGGCTGTAAAGTGAGGGACCACATGGTAACTCTTCATGATCAAGGTGAAGGTGGAGCTATGCCGTCCTGTCCAGCAACTGCAGTACTGGACGATCTGCAGAAGCACAAGGATGTTATTGTTGTGCCTTTTTCTAAAGATATAGTTAGGTGAGGAGGGGTGGGTAACAACACTGTGCTACAACTTCATTCACTGGTTCCCATTTCAGAATCCCCTATCCCCTAGCATTTCCCAAAATGACTAATAGTTTGCCTTATTTCAGAAAACTAGAATTACATGTTAGTTTACAGTAAGATCAAGCCAGTATTTAATAGGCACAGTACCTCAAAATACTAGAAGAAAAAACTATAAAAGGAGTCCTTCGTTATTGAGAAATTTGGGCCCACAATGTCATTTTTAGAGTTTCTCTTTTCCCATATTTCTTAAGCCTTTTTCAAATGTTTGTTTGAGACAAGTAGGAAAAACGTCGATAACTAGAAATGAAACTCCATAATTTCTGAAGTCACTTCCATCATTTTGTGGTTGCCACAGGCTTTTATGTTGGGGGTAGGAGGTCCTTTAATAAAAGCAGTTTTCAAAGCAGTAGCAGTACCAGTCCTGGCAGCCCGTTTCACTTCCTGGCAAGTATGCTGCTTCTAGTACAGTGCACCTCTGTGTAGGGTGACTTCTGTGAGGGTAAGCATAAGTGAGTTAAGAAATGTAAATGTTGATATAGTTACCTTATGCTAAAGACATGCATTTCTAAAGAACCGTTTGTAAAGTATTTACAATAGAAAGATTCATTTGCATTGAGATACTTAGTAAATTGAACACTTCCACATAAAAATGTCTTTTTCTTTAAAGTGACTCTGGGGTTGGTCCCTGTGATGAGAAGGGTCTTGACTGTGATGTTTTACTGGAGCCAAATGCACCATGGGGCCCCAAAAGTGGTGAGCTCAATGCTGTGAGTAGCTTATATATATATATATACACACACAGTTGATATTTACAGAAACCTGATCAGTTTTAATTGAAATTAAAACCAGTAAATAAGTGTTTACTGACTACACCTGGTCATATCAAAGTATGATGCTGAGTTAGTAGAACTATCAGGATGTTTACAACACATTGTTTGCCCTCAAAGAGTTAATAACAGTTAATAGACATAAATTTGAGTAAAAAATGCAACCTGGTCTTCATGTTTTTATTATGGACAAATGATTTGAGGAATGTTGACAATAATTTGTCCCACCTAGTTTTATAAACCTTTTCTGGCATAAAATTATTTATTTAATTGCAATAAGGAGTGCATTTCATTTTTTCAAAGGTTTCAAAAGTATTTTTAAGGTGATCAGAAAACTTTGATTCCTGTTACTTACCAGTGAACTTGTTTGCCTATGAACTTCCTGCCTTTATGTTGGTTGTTGAAGTAACATTTACATGAGAAAGTAAAATAAATATTCCACATATAAGATGTGTTATAAACTCAAGTTGGCAATAAGTATTTAATCATGAACATGTATTTGTAAATTACATGCAAAATAGCAAGTTTGATTTATTGAATATTCATATATAATCTAATTCCTTAATTTATAGTAAAATAGACTTTAAAATGTTTGAAGTAGTTTTTAAAAACCTATAATTATATATTATCTCTATGTGATGTTTGTCCTTCGAAAATAACTGACAAGTTGACTTTTTTTTGGTAAACATAAGTATCTTCCTCTAGACTGAAATATTAAAGATTGTATATATAATTATCAACCTGAGTTCTAAATTATGTTTCAAACTGGCAGGGAACTGTACCTGTAACTTGAACACAATATCCATATGGAAGCAATGATCTAAAATCTGGACAGATGCAGATTTTATTAATCTCTTGTTCCTTTGTTGGGGTTTTTTGTAGTTTCTGTCATTGAAAAACTGGACTCTGCAACTGGTAAGTGAGCAATTATATATACTGCTTTCATGGATCTCTTTCTTGTTAAATGAAAGTTTAGTTGTAAAAGAATGTTATCTGTATCTTACTTTACATATTTTAATTAAATATACACCTTTTTAGCTTCTAAAATTTTACACTTACTAAAAATGTTTTTGTAAGACATGCTCCATTAACTGGGTGCTAATCCCGAAGTCTCCTTAAATGACTTTTTATTTTTTTGAGGAAAAGTGCAGGCAGGAATGAAGACAGGTAGGCAAGCAGGCCGGGAGAGAGAGGAAGAAAAACCATTTTATTTTATTTTTATTTAATTTACACTAGTTGTTCCCCCTGGACCCACAGGACTTGAACCCATAAGGGCCCACTTTAAATGACTTTCTTCAAGTCACTTTTAAATCACATTTAGAATTTTGAGCAAAGTAGAAAAAATGTATTAAGTTCCACTTATTTGTTTGTTTGAGTTTTTCTTACCTTGTTTTCCATTACTATGCCATTCACTACCAGTATTCACAAGAATGGTATAGAATTTTGAATCAGTGATGCCAGTCAGTATGATAGATAAATGCAGGAAACTAAAGTGAATATATTTAAGTAATCCAGGCTTGCACTCACCCAGAAGAAGTACACATGTGCTTGTTTCTGAAACTACTTTTACATTGGCCATTATTATATTTAATCTTAATATTAAGGAATGTGTACTCAATTGAATGCCAGTGGTACAATTTAACAAATAGTGAGTACTAGCCACTAGACCATCAGAGAAGAATAATGTGGATGGACCTAGAGGGAATTATGCTGTGAGAGAAGCCAGAAGGAGAAAGACATAATGTGATTTTGCTCATATGTAGTATATAGAGAAAGCAAGCAAGCAAATTAACTAAGTCAAACAAAAATAGACTACTTCTATAAAATTAAATTAGTGGTTGCAAGCAGGGATACAGGACCGGGGACAGGCAAACATGTGCTAGGAAGTGGTCATTTTATTAACTCTTATTTGACTCATGCAGAATTAGTTTAGGTAACTGTGTTTGAAAGAGTTAGAGATGTGATAGTACATTTTAATAGGGTGCATTTTGTTTTGTTTTGTTTTTTTAATTTAGAAACAACAGTCATTATTTTCAGAAGAAGAAGAATATACCACAGGATCTGAGGTCACTGAAGATGAAGTTGGAGATGAAGAAGAAGTATCCAGGAAACAAAGTATTGGTTTATAATTGAAAATCACGTATCATAAACATGAAGGCAGGGGCTGATTTCTGAAGAATTTAGTGTAAAGAAGGGCCTCTCTTTTTAAGTCTACATGGTAGATTATAGCATGGGGGAAAAAAATAAAGGAAACTATGTTAAGATTCCCTAACCCTGGCACTAACGCATAATACTTATAAAGTGCAGTCTACTGAGATATAATACTCCAATTTTTCATTTAATCTGTAACCTAATGTGTATCTCAAAATGTAGAACTCATCAATATATCTGAGAGGACTTGAAGTGACACTCAAATGAAGCATTAAATAATACTCACCTAAATATGATTTTGAAAAAATTAAAGGAACCAGGCATCTGAGATACCACTGGCGTGTGTACCATGCAGAGCCCACAGATCCAGGTTCATGATCTGGGACCAGGGTGAAAAACGAAAAGTAAACAACTAAAGAAAAAAAATTTAAATGTGATTTAATACAACTATAGAATGAACTTGTGTCAAAAACTTTCAACTCTGTAATAGAGAGAAATAAATTCAAAAAGCATATGAAGACTTGAATTTGTATAGTCATTTGAAAAAAACTTAAAAAGTTTTCAAGTTAGATACAAAAGTAATAAACTGATTAACCCATAGTCTTTGTTCGAGGTTATCTTTTCAGTAATAAATCATTTACATTTCTCTTAGACACAAGATGAAAGTTTACATGAAACTTAATAGTGTCTGGGCCTCTAATCAGTAGTAGATAGCAAAGTCAGACACAGGAAGGACATTATCTTAGAAAATTAAATCATCGTTGGTTGAACCTGTTAAACAATTGTCCTATATGGCCTTGAAGGGACATGCAACCCTCCCTTTGTCTTCTTTCCAAATTTTACATGATTTTTCTTTACATGTATCTTCTAATGAAAAGTTTATTCTTTATCAGTTATTCTTCAGTCCTAATTAATCAACGAGTAAATGTTGCTATGGTTTTTCATATTTGATCTAGTTTAGTAAAATCCACCAATTTTTTTTTTTTTTAAAGGAAAGGTGCAGGCAGGAATGAAGCCAAGGGGTCAGGCAGGTAGGCAAGAAAAGGAAGAAAAAGCACTTCTAGGTTGCTGAGATATATATGGACTTGCTGGCGGAAAATGGCAGACCAAACCACTGCTCCACTAGGGCGCACCAGAATTCACCTCCTTTCAAGTGTCCACATTAGTGAGTTTCAGCAGAGTTATATAACCACCTCCAAAATCAACACTTAGAACATCACTCCAAAAAGTTCCTTCCTGCCTCTTTACACTTAATTCTCTTTTCACACTCCCATTCCTAGGCAACTGCTAATCTGTTTGTCAATGTAGTTTACTTTTTCTGAGATACATATAAATAGAATCATGAGCAATCTTTTGTGTCTGACTTTTTTCACCTAGTATTATGTTTATGAAATTCATATTTTTGCATGTCAGTAGTTCCTTCTATTACATAGTGGTGTTCTCTTATATTGATAAACCATATTTATTTATCCCTTCACCTTTTTATGGACATTTGGGTTGTCTCCAGTTCTTAACTATGCACATTTGCATATCGAGTCTAAGTGGACGTAAGATTTCATTTGTGGGTGGGGTAGATACGTAGGAGTAGAGTTACTAGGTTGTATGTTTAGTGTGTGTTTAACTTTACAAGAAACTACTGGCGTGCCCTGGTGGAGTATTAGTTAGGTCCACTGCCTCCAGCCAAGAGCATAGACTACATACGTTCTGAGGACCTGGGTTCATGTCCTGGAGCTGAGAACAACCAAGATGAACAATGAAATAATTTAAAATAAATGCTTTTTCCACTTAAAAACTGCCACATTGTTTTGCAAAGTGACTGTACCATTTTGTGTCACACCAACCGAGTGTGAGAATTCCAGTTGCTGCACATTTCTACCAGTACTTGATTTTCTTAATGGTGTCTTTTGGAAAGCAAAGGCTTTTAATTTTGTGAATTCTTAATTTTTTACTTTTCCTTTCTTTTTCTTATCTTTAATAGCTAAGATATCTTTACCTACTCCAAGATTACGAAGATTTTCTGTGATGTTTTCTTCTATAAGTTGTAAAATTTTAGCTTTTATATTTAAGTCTTTCATTCCTTTCAGGTTAACTTTTATGTATGAGTGAAACTTTCTTTTTTTCCAGAGGCAGAGCTAGTTGTTCCAGAATGATTTGTTGAAAATCATTTGTTTTCTTCTTCCGTTAGATTTCCTTGACATCTTTGTTAAAAATAAAAAATAAAAATTGGGCACACCCTGGTGATTTAGCACTTAGGTTCACTGCATCCGGGGGGCACAAGCCACATACGTATCAAGAACCCAGGTTTGTGTCCCAGGGCTTGAGGAAACAACCAGGATGAATAACTAAAATAGATAAATGTTCTTCCTGTCTGTTCCTACCTGTGTGTTTCCCATTGATAGATAATAGGCCATTTATATGTGGATCTCTTTCTGAACTCTTTATTCTCTTGCATTGATTCTTAAGTCTGTCTTTACATCAGTGTATCAGTATTACAGTCTTACTAATTTTTGTAATTTTGATGAGTATTAAAATCGAGTGTGGTGAGTCCTCCAAAAGTTGTTCTTTTGTTTTAGATTATTTTGGTATTTCTAAATGCTTTGCATTTCCTGTACATTTTAGAATAAATGTGGTTATTTCTACAAAAAATCCTGCTGGGGCTTTTATTGAGATTGTGTTGAACCCATGTATCAGTTTGGGGAGAATTATTTCCCCCTAATGGCAAGTCTTCTTGTACATGAACAGAGTATCTTTCCCTTTATTTAAATCTTCTTTAATGTCTCTTAGCATTGTTTTGTAGTTTCTCTTTGCAGATGTTAAATATCTTTTATTTAATGTTGACGCTGAACATTTTTTTAAGTTTTTTCCTAATTATTTTTATGTTGTTAAAAATGGAAGTAGGTTTTTAAAATTTATCTAATTGTCCATATATGGTAATATTGAAATAACTGACCTTTATTTATTGACCTTATATCTATGACCCCTGGGTGTTAGTCCCAAGCCCAGAGAGAAACATTGTGAACAACTAAATAAAAAGAAAATGCTTTTTCAAACTCTTCTCTCTTCCTGCCTGCAGACTCAACTTCATTCCTGCCTATACCTCTCCTTTAAAAAAAAAAAAAAAAGTATAGTTCCACTAGCTTTCCCTTCTTTGTGCTATTTTGTCATATTTATCTATGTACGTTATAAATTCTACAGTTTCAAGGTTTTTGCTTTAAACAGTTATATGTCATTTTAAAAATGTAAGGGACTGACACACCCTGGTGAAGCAGCGGTTTGGTAAGCTACTTTTGGCCATCACAGTCCACATACCTCCCAAGGACCCAGGTTCATGTCCTAGGACAGGGCAAGCGGGGAGGGGTGTGAACAACCAAGATAAATAACTGAGTAAAATGTTTCTTCCTTCTGTCTCTTCCTGTCTGCCTGCCTCTGTTTACCTTCATTCCTTCCTATACCTTTCCTTTAAAGAAAAAAAAGTGAGGAACAAAAGTAAAAATTTACATTTAGTCTTTCATATTTACCCATGTTATCTTTTTCCTTATATCTGAATTACCATCGGAGATCATTTTCTTTCATTCTGAAATAACTTTCATTATTTCTTACAGTATAGTTACACTAGCATTAAATTCTCTTGTTTTAATTTATCTGAAAATGGTTTATTTATTTTACCTTTGTTTTTTAAGTACAGTTTTCCTTGATCTAGAATTCTTGGTTACCAATTATTGCATTTCAAATATATCATATTCCAATGTCTTTAAATTCCGTTTTTGACAAGTGATCATTAATCCTGTAATTGCATATAATTGATTATATGCAATATGCTCTTTTTATCTGTGGCTTTCAAGATTTATTTTAATCTTTGAATTTCAAAGTTTGACTATAATATGTCTACATGTGATTTCATTGTGTTTTTCTTATATTAGATTTGTTGAGCTTCTTGAATCTGTAGATATGTATTTTTCACAAAATTTGGGGGCATTTACAGTAATTTCTTTAGGTATTTTTTGTGCCCCTTTCTTGACCTCATTTGTCATCTGGATCTCCAGTACATGTAAGTTAGACCTTTTGCTATTTCTCAAGGCCTCTGAGGTCTTGTTTCTTTTTCTTCAACTTTTTCTTTGATTTACAGATTGGATGCTTTTCAACGTCCCAGCTCATTTTTCTGCCATTTCAGAATTTCAGTTAAGCCCCTCTGGTAAATGTTTTTAGTTTTAATGCTCTTGAGCTCTCTTATTTACATATGGTTCTTTTTACGTATATATGTGTACATGTTTGTATATACATTTTTCCCATTTCTCTGTTGAGATTTTCTGTTTTCACTCAGTAATGTAGTTTTCCCTTTGAACTTATTTATAGTAGTTACTTTGAAGTCATTGTCTGATAAATCCAACATGCTGACCCCCTCAGAACCCTCAGGAACATGACTGCTTCCTTTATGAGTAACATACTCAAACATATACATATAATATATATAACATAGACCTTTCAGTTTCTTTATCCCATAACTTTTGGGTGAAAACTGAACATTGTAGATGATGCAACTCTGAAATGTATTAATGTATTTTGTAGTCTGAGGATTGTTGGGTTTTGGGTTTTTTGTTTTTTGGGTTTTTTTTTTCTGTTGTTCTAATAGGTAGTTAACTTACCAGATCCAAACAGTAAATTTTTTTTCTCTTGGATGCTGTACAGTGTATATAATCTTTACACAGTGGTTTTTTTAGTGTTGTGTGTGTGTGTGTGTGCGTGTGCGTGCACGCACGCGCGCTTTGGGCTGCTAACTGTTCTTTCTAGTTTTGTTTGCTCCCCAGCAGTCACCCACTTTGAGTATTTAAGTGGTAAGCCATTTATTTGAAAAGGATTTATCTTCATATTTACCTTCTTAGTGATTCACCTGCTTTATCAGCTACTTGCTTAATTTCTAGTTGTGTTTCCAGTTCGATGTCTGACCTCTGGCCCCTCAAGCCGATAAAGCTTCTGATTTTGGAAACTCAAGCTGTATGCAGTTTGGGATAAGCATTCAGCCACAGGCACAAGAAATTCCCATATCTCACCAAGAGCAGTTCTGTCTTAAAAGGGTTGACACCCCAACCCAGCTGCTGCTTGATTTTTCAGTTGTACTTATTAGGGCCTCCCGTACAATCCTGTACTCTGAGTTTTAACAATCAGCTAGAAATTTGGGCAGAGTGTATACTCGTTTTTAGATCTCAGGTCTTCTGTGATTTTCTTATTTCTAAAATTTCCTCTTTAAATTTCCAACTTCTCTGTTGCTTTAAATTCTAGCCTCTTCTCCATAAAACTCATCCAGACTGTATGTAATTTTCCTCCCTGAGTCAGGGAAATTGAGAAATACCCTCAGACAAGAAAGCTACAAACTCAGTTGTTGTTTTTTCATTTTTCAAATGTAAAAGTTAAAGATCTACCTATCTTCAATTATTTACTAGTGCCTGCTGATGATTATTTATTATTTCTTTATTCTGCTTTTATCACTGTTTACTTTGAAAAGAATTGTGCAGTGTCTTCATACTGCCATTATCAGATGTCTCACCCTATCATGTCTCTTAGTAATTTTATAACATTTTATAATCTCACAGTTTAACAAAGAGACATGTGTCAGGGATTCAGGGCTTATCAGGGACAAGTGAATCCGTCTATATTGTTAATGCTGTTTTGTTTTTATTCTATTATCTTCAGAGTAATCTTGTCTAGTATGTTTTACAGATTTCCAATTTATGGTAGCTATTAAAGTTTCCCTTTTAAATAATATAGCACACTTGTGCAAGTAGTATACAAATAATTAATATTTAGGAAAAAAATGATGCAATGTATTATCCTTGTTTTCTACTATTGCTTTTAGAGAAAATGCCTTTCTTTTCTCCTCCTCCCCTTTTTCTACTAAATTGTCAGCCAGAAAGATTAAGAATATTGACTTTAAGAATGCCCTAATCCAGAATACAATTTGTCCCAAATCTGCTTCTCAAGATCATTTTACTCCCATTTTTACTTTCATAGTTCCACCTCCTGCCTAAGAAAAAGATCTTTTTAAGTTTTTTTGGTGAGTTATTCTCTTCCCATTCTCAAATTGTGTGTTTCTTGATATACGTTACTTTATATAAAAAATTTGAAATTAGGAGATGACTCCACTCTTGAATTAGAGCCAGAGAAATAAATATATGTAGGTTTCCCTAATATTTTGTTACATTTAATTTCATTGGGACTTCGAATTCATTGCCTTCATAGAGGAAGGCAGGAATGGAGGCAGGCAGGCAGCAGGCAGAAAAGTTGAGAGAAGAGGAAGAAGTATTTATCACATTGTATGCACCTCTTTCCCCATCCCGGACCTTGAACCCAGGTCCTTGAGTTGTTTGTGGACTGTACCCTAGACCTAGGCTTAACACCTGAGCCACCAGGGCACACCTGTATTTATCTTTTTCCGTAAGTTTTTGTTTTTAAAACAATTGTTAATGGTTTTATTGTTTTTAAATAGCAAGTTTATTGTTGGAAGTATATGGGACTTATGTTTATAACACTAATCTTCTGTTTTCAGGGAAAAAAGAAAAACCAAAGAAGTTTACTAAACAACCCAAAAAGCAGATGTCTTCGACCTGTGGTGCAAAGAAAGAAAAAGCATTGGAGAAGGTAACTAAAGATTATCTATTACTAATCTATAGTTGATAACGAGATATCAGCAAATATAGCTAGAAAAATCTGAAAAGGGAAATACCACAATGGAATTAAATTAGTGTAAAAGTGAATGAAGAAGTTCTGTACAGATTTTGAGATTAGAAATTAGATGAAAAAAGCAACATACACAACAGTTTGTATAGGAAAATTATACTATTATATTTGTGGACTGGATGGAGGAACAAGTATGAGTTTCCTTTCACATGCATAAAATATCTCTGGAAAGTTGCACAGTAAATGGATAAAATTGACTTCCAAGAAGGAAAGCAACAGAGTCTGGGGGACAAAGACCTTTACATGCTTTTGTACCTTTGAATTTTGAACCAATATTACTATTAAAAAATAAGATATATTTCTTTCTTTTTTATTAGCCTTTACAAAATTTTAGTTCTATTTTATGACCTTGTATAATAATTATTTCCCCATGCCTTTAAAGTAAAGGCTAAAAAGCTAGGTAGGAATAACAGAACAGTAATCATCACATTTGGCTAAATGAGGAACCATGGGTTTCAAAAAATATATGACATTGTGGGTTTGAGACAAGTTACATGCAAGTACAGTTGGACCAACTGTACATCCATCTTCATGTTAAGTACCAGAGGCACATAAATGGGTGAATTTTGAAAGACTGTGTCTTCCAGTTCAGACAAATAAAGCTGGGTTAAAATTCTAGGTTGGTATCTCTTTGGACACATTTCTTAATTTCTCTAAAACTGTTTTATTATAGAGATAATAAGAGCACCTGTCTCATATGGTTGTTACAGGCTTAAATGATATAATACATGTAATGCTTTTGGTATAATATTTTTCACTTACTAAATACAAACTCAGTTATAACACCAGGTAATAAATATATTCTAATTACACCTTTATGTTGTCTACTTTTTTCAGTCAACTTCTAGAGATGTGTCTCCTTTCATGTGAGTATTGCTCCTTAATCCATTCAGATGTCCATTCTTAAAGTATTAGTGCTAATTTTTTGTTTATTTATTTCAATAGTGTAAGTATGCAGAAGAATAAATGGGATGCCACAAGATCATTGAGATTCAATCAGGATGCACAAAGAGAAGATGGTGAGTTTTACTATTTGGGTAATGTGTAAATTAAGTATAAATAACAGAGGTATGCCCTGGTGGAGTAGCAGTTAAGTCAGTCACCTGCAAAGGAATGCAGGCCACATACACCTGGGTTTGAGTCTCAGGTTTGTTGGAGAGGGGAGGAAGCAACCAGTGTGAACAACTAAATAAAAATAAAAATAAAAGACTTCTTCCTCCTCTTTTTTCTTGTCTGCCTGCCTACCTACTCTCCTTCATTCCTACCTGCACCTTTCCTTTTTTTAAAAAAAGTATAAATAACAGTGATAGGAATTATTCATTTTCTGAAGTATGTTGAATAGCTTGAAAGATTCCAACTGTAAAAAAACTCATAATTAGTACTCCCCTTAGGCACCAGCCAGAGTTTCATTACTAGGCAATCCTAGTAGATAATGTATTGTTTTATCCACTTGTGGTTTTGAAGTCTCCCAGACTGACTTTTGCTCATTACTTTCAGTCTAAAGATGACAGAATAGCTTTTAGGCTGGTTCATAGTAATCTGAAAAAGCAGCATGATTGTTCCTGTCTGAGCCATTTTGCCATTTGCTGGCTAAAATTCTTAAAAGATAAATAGGTGTATGTATCTGTTAAATATATCCTGTTATATCTTTGCAAACTCTTGATGATTGCAATCTTTCTTAATATTTTTTAAATTTATTTTTTATTGTAATTATTCTACACATTAAAATAATTTCCTATGTATAAGTTCCCCATTTCTTAGATGTATTTCAACATACCATGCCCTCCACCAAATCAACAAATGTTCTTCCTCATTGTCCAGTGGGCTCCACCACCATTTGCCCCTGCCTGCCCCACTCCGTTTTGGTAACCTCAGTTCTAGTGCAAATGTTTCAGGGTTGGTCATGTTTCATCTGTTCCTTTGTTGTGTCTATTCACATTCCACCGCTCACTGAGGTCATCTGGTGTCTATGTTTCTTCTCTTGACTTGTCTCACTTAACATAATCCCCTCTAGTTCCATCCATGTTGATTCAAATGACAGGGTTTCATCTCTTCTAAGGACTGTGTAGTATTCCATTATATATATATATATATCTATATATATATATATATACCACATCTTCTTTATCCATTCATCTAAGTTGGGCACTTAGGTTAATTTCCAGTTCTTAGCTATTGGAATAGGGCTTCAGTAAACTTGGGAATACCTACATCTCTGCGGATGGGTGCTTTTGTATCTTTTGAGTAGATGCCCAGAAGTGGAATGACAGGATCATATGGAATTTCCATCTTCAATTTTTTGAGGAATCTCCAAACTGTCCTCCATAAGGGTTGTACCAATTTACACTCCCACCGACAGTGCAAAAGTATTCCCTTTTCTCCATATCCTCACCAGCATTTTTTGTTTCGATGATGGCAGTCTTTAAGAAATAAAAGTTATAAGTCATTCTCATAAAAATTAAGATTTTATTAATTTTTACTTTACCTCCAGATCAGCGGCGGATGTCTGAAATTACTGGGCATCTGATAAAGATGAGATTGGGTGATCTGGACCGAGTCAAGTCCAAAGAAGCAAAAGAGGTAAGAATTATGTCCTATTGTGCTTTTCTTGCTTAAGTATGCCTTCCTGCTTTATTTTCATCAGAATTATGAAGCTGTTTTAGATATAAAAGAATAATATATTTAAGTATTCCCTGGTTGAATAACAGTAGCTTTGCTTCCTCTTAGGACCTGGGTTCATGTCTTAGGGCTAGAGGAACTGTCCAGGATGAACTACTAAATAAAAATAAATGGAAGTGTTTATTCCTCCACTCTATTCTTGCCTGCATATCTCTGCTTGACTTCATTCCTGCCTTCACTTTTCCTTAAAAATACAAGTAGTGTTTTTATATTCTGTACCAGTTAACCAGTTTATTCACATAAGTTTACTGCTCCCTCTTATATCCATGGTTCATAGGCTCTCAATAACACAGAATAAAATACATTGTCACTGGAAGTGTAATGTCACACTAGGAGTACATTAACTCTGCATTGCTGACCAAATACTCACTATCAGGGAGTCAGTTTTCTGGAAGTTGCTGATTTTGATCGATTTTTCATTTTGTACTTAAATGTTATTTCTAAAATAAGCTATCTTGCTAAAAATGATGGCCAGAAATATGTACATTCTTATTAGTTAAACAATGGTTATAACGTGCTATCATTAGTACAGGTATTATTTGCAGTTAACTTTTACCCTTAATTATTTTACTTAAAAATTTACTTTCCTATAAAACTTCCAAAAGAACACAGGAAAACATCTTTTTGACCTTGGGTTAGACAAGTATTTCTTAGCTATGACACAAGAAGCGTGAGTCATAAAAAAAAAGAGAAATTGAACTCCACCAAATTTTAGAGTTATTCTTTTCAAAAGACTATTAAAAGGATGAAAGGACAAGCCATAAGCTATAAGAAAATATCTAACAAAAATACTTAACTGGTAAAGAATTTGTATCCAGAGTACATAAAGAGCTCTCAAACTCAATAATAATCCAATAAAAATATATGGGCTAGGCATGCCCTGGTGGAGTAACGGATTAATCGTCTACTTTCAGCAGAGTGCACAGGTCAGGTATCCCAAAGACCTGGGTTTAAATCCTGGGGCTGGGATGAAAACCAAGATGAATAACTAAATAGAATAAAATAAAGTGCTTCTTTCTCCTCTCCCTGCCTGCCTGTCTCTGCTTACCTTCATTCCTACCTGTACCTTTCCTTTTAAAAAAAATAAATGAGTAAAGATTAACCAGACATTTCATTAAAAGAAAAAATATAGATAACAAATAAGCACATGAAAAATTGCAACATCATTAGTCATCAAGGAATTATGAAAGCTCAGTGAGGAACCATTCTAGAATGTCTTTAAAAAAAAAACAGCAAAGATATGGAGCAACTGGAATTCTCATATGTAGCTAGTAGAGATGCAAAAAGGAATGACTACTTTGGAAAACAGTTTGACAGCTGTTTACAAAGTTAAATATTCACTTACAAGTCATTTCACACAGGTTTATTGTGGTTTTATTCAGAATTATCAAAAACTAGAAGCAATCAAAATGTCCTTTACCTGGTAAATGAATAAAACTGGTACATATGAAAATGAACAAACTACTGATACATTCAGCTGCACAGATGAATCCTCTATATTATGCTAAATGAACGAAGAAAAATTCAAAAGGCTGTGCATTATATGATTACATAATGTTCTAAAAAATGTAAAACTCTCGGGACATAAGACAAGTCAGTGGTTACTAGGAATTGTCATGGTAAATAGATTGATTTATAAAAAGCACAAGGAGATTTTCTTGGGGTGATGGAACTTTTTCATGTCTCCGTTGTAACAGTGATTACACAGCTATGCATTTCTCAAAATTTGAAACTAAAGCGTACACTAAAAAGGGTGACTTTCACTGAGTATAAAATTATATGTGTAAATTATAATATAGGGCTCAAAGAGCCTATATAAATAAAATATATTGATTATGGAATCAATAGAAGTTCTGCTTTATCAAAATGAAATACATTTAAAAACTTAAAAGACATTTTATTGTGATTTTGAAAATTTGGGTTCTTTGAGCCTATATTTATTTATATAGGCTCATTGAGCCCTATATTATATCCATAAAGTTAATAACTTAATTTTGCTCCTTCGCTCTTCAGTTTGCAGGAGGTATTTACTCCAGGCTCGAAGCACAGATCAAGGCTTCAGTGTCAATGAGTACTCGACAAAGCAGCTCAGAGAAGAACACAAGGTAAATCAGCATAAATGGGCAGGCCATGGTGGAGTAGTGGTTAGGTCACCTTCCTCTGAAGAAGCACAGTCTGCATACATCCCAAGGACCTGGGTTCATGTCCCAGGTCTGAGGGGACAACTAAATGTGAACAACTAAGTAAAATAAAATAAAATGCGTCTCTCTCCTGTCTCCTTCCTGCCTGCCTACTCACCTCATTCTTGCCTGTACCTTTCCTTAAAAAGAAAATCAGCATAGACAAACTCAGAATGTCACAGACCTAGAAGTGATCTTTTTAATCATGAACACTAAATAATTTAAATTTTGGTTGTTTTTGTTGCAAGGATTAGATCTTTGAGACATTAATCAGAACAGAATTTTAATTTTAAAAGATTTTAAAAAGATATGAGCACAGAATTTAATGAGGGTATAGTTTTAAGATTTTTTTTTATTGGTTTATCTCTGTTCTAAGCCAACTGTTACTAAAATATAAGATTATAGTGCTATTGTGAATTAGAATTTTAATATTGTGTATATTATTAGATTATATAGATTAAAAAAAAAGTCATTGAAGTTTTTCTCATTCCTTGTTTTACCTTATTTCTCTTAATAAAATTTAACCTGTGAATCCTATGTCATTTTACATCACAATTTTATTTTTAAAATTTTATTTTATTGGCAGTCCTTTATACTTGCTAGATAGGATGCTGCCTGATTCATGAATCATTTACTAAAGCCAACTAGAGCTCTACAAAAAAAATTTTAGTTATTCATCTTGGTTCTTTCCCCTACCTCTAGGATTTAGCAGGGGACCAAACCACTATTCCACCATGCTTTCTTACTTTTTTTTAAAGGAAAAGTGCAGGCAGAAATGAAGGTGAGTAGGCAGGCAAGCAGGAAGAGAGAGAAGCAAGAAGCATTTTTATTTCCTTTTATTTTAGTTTTTTATCTTGGTTACTTCCCTTAGCTCTAGTACGTGAACCTGAGTCCTTGGCTTATATTTTGACTATGCTCAAGAGGTGGAAGACTTAACTGCTACTCCACCAGGGCACACCACAATTTTAAAGATTAATAATTACTGAGTTTGGTCATTAATACCACAAATCCAAAAGCCTCATCTGCAGTTGTGAAATCCAGAAAGTCAAACGATGTTTCATACATTTGTGGCAACACAAACATCAACTGAGCTACAATGGTGCTTATTTATTCCACTAAAAAAATATTTATTTGTTTCACCAAGAAAACATTAATGTCTTTGATTATTGAGCACTTCTTGATATTTATAATGTATTAACTTACTGTCTCCAAAAAATCAACAAATATCTGAATTCCAAAACATATTCAAAGGGTTTTTAAAAATGGATTATGAAGTTTTGTGCATGAACTTTTTGCTACTGTCGAGCAAATACAACCTAAAGCAGTAGAAACTTGTTTTAGGAGTATCACTGACTGTCTTTTCTGTTTAAAAAAAACCTAGGTCTAAAAATCGTTTTGGTCAAGGGCGACCTGCATAAAGCCACTTAAAATATAACAACAAAGACAGAAGACACACCTCTGGACATCTGAACTTGCTCATTTCTTGAAGATCTTCAGAACAATGACTTCTAAATATTTTAAGTTATTTATTCTTGCAAGCTGCATAAATCATAAGGCTAATGTAAATATATAATTATGTCTTATGAAATTAATTATAAATATGAAATTTCCTTAATTTTTTTAATGTAATGCTAGGCTATGTAGAAAATTAGACTACAAATTTGCATAGATAGCATTTCTGCTATTATCCTTAATTTATTTTACTCGAAAGAGAAGAGGCCTAAACTCAAGTAGCTAAGATTTTTTTTTAAGATCTTTAAAAATTAGGGGAACTTAGTAGCAGTGCTGTGCATGTGCACTGATTGTAATGTCTTCTGGGCTATGAAGTTTGGGATAGCATTGAGAACAGAAATTTGTATAATGAAATTCTCATTGATGCTCATTTTAAGTTTGCATGAATATTAAGGAGTGACAGATCTCAAAACTGTATTTAATAAAGTTTCAAGATGGGATATTTCCTATAGTTGGCAGAAAAGTTTGTTTTTTCAGCATTATTCCAGGGAAATCACAATATTAAATCAACTTTTTTTCTTTCAGTTTTTAATACTTATTGATCATTTAAGTTGGAATTACTCATTACTTCTTTCCTCTGTAAAGCATGTGCTATCTAAGTTTGTTAAAATAACTTTTGATAGCTTTAGGATGGTAAATCATTTCCTTTGTATGAGACACTCACTGTACAGTTCTCAGGGCACTAAAACTCAGCCATGTTTCTATAGCCATTCAAATAGCCCCTTAAAGCAGTTATAATTACTTAATACTTTAGAGGGGTCTATAAAGAAACATGCCCAAATGCATTTGGTGGGTGAAAATTTGCATATATTCAAGAGAATCAAAGTTCCTTCTACAGATTATGTTTAT
Source organism: Solenodon paradoxus (assembly GCA_004363575.1). Taxonomy (NCBI): domain Eukaryota; kingdom Metazoa; phylum Chordata; class Mammalia; order Eulipotyphla; family Solenodontidae; genus Solenodon; species Solenodon paradoxus. The sequence continues at coordinate 459,816 of RJWH01000495.1, forward strand.
TTTAAATTTTCTTACCAAGCTAAAAGAATGCTTGAGAAATTTCCAAATGATAAACATATGAAAAATTGTGTCTAAATTTCTTATGCTATATAGGTTTCTGAAAAACTTTAAAATATACTGTTTGTATTTTTTGTTTTTATTTGCCTTATAATTATATTTTCTTCTAATTATTTAGATAATAGATTTTGATTATGTCTAACAGATGATAATTGTATTAACATGTTGAAGTGTTACACTCAGTTTACACATTTAGAAATCATTATTTTTACTGTGTTGATAAATGAGATTACATGTTATTTGATGGTATGCTTATGACTTTGCCAAGGTTTTTGAACTTCTTTTTGAAAATTTTGCTCCAGTTTATGTATTTTTCAATTTCTTAATATTTTTGAAATAAAGTGTAAGAATTTTATTTTCAAAAGAATATGTCTCTGGCAAAGAATCAAGTTGGTGACCTGGTAGCAGTCAAGTCTCACCGCCTACCTACAGAGGATCTAGGAATTCACCTATTTTGTGACAAAAATGCTGAGGAAAAGCAGCTCCAGAGGCTGCAGAGAACATAGTAGCAATCACCACCACAAACGGTAGGTGAAAATGTCAGGTTTCACAGCTGCGGATTCAAGATTTGGGCTGCGGTAGTGGGGTGGAGACACAAGAAGAACCAGCCCTCCTGGAGAATCACCCCTATCAGGGAGCCTGCCCAGTAGAACCAGGGATATGGAGCCAGTGGAGAGAGTCTTGGCATAGGGCAGAGGGAAGACCAACTCTAGTGGAACTGAGCAGGAGCCTCTGAGGGGAAATTACACAGGGTGCCACCATAACCAGAAGACAGCTAGGGGAATCGCCCATCCCATTCCCTCTTACCATATTACAGGAGAGCCTCAGGACCACTGGGAATCCTGCCCGCAGGCTTAAAGAAGAGAATCTACCAGAAGGGAGGAACCTTCAATGCTGCCTCAGGAAGGAATAATAAAAAGCTTTTCAGATAAGCAACAGGTAAAGGAATTCATCACCACAAAGCCAGCTCTACAAAAAATACTAAAGGATGCTCTATAAAGTGTAAAGAAACCTAAAGCAGTAAGAGCAAAATACAAAAAAATGGGAAGGAGAGGAGAATAAAAATCTGCTTTCAAATAAAAGTAGGAAATCCATAGAATTCTTAATGCTAACCTCAGGGTAACTTCAAAACACATATCCACGCAAAAAAGCAAAGAAGAAAACAAAAAGGGGAACTATTTAAAACATAACTATACTCAGCCCATCTGAGAAGAGAAAGAGAACAAAAGCACTGTAACAACATCCAGAAAACAAATTATAAAATGGCAATAAACAGTTACATATCAATAAACATTAATGGATTGAACTCATAAGAGACATCAAAGGCAACACATAGTAGGAAACATCAACACCCCACTTACAACAATGGACAGATCAACCAGGCAGAAAATTAACAGGAAAATAGCTTTAAGCAATGTTTATATTGAGCCACTTCATCGAAAGACTAGAATTCACATTCTTCTCAAGTGCTCATGGAACTTTCTCAAGGATAGAGCTATGTGGGGATACAAAACATGTCCCAACAAATTTACAAAGATTGAAATCATACCAAGCATCTGCTCCAGTCATAATGGCTTAAAACTAGAAATCAACCACAAAAAGAAAGCTGAAAGACCCAAGTTAACTTGAGACTAAACAATATGCTACATAACTCTTGGGAATGAGAGAAAGTCAAAGAGGACCTTAAAAAAATACCAAGAGATAAATGAAAATGAAGATACGTGTGATGTAGTAAAAGCAATATAAGACAGAAGTTGATTGCATCCAGAGCTCCCTCAAGAAACAAGAAAAATTGCAAATAAACAATCTTTACACTTAAAACAAAGAAGGAACATTGAAGCCAAAAATAATTTGAAGAAAGGAATTAAGGAGAAATAAAACAGAAAACAAAAAGACAATCCAGAAAATCAATAAAACTGAAAGCTGTTTCTTAAAAAAATGAAATTGAAAACCGTTGGCTAGATTAACAAAAGGAAAAAAGAAAACTCATAACTAGAATCAAATAAAAGGGGAGAAGTTACAACAAATACCTCAAAAATACAAAATGTCCTAAGAGACTACTATGAACAGCTCTGTGCCAACAAAGTGGACAAACTCTAGGACATGGGCAGATTTTTAGAAAAATACTGTCTACCAAGACTGAACCTGGAAAAATTGAAACAACTGAACAGAACAATAACAAGCAAAGAAACTGAAAAGGTAATCAAAAGGCTCCCTAAAAAATAAAAGCCTAGGACCAGATGGATTATCTAATGAGTTTCACCAAACCTTTGGAAAAGAATTAATACCTATTCTCAAATTCAGACTATTAAAGAACAGGGAATACTCCCAAATAGCTTCTATGAGGCTAACATCACACTGATACCAAAAGCTGATAGAGAGGCCAGAAAGAAAATTACACATCAATATTTTTAATGACCATAGATGCAAAAATTCTAAAAAAAAAAAAAACTAGCAAACAATCCAACAATGCCTCAGAAAGATCATCAACACCAAGTGGGATTGACCCAGGGATGCAAGGCTGGTTCAACTTGTAAATCTAGTAATGTGATAACTCCGAATCAACAAGAACAAGGAGTAAAAACCACATGATCATATCAGTAAATGCAGAGAAAGCTTTTGACAGAACCCAACACCCATTTATGATTTTTTAAAAACTTGTATAAAATGGAAAATAGAAGTTACCTACCTCAGCATAATAAAGGCCATATACAACAATCCCACAGTCAACATCTTAGTCAGTGGTGAAAAATGAAAGCCTTTCTCCTAAGATCAGAAACAAGACAAGGCTGTCAACTCTCACCATTGCTGTTTGATACTGTACTGGAAGTCTTAGCCAGAACAATTAATCAAAAAAAAAAAAAAGAAAAGAAAAGAAATCTAAATTGGAAAGGATGAAGTAAAACTCATTATTTGAAGATGACAATAGTATATAGTTAAAACCCTGAAAACTAAAAAAACCTAATCAACAAAACAGTGGTAGGCTATAAAATCATTTCACATCTGTTGCATTTTTTATATGCAAACAGCATGTTAGAAGAAAATGAAATCAAGAAAATCACACTATTTAAAAGTGAAAATGTAATATCTTGGAATTTACTTAAGAAAGGAAGTGAAAGAACTGTGCAATCCTTATAAGAAATAGAGGAGGATACAAAGAGATGGAAAGATATACCTTGCTCATGATTAGGAAGAATCAACATCATTAAAATGGACAGCTTATCTAAAGTAATATACAGATTTAATGCAATCCCCATTAAAATCCCACAGGCTTTTTTTCCAGGAAATGGAGCAAAAAATCTTAAAATTTGTATGGAACAACAAAAGACCTAGAATAACCAAAGAAATTATGAGAAAGAACAAATCTGGAGGAATTACACTCCCAGACATTGAGCTATACTACAAAGTGATAGTGATGAAAATAATGTGGCACTGGAATAACAACAGAGGCACAGGTCAGTGGAATAGAACTGAATCACCAGAAACTGGCCCACTCAAATACAGTCAGTTAAACTATGACAAAGGAGTCAAAAGCATACAGTGGAGAAAGGAAAATCATTTCAATAAATGGTGTTGGGATAACTGGAAAGCCACATGCAAAAGAATGAAGCTAGATCACTCTATAACACCATTCACAAAAATTAAAATGGATGAGAGACTTAGACATAAGACTGGAAACCATAAAATTCTTGGAAGACAACTTATGAAAGACATTCCATGACATCAGTCTTAGGGAGGCCTTTGGGAACTCAACTCAAGCATCAAGGGATATGAAGAGACAAACACCTGGGACTACATCAAACTGAAGAGTTGCTTTGCAGGGGTGGGGAGGGTGGGGGGGAACATCACCAAATCAAACTGAAGAGTTGCTTCACAGCAGGGCAGGGTGGGGGAGAACCCATCACCAAAACCAAAAAGCAAACCTACTAACTGGGGGAAGATAATTATATTTCATATTTCTGACAAGACCTTTATTTCTAAAATATACAAAGAACTAATAAAAATAACAGAAAAACAGGCAATCCAGTAAAAAAAGGAAAGAGGAATTAGAGATAGATTTTTCCAGAGAATATACAGATGGCCAACATGCACATGAAAAGATGTTCCTACTTGCTGGCTATCAGGGAAATGCAAATCAAAACAATGAGGTATCTTACACCTGAGAGATCTCTATTATCCAAAAGTCTGGAAACAACAAATGTTAGCAAGGATGTGGAGAAAAAGGGAAAACTTTTATACTGTTGGTGGGAATGCAAATTGGTGCAAACAGTCTGGAGATTCCTCAAAAAGTTGAATATGGAAATCCCTTGTGATCCTGCCATTATTCCATTGTGTACATTTACCACATCTTTATCCATTCATCTGATGTAGGGCACAGATAGGTAGTTTCCAGTTCTCAGCTGTTGAGAATAGGGCTGAATAAACAGGTGAATAAATCTCTGCAAAATAGTCAAAAAAAGTCTTATATGTAAATCCTATTAAATATCAGATTTGTTGTAGTTTTTTATAGTATTCTATTAACAGGATTTAGATTATACATGTATATCATGCTGTGATGGTCACAACTAGAAGAGAAAAATCTGATTTTTAACTGATTTGGGGAAAATTTCTTCTCCCATGAGGAGTCTACTGAATTGATTTTTACAAACCAGAATTTGATTCTCTTCTGAATGTGCTTTTAATTTTTGTTGTTGTCTGTTACTGGTACCATAGACATTTAAACCAAAATCTTAATAGCATTTCTTTTTCCAAATACTTTGAGATTTACCTTACAATAATTCTCAATTCACATTTCTTTAATTGAAATAAACATTAGTGACAAAATTCTTTAAAGAAATGCCTTGACCTATATCATTTTTCCTGTCTTTTTTGAAATTATTTGGATGGACTCTAGATGATAAGTTTTCATGGAAAATTAGCTCTTTTTAAAGGTGAATTGATAAATTTTAAGATTATTTTAATTGAAGCTTTCCTCTTGGTCTTTAGCAAACCATTTTTTCTGGAATAATACTACAGAAAAAATTATCTGATCATAGTGCTGATTCCATACCCTTGCATCATTTCATTATTAAGAAAACAATTTTGAAAAAGGATTTCAGATTTTACTACAAACTTTTCATAATCAAAACAATGTAGTACTATTTTAAGGACAGACATATAGATCAATGGAAGAAAATTGAGTTCAGAAATAAACCTATATATTTATGGCCAACCAATTTCCTTTTTCTTTTTCTTTCTTAAAGGCGCAGACAGGAATGAAGGCCAGAAGGCAGGCAGAGATAGAGGAGGAAGAAGCACTTTATTTTATTTCATTAAATTCACATTGGTTCTCCCCTGAACCCCCACTAGAACACAGGGGTATGTGACCTGCACTCCTTTGGAGGCGATTGACCTAACCACTAATCCACTAAGGCACTCCTATTTTCCTTTTCATTTAGTTGTTTCACACTGGTTGTTTCCACCCTGCACCCCAGACTCAAACCCAGGGGTATGTGGCTTGTGTGCCTTTGGAGGCAATTGACCTAACCACTTATTTACCAGGGTATGCAGGTCAACTGATTTTCAACAGCAGTGATAAGATCACTCAATGTGGGGAGAATAGTCTTTTCTACAAAAGGTGCTGGGACAACTGGGTAGATGGCCTCATACAAAAGAAAGAAGCTTCAACTTTAACCTTATACCATTCACAAAAAAATGAATCGAAGACCCCACATGTAAGAGCCACAACTATAAGACTATTACAAGAAAGCAGGTAAATCTTCATATTTGTGGATTTGGCAGTAAACATTTAGATACAACACTAAAAGCATAAGCAAGAAAAAAATACATAAATTTGATGTCACCAAAATTAAAAACATTTGTGCTTCAACAGATACAACCAAGAAGGTGAAAAGACAGTGCACAGAACGAGAGAAAATATTTACAAATCAGATATCTGATAAGGAACTTACATTCAGATTAAAAAAAAAAACACTACAACTACATTAGAAAGAAAACAGATTTTTAAATGGTAAAGGATTTGACTATACACTTCTCTGCAGATATACAAAAGACCTCTTGCACTTGAAAAGATGTCTAACATCATTAGCTATGAGGGAAGTGCAAATGAAAATCACAAGATACTACTTCACACACAGTAGAATGACAACCAAAAATCTACGTAATAACATATTGGTGGTAATCTGGCAAATTGGAACCTGCATACAATGCTGATGAGAAAGTAAAACGATGCAGACACTTTGGAAAGCAGACTGGCAGGTCCTCAAAAAAAAATTAAACCTAGACTTATTATTTATCCAGCAATTTATCCTAACAGGTATATAATTTTCTATTTAGTATCTTCTTGTGTTTACCCACATGGATGTATCCACACAAGATAGTATTATTTGATTTTTTTTACAGATGGAGAAAATGAGATGGCAGCTTGCCTAAAGGCAACAGATGTGAATGATCCGAGCAGTATACTCTTGATGACAGTGTTTTTATGTTAAACAGGTAATATGTAAAATAGTATCTGACATATATAGTAAATGATATTAGGTCTTATTAGACCACGTGAAAGACTTAGAAATTACTCTTACACTTATTCTCATTTTTTTACCTTGGCTCCTGGTGTTACCTCATCTAGATTGCTCTCCTTATGTTTTCTTGCCTATCTATATTTTTTCGCTTTTTAAATCCCTTCTCAAATCACACATACATTTATCTCTATCATGAATAACTGTATTCATGATACTGTTAAGTTAGTAGTAAGATATTCTCTTTGTTACTTTTTGTTATTATTGTTGGTCTTAACACACCAACCAACTCTGATGCTATATTAGATATACACATATATAACAAATATTACAAACATTTGAAACAAAAATGATTGTTCATGGTTGTTAATTTTGAGTAGTAGTTTGTTGTTTTAAGACTATGTTTTTCTATGATTAATATGTTTTCCCAAATTAAAAAAAAAAATGATCCTACCAAAAGATTTCAATCATTAAAATTATGAGAATTTTTTTAAAAAGAGAAAATAAAGCTTCCACAGGAAACATAGTTAATACTCAAAATTATTTTAAACATATTTGAGGTAACCTCTAAAGTGCATCCATTTCTAATCAGAAGTAGACATCTGATAAGCAAGTGTATGTAGTGATATATTCAGGGAAGAAAATAGGCATTTTCCCAATAAGTAGTAGAATTAAATATTTGTTAAATGACATCTTGCTTTGACCAACAAATCAGTGTTAAAATCTGTGACAGTGATTCTGGAATATGACCTAGTGTCAGCATTTTTAAAAGGTTATCAGTTGACTGTTGTGCGGGCAGGTTACAAATCACATTGCTGTATGATATGATTATCTTTAAATGACGAGCACTGTTAAACCTCAGCCAGAAATGTGTTCAGGAGCCCTGAAAAATAAAAAATTGCAAAAGCATGGAGTCTGACACCAGAGCATTGCCACAAGGTGGCGCTAATAGTGAAGGGAAAGCATTATTTAAAATCACATATTAAACTTTATCCTTTCTTAGCAAGTGTATATATGCCTATTGTTTATAGAAGAAAACAATAATAGGGGAAGAGCTGATAAGAGAAATGTAGCTAAAATATATAAGGGACCCTAAAGCAAATAAGAAAAGCAAAAAAGAGCAAATAAAGTTTAAATGTAATGTCCTTTTTTCAGTATCAGAATTACCTATTTCCATAGCTATGCTTTTGTGTATTCCATAGGCTCTATAAGCATTTAGAAGTTTCTAAGCATTCTGAAAAATTGAGATGGGCAAAAATGTGTAAATTATCTTAACAAACAAGTGGTGGAAATTGAATTGATACAAATTATTCATTATAGAATAATGAGATGCTTCTCCTTTTAGTAAAAATTTTTAAAGAGGAAGAGAGAGGAGGAAAAAGCATTTTTTAAAAAAAGAAAAGGTTCAGGCAAGAATGAAGGTGAGTAGACAGGCAGGAAGAGAGAGGCAGAAAGAGCATTTTATTTTTTACTTAGTCGTTGATCTTGGTTGTTTTCCCCTGGCCCTAGGTATTGAACCTGGGATCCTGGGATGTATGTGGGACTGCTCCCAGGGTGTACTAAACAGGCCTCTAGGCCATCAGGGTGTGCCCAGGAGGAAGCATTTTTTAAAGGAAGTAAGGGAAATGTGGAAGACATATATAATTTTAGTGATTTAGTTATTTATTCAGTTATTTATTAACATTCATTTTATTATTTCTTTAGTAAATGTTATTTAGTTATTTACTTGGTTATTTAGTTATTTATATAGCTATTTAGTTAATTCTTTAGTTATTTAGTGTTTTATTTATTAACTTACTCATTTATTTAGTTATTTAATTAGTCATGTATTTAGTAATTATTATGGTTATTTACTTATGCATTTAGTTAGCTATTCAGTTATTATTTATTTAGGTTTTTATTTTTTAATTAATTTTTGAGTCATTCAGTCATTCTGTCCAGTCAGTCCAGTCCATCCAGTCAGGTTTTTCATCCCTGCCCCAGGTCTCTGGGTTTTACATGGTCAGCACCTAACATCTCAGCCACCTGAGATTATTTTCAGTGTTTCTCTGACTGCTGCAATAAACACCTTTTTTAAAGGAAAGGTGCAGGCAGAAATGAAGGTGAGTAGTAAACAAGCAGAAAGAGGAGGAAGAAGCATATTTTATGTATTTTTTACTTAGTTCTTCATCTTAGTTGTTCCCACCAGCCTCAGGACTTGAACCTGGGTCCTTGGGATGTCTGTGTACTTCTCTCAGCTAGAGATGGCAGGCCTTACCACCCATGAAAACTTTTTATCATTGTCTTTCTGCATATTTGCGTTGAAGGGCATGCACATATTCTCAACTTGACTGAGCATTCCCAAATTTTTTCCCAGAGGTACCACACTGTCTTTGAAGAAAAAAAAAAAAAAAAAAAAAAAAGAGGAAGAGGGCGGAGAAGAGGGAAGGAAAAATTACCTCTATTTATTTATACTCCAGCCCTGGGTCAGGTTCACAAACACAGATCTTTGGGTTTTACATGGGCCACATGCCAGTGTCTCAGCTGCCGGAGCCACAGAGCATGCCCGGAACTACACTGTCTTAATTATTGTAGCTTTATAAAGGTCTTTATATCTGGTGAGTAAATCTAACCACTTTGTTCCTTCTCTTGTTTTTTGTTTTTTGTTTTTAATAAAGTTTACATGGTTAATAAAGACTATAAGAAGATTGTATGTCAGAAAAATGAACCATAGTAGATGTCTCAATAGAGGAATGTTAATATAAGGAATAAGGAACTGATTAAACAGGCATTTCAGAATTGAAATAGTGAAAAGAGGACATTGAGGTAATACAGCTACTGCAGGTAGCAGTCACCACCATTAGGAGGGAACAAGGCAAAGAAGTAGAACCTATAAGTTCAGAGGAGGGACCTGGCAGAGTAGAATCCACATTGGTGAGAAAGGTCCTTCCAGGCTAGTGTCACTGCTTTTGGGACTTAGAGAAAGAACCTGTGGATCCAGACCTCACAAAAGGGATACTGCCTAGTTAGTGTTGCTCTCTCTGTGGGAGTATAAGGCTATTCTGGGAAGGCTGAGAAAAGCTAGAGGCTGGAACCAACTGCTGCTGTAGAGTGAAGATCCACTGCTGGGGTGACACTGACATAAATGGGTTCAAACAGATAGGAGCTCATCCCGTCTCCTCTCCTACTACCTACCAGTCACCTACTTATATCCCCTAAAGGGAGTTAACTGACACAGGAGAAATGTAGCATCCCATTCCCAGCATCATAAAGCAAAATACAAAAAGATGAACTTGAAGCTGAGAAGTAATTGCTTCATAACTGGAGGGGACAGAGTAATAAATTCCTTTTCATCCTTATCTTCTGTCTGCCTAGTTCTCAACTCCAACCCCACCCACTTTTCTTATTTTCACATGTATCTTCTAGTATTTCTTTTTTCTTTTTTTAAAGTAAAGGCACAGGCAGGAATGAAAGTGAGTAGGCAGGCAGGGAGAGCAGGAAGATGCACCTTATTTATTTTATTTAGTTGTTCATCATGGTTGCTTCCCCTGGCCCTGAATCTTGAACCTGGGACCTTGGGTTGTATGTGGACCATGCCCAGTGCCACCAGGGCATGCATCTTCTAACATATCTTTATTCATATACAATCAGATATAAATATAGATGTTTCTCTTTCAATATAAAAGCTGATATATATGTATACACACATTGCAACATATTTTAGGGTAAAGTAACTTGTAAATCTTTCCACATGACTTCATAGAGAGTGTTTTCATTCTTATTAACTGTTGTATAACATCCTATTGAATGGATGTACCATAGTTTAAAAGTTTGTTACTTTTCTGTTGTCAAACTATTCTTCATATTTGCATTCAGTAGTAATGCATTAACCTATTTTCACACAGCATCACAAACACAGAGCATTATCAAATTTAGGAATTTTTGATAACCTAATGAGTGAAAAATGGTATCACAGTATAATTTCGATTTGCATTATTTTTATTTTAAATTCGTTGAGCACCTTTCATATATTTCAGACAATTTATTTTTCTGTGATCTTCCGTATCTTTCTCTAATCTATATTACATTGTTAGTATTCACCAATTTCTGATCTCTTTATATAGTAGGGATCCTACTTTTTTTATCCTGATATGAATGCAAATAATTTTTCTGTTTATAATTTGTATTTTTAATTGGTATGTGGTGTATTTAAGCCATTCAGAAAGTTACGATTTTTAGGTACTCAAATTTATCAATCTAATTTTCCATGACTTTAGATATTTAAGTCACATTTAGAAAGACCTTTCACACTTGAAGCCTATAAAATAATTCTCTCATGTTTTCTTCTAGATCTTGCAGGCTTTTTCCTATCTAAGTATTTTATTCACTTGCAGGTTTTCATGTTATAATGTGTAAGCATGGATGCAACCTTATTTTTCTTTCAGACAGTACTCCACTGGTTCTACATGCTACATTTGTTGCATACTAAATTCCGGTTTAAGATAATGCTAACTACAAATTCAAAAATGCCTCGCTTACAATAGAAGGTTACCTCTAGTTTGGATAAAAATCAAAATAGATATTCCTAATTGGCAGGCAGCTTTCTTAATTGAGAGAGAATTCAAGAAGCTAGAGTCCATCTTCTGGTTCTACTTTCTTCAAAGCATGACTTCCAGGTAGCCATGCTTATCTATAAAATCAAGGGACAAGCAAAAAGTAGAGGATTGCTTGTGAGATACTTTCAGGGGCCAGGCTTAGTTTTGGCACACATTACTCTTGCTCACGTTCAATTACTTTGAGCTCAATCACATGGTCACGCATTTGTCTCCATTTTTGGAACCTTTTTTATTTCTAATTAACATTCTCTTTCTTAATCATTCCTATCAGAAATTAGTATATTTTTCAAAGAGCAAACTTTTAAAACATCCTTTTGATGAAGAGATTTTAAATTATGATTGATTCCCTCCTGCCCTCACATCCACCCCCTTGCAAAACCAAAATATTTGGAGATTAGTACTGACTTTTATGAAATGCATGAGGCTAGTAACAGGCCATTTTTGATGACGTGAGAAATATTTATCCTCATTCTTAACTCATGATATTTCCTTTGACTTAACCCAGAGGTTATAGTTTTAAAGCTTTGCTAGCAAAATTATATAGTAATGAGTTTTAAAATTCATATATTGTCATAAATTTGCAAACCAAGTTGTTTATAAAATATATTTCTTAAAGTTCAGCTAACCAGCAATTTGGCAGACTATTTCTCCATTGAAAAATATAAATTTGAGAAATAGTGTTTATTGCAAAATCCTTTAACATTCCATAAACTTCTGTAGTATATATGTATAATATATACATATAGTGAAACCCATATTATCTGTATATAAAACTGCATTTTACAAACAAGTCAAAGGGCCTGGATGGAGATAAATTTAACCTGATTAACTGTCTCCCCTATGATACTTAATAGTATAGCAATAAAATTTCTGCTTTAAGGACTAATTTTAACTCCATTTTCCAGATTCAAGTTAAACTATAATTCTTTGTTTTCTGTTTTATCAATAATTGCTCTTAAACATACAAAAGTGACCTTTGTTCATGGATAGGATAACTCAGTATTGTAAAGTTATTAATTTACCCCTTACCAATATAGAAATTTAATATGATTCCAATAAAAATACCAATTTTTTTCCTGGAACTATATGCATTCATCATAAAGTTCATATGGAAAAATAAATATGCAAGAAGATCCTGGATAATGCATCAGAGCTATTTGTACAGAATTAAATCATACAGGTACTAGAAAAATATTGTAAATTCTTTATAATATGGGAGTGGGAGAAGCAAGAAAATACTGATAACCATAACTACTTTGTTTTTTTTATAGCTTCATGGAAAGAAAGGAAGAGCAAACAGAAGAGGTGATAAACTGGGAAAAATTATTTAAGTTTTATTACAGAGTTAATCTTGCTAATATATAAAAAACTCATTAAAAATCAAAACCAGATGCACCCTGATGGCCTAGCGGGTAAGTTCACTACCTCTGGCTGGCACAGTCCATATGTATCCCAAGGACTTAGTTTCACTACCTGGGACTGGGGGCAGCAAACAAGATGAACAACTATATGAATTTTAAAAATACTGCTGCTTTCTCTCTTCCTCTTCACTTCTTCTCTGCCTGTCTGCCTACTTGCTTTCATTCCTGCCTGTACCTTTCTTAAAAAAAAAAAATCGAAAGAAAACAACTTACTATTAAAAAGCAAAGATAGAAATACAGTTCACAGAAAAAGATGTAGGAATGGCCCTCACACAAATGAGAATATGCTCAATATGTTTATTTTAAGAGGTGTGTAAATTAATCTATACTGAAATACCAATTCTCACCTGTCAAGTTGACATTGATCTAAATGTATAAGATGGTTCTCCTCAGGGAGGGGAATTGGCAATACGCAGCAAACATATACATTTATTCTTTTACCTATCAGTGCCGATGCTAAGAAATTACTATGAAGTTACAACTTAAAACATATAAAACAATAAAAACATAAGATTATCCATCTTAGTATCATTTATACACAATATCACTACTGTAGACAACTCAAATGTCCTTCAGCAGGAAAATGGTTGACTTATGAGACACCAGCACTTTGGAGTACCAAACAACAGGACAAAGACTTTTCATGAATTGATATAGATATATCATTAAGCAAAGAACAACCTTCTTTCATTCAATAAAGAAATAGAAACAAATATAAAAGATTCTATTTTAACAATATATTCACTATTTAAGGCTATATCTGCATTAGTTTAACAACAAAACATTTATTTTCTGTACAAAGAAACAAAGAGATGAACCAAAAAAAAAAAAAACTATGGGGGTGAGGTGCTGCTGGAACAAAGTGGAGAAGATGGGGCTGGAGAAGCATAACTATACAATTTTGAATTGTTTTAATGTTTTATTTTGAAATAATTATAGATACCTGGGTTCTATAACCTTGTGTCATCTTTGGTTCTATAACCTTTGGGTTGACACACAAAATGATCACAGTATGGATAAAATAGGAAATGTAAGAATCAAGAGATGCTTAGAAATAAAATCAAGACTTGGAAATTGACTTAGGAAAATTGAGAATAGAGGATGATCACGTTTCTTCCTTGGAAGAGCCACTGGCAGAAATAAGAAATAGAAACCGAAAAACAGATTTAAAATTGGGTGTCTGGTATAATTATGCCCAGCTTTTTGTCATTCACATGAAATCAAAACATGGATGGATGGAGAGCCCTGTCAGTGAGCATGGAGTTCAGGTTTCCTCTTGCCTGATCCTTAAATTTGGTAATAATCAAGGAACATCATAGAGAAACATGACAAAGGCCAAGATAAAAAAAAATGTCCATAGAAGAACAGGCTAATTCAGTTAGCAAAAGAAAACAGAAAGAATAAGTATTCTCAGAAAATTTTTAAGAAGATTTTAATCCATAAAATAAATACAAGATAACAATAAAAGAAAATAAGAGATGGTCAGAAGATGGCAACCTGGTAGGGGCGACATTCAGATCCTCCCCACGGAATAAATAGAAATTCATTTATCCCCCAGAAACAAACAGTGAGAAAAGGAAGGCACAGAGGCTATAGAGGTGCAAGATAATTGAGACAGCAAAGGGTAGGTGAAAATGTCTGGGTTCAGAGCTGTACTGCAGATTTGGAACTCGGGATTCAGGCCTCAACAGGGTGGAACTGTAGGAAGAAACAAGCTTCCTGGAGAGTCACTCCAAAAGCAGCAAAGAGCCTGTACAGAGGAACCAGGACACGGAGGCCGGGGAGGTGGTCTTAGTGCAGGGTGAAAAGAGAACCAGTACCTGGGTCTTAGTTGGAGCCCATGTGGTGAAATTACTCTGGACACCACCACAACTAGTAGGAAGCCATGGGAGTTCCCTACCCCAACCCATCCCACCACCATATTTCACCTGAGTCTCAGGATCCACCCACCAGATACTATGCCACCAGATATCCTACCCTCCCCCCCACCAGGATTAAAGAAAGTAGTCTCCCAGAAGGGACTAATCCTTAACACTATTCACAAGCACCACCCAGTAGGTGGAGGGGGAGCTGCAGCCTGATTGCCAGTTGTGGACCAGCAACAAAGTGATCACCATATATGATAACACTGCAGAGAAATTGAACCCACAAAATACACAGAATGCTAATAAAGCGAAGACAGAGAAATACATGCAAAATGATGTATTCAATAAAAAACCCAGAGGAAAATCAGAATACAGCAAATGATGCAAACTACTGGAGGATGAACTTAGGATAACAGTGATAAACATACTCATGGAAATCAAGAAAACAAAGAGAAGAAATGAATACAGTAGCAGAACTAAAAAACTCAATAGAGGGACTCAAGAATTAGGATGGATGAAGCCTCCAACAGAATCAGTGAGGTAGAAGATAGGGCAGAAATGTGCTCAAGTAAACCAGTATAGAGATAAAAAAAAATGCAAAAAAATGAAGACAGCATTCGAGACCTATGAGATAACATCAAAAGGGACAATATTTGCATCATAGGGTTTCCAAAAGGAGAAGAGAGAGAAAGAGGGGTAGAAACTATTTGAAGAAAAAATAACTGAGAACTTTCCTAACCTGAAAAATGAAGTGGGCCTCCAGACACAGGAAGCTCAAAGAGTTCCTAATAAAAGCCCAGTAGACCTCACCAAAACACATTATCATCAAAATGTCAAAAATACAAGATAAAAATCTTAAAAGCAGCCAGAGAAAAATGAGTCACATACAAGAGTCCCCCTATGACTGTCAGCATTTCTCAACTGAAACTCTACAGGCCAGAAGGGAATGGCATGATGTATTCAAAGTGTTAAAGAAAAAGGATTTTCAACCTAGGATAATATTCCCTGTGAGATTATCATTCAGAACTGAAGAAATGATAAGATTTTCTGATAAGCAAAAGTTAAATTCAACAGCACAAAACCAGCTCCCCCGCAAATACCAAAGAATGTGGGATTAAGTGTAAAGAAACGCCACTTAATAGCAGTAAGACAGCAAATATAAAAAGTCGGAGAAGACATTAAAAATGTGGACGTTAGAATAAGTGTAAGACTAATCTGCTTTCAAATGAAAATAGGAAGTAAACATAGAATTATTAATGCTAACTTCAGGGTATCTTAAAATACATCTCCAGGGAAAAAGCAAAGAAGAAAACAAAAAGGGAAACCAATAAAAACATAACTACACCCACTCAACCTAAACAAGAGAAGAGAAGGTACTGTCTGGAACAACAAAGGCAAATTACAAAATGACAAAAAAAAACTGCATATCAGTAATCCCCCTAAATGTTAATGGACTGTACTTACCAGCCAAATGATGCAGAGTAGCCGAATGGATTAAAAAGCATAACCCAATCTTCTTCTGCAACAGGAAATCCACCTTCTTTCAAAAGATACACGAATGCTCAATGTCAGTGGTTGGAAGACAATCCTACAGTCGATTGACAGTCTCAAAAAAGCAGGAACAGCTATACTTATTTCAGATAAAATAGATTTCCAAATAAAAGACATAACAAAAGACAAATATGGTACATAATATAATGATTAAAGGAACAATTCAGCAAGAAGATGAATCACTTATTAACATATGCACCAAATGGAGAATTAAAATATATTAAGAAAGTAGTATTAGAACTGATAAAAGATATCGATATTGCACAATGATAGTAGGAGACTTCAACATCCCACCTACAACAATGGACAGATCAACCAGGCAGAAAATTAACAGGGAAACAGCTGTTTTAAATGACCATCGGAGGAGTTAGCGCTAATAGATATATACAGAACAGTTCATTCAATAACTACAGAGTTCACTTTCTTCTCATGTGGGCATAGAATAGTCTCAAGGATAGATCACATGTTGGGACACAAAACATGTCTCAACAAATTTACAAGGATTGAAATCATATCCAGCATCTTTTCTGACCGCAATGGCTTAAAACTAGAAAACCACAAAAAAAGCTGGAAAACCCCAAATTAATTGGAAACTAAACAATATGCTTCTGAATGACACTTGGATACAAGAGGAAATCAAAGAGGATTTAAAAAAACATGAAACATAAATGATAAGACAAAAGCTACCAGAATCTGGGATGCTGCGAAAGCAGTATTAAGAGGGAAGTTCACTGCTATTCAGACCTATCTGAACAAGAAAAATGCAAATAAACCTAACCCTACTTTTGAAACCACTAGAGAAAGAACAATTAATGTAAGAAATCAGCACAAGAAAGAACATAATCAAAATTCGAGCAGAAATAAATGACATAGAAAACAAAAAGAAATCCAGAAGATCAATGGAACTAAAGTTAGTTCTTCGAAAAAATAAACAAAATTGAGAAACCGTTGACTAGACTCACAAAGACAAAAAGAGAAAAACTCATAATGAGAATCAGAAATGAAAGGGGAGAAGTAACAGATACCACAGAAATACAAAACATCATAGGGGCCTACCTTGAACAGCTCTATGCTAACAAAGTGGAAAATCTTGCAGACGTGGATTTGTGGACACAGTTTTAGAAAAATACAGTCTTCTAAGAATGAACCTGGGAGAATTGGAAAACCTGAAAAGAACAGTCACAAGCAAAGAAATTGAAGATGTAATCACAAGTCTCCCTAAAAATAAAAGCCTAGGACCAGATGACTTTTCTAATGAGGTTTACCAAAACTTCAGAGAAGAATTAATACCTTCTCTTCTCAAACTCTTCCAAAATATTAAAGAACAGGGATCACTCCCAAATATTTTTATGAGGCCTACACCATATTGATACAAAAAGCTGATAGAGCCATCACCAAGAAAGAAAATTCAGATCAATACCTCTAATGAACATAGATGCAAAAAGTTCTCAACAAAATACTAGTAAACTGAATCTAACAATACATCAAAAAGATCACCATGACCAACTGGGATTTTTACCAGGGATTCAAGACTGGTTCAACATCCATAAATCTATTAATCAACAATATCAAGAAGAAAAACCACATGAACATATCAATACATGCAGAGAAAGCTTTTGACAAGATCCAACATCCATTTTGATAAAAAAGAAAACAAAAACCATGCATAAAATGGGAATAGACAGCACATTCCTCAACATAAGAAAGGCCATGTACAACAAACCCACAGGCAACAGTATATTCAGTAGCGAAAAATTGGAAGTCTTTCCTCTAAGGTCAAGAACAAGACAAGGCTATCCATTCTCACCACTGCTATTTAACATTGTATTGAAGGTTGTAGATAGAGCAATTAGGCAAGAAAAGGAAATAAAAGGAATGCAAATTGGAAAGAAGGAAGTAAAACTCATTATTAGCAGATAACATGATTATATATATATAATTATATATATATAAAACCTTTAAAAGCTTTGTCAATAAACTACTAGAACTCATTAACAAATAAAGTAAAATGGCATTCTTCAAAATCAATGCACAAAAATCTCTTGCATTTTTGTATACCAATAACATGCTAGAAGAAAATGAAATCAAGAAAATAACACTGTTAAAGTAGAATTAAAAAGAATCAAATCTCTTAGAATATACTTAACAAAGGAGATGAAATACCAGAACAATGAAAACTACATCTTTCTTAAAAGACATAGAGGAAGATACAAAGATAACTCCTGCTCATGGTTGGGAAGCATCAACATCATTTAAATGGTCATCTTACCTAAAGCAATATACAGATTTAATGCAATCCCCATTTAAATTCCATGGATTTTTTTTTCTAGGAAATAGAACAAAAAATCATAAAAATTTGTGTGGAACAACAAAAGATCGTGAGTAGCTAAAGCAATTATGAGAAAAACGAATGAATCTGGTGAGATTACACTCCTAGTCATTGAGCTATACTACAAAGCAATAATGATCAAAATGGTATAGTAAGGAACAATAACAGAGGCACAGATTTATGGAATAGAACTAAATCACCAGAAACTAACCCACTCACCTATGATCAGTTAATCTGTGACAAAGGAGCCAAAAGCCTACGATGGAGAAAGGAAAGTCCTTTCAATAAATTATGGTAGGAAACTGGGCAACCACATGCAAAACAATGAAGCCAGAGCACTCAGTAACACCATTCACAAAAACTCACTCTATATGGTCTATAGACACTTGAACATAAGATCAGGAACCATAAAATTCTTGGAAAACAACATAGGCAAGACATTCCTTGATGTTAGCCTTAGAGAAGTCTTCGGGTACTCAACGTCAGCATCAAAAGAAACAAAAAAAATTAAATAACTGGGATTACATAAAAATAAAAAGCCCCTGCACAGTAGAAGAAAACATCACCAAAACAAAAGACGACCTACTAACTGGGAGAAGATATTTGCAAACACATTTCCAACAAGGGCCTAATATCCAAAATATACTAACAACTCATAAAACTAAGTAACGGAAAAATAGGCAATCCAATCAAAAATAGGAAGAGGAACTAGTGAGACATTTTTCCAAAGAGGATATACAGATGGCCAACACGCACATGAAAAGATGTTCCTACTCCCTTTCTATTAAGGAAATGCAAATCTAAGCAAGGTATCACCTTAGGTATCCCTGAGAGACTGGGAACAACAAATGTTGGCCAGGATGTGGAGAAAAGGGAACACTTTTACACTGTTGGTGGGAGTGCAAATTGGTGCAACTCCTATGCAAAAGTATAGAGATTTTCTCAAAAAGTTGAATATGGAAATTCCATATAACCCCGCCATCCCCCTTCTGTGTGTCTACCTAACAAGATACAAAACATTAATTCACAGAAACTTTTGCACCCCCGTGTTTATTTAAGCCTTATTCACAATAGTTAAGAACTGGAAACTACCTAAGTTCCCAACATTAGATAACTGGATAAAGAAGATGTGGTATATAAACACAATGGAATACTACACAGCCATTAAAAGAGATGAGATCCTGTCATTTGAATTGACATGGATGGAATTAGAGGGGAATATGCTAAATATAAGAAGCCTAAGGAAGAAAGATTAGATATCAGAGGATCTCATAGGTGGAATGTGAGTATAAAAAAATTAAGGAACAGATGAAACAAGACTAACCCTTGGACACTTAAAATAGAACTGAGGTTACCAATTGGGAATGAGATGGGGCAGAGGGATCAAGTGGTGGCAGAGCCCACTGAACAATGGTGAACACTTGGTCATTTGGTGGAAAGTGGGCTTGTTGATTTATATCTTAGGAATAGGGAAATTCCACCAAAAGGGACCCTACACATATGAGTTTAATGTATAAAATCAAAGATACTACAATAAAAATTTAAATGTAAAGAAAAAGAAAAAAAAGTAAAGAAGGAATTCTTCACTTGATGAAATAAAAGATTCACTTAAAGATAAAGTTAAGAAAATTGCAGAGACTCGAGTGCTAGGAATTATGATTGGTTGGGACCTTTTGATCATTTACATAGAAGTTCAACCCAGGATATTCAATATCCAACTAATTGGAGTTTCAGAAAGAGAAAACCTAAGTGGAAAAAAAAAGTCAGTGAAATAATTCAAGAAAAATCCTAGTACCAAGAAATAGATGTCTGGATTGAAAGGGCTCACCAAATGCTCAGCAAATAGGATGTGAAGGGGGAAATTTTTTTTTAATTAATTTTTTTTAAAAAAGTTCAGAAACAATTTCAGGTCAGTAAAAATTAGTGTGAAGACCTAAGTGATCACATTTGCAAAAGAATATTTGCCATCAATCTGCTCTGCTGCCATCAGAAATGAATTTGGAAGTGTTAACATAAGTAAGGAGATGTGGCTTATAATGACAAAAGCGATGAAATATGGAAAAGACGTGAACATTGCATATACTCCTGGTATAATTTTAGCATCAATACTGAGGCTGATTGACCTTTTAAGCCAATTGGATTTGAAGGGTTTCCAGCGGGTGTGAAAAATAATAGTTTTGTTATATGTATGCTTGTATAGCATGGTTAGGGTGAAGATCTACCACTGTGTACAGATAGCAATCACAGGTGCTCTTTATGACTTGAGTCCCCACAGGAATATCTAAGGTACTAGAAGCTTGGAAGAAAGCTGCTTAACCCCAAATCACATCAATAGTCTTGAAAATGATTTTCTTACTAGACCCTAGAAGAATTTTTTGTAACTTCTTGGCACATTTTTAACTTGACACCACATTTTTTAATATTGTTCAAATAACTGTAAAAGCCATTTAAGAATATTTTAAATATTGGTGTTTCAGCATTGTCACATCAAGCTTTAAAGGGTATTCAATAAATCTAAATATTTGATATTCATCCAATTATTTTTAAAGGAAAGGTGCAGGCGGGAATGATGGTGAGTAGGCAGGTAGGCAGCAAGAGAGAGGAGGAAGAAGCATCTTTATTTTGTATTTATTTAGTTGTTCACACTGGTTGCTTCCCCCGCCCCCATCACCCCCACACCGGGCTGGACTCTAACCCAGGACTATGTGGCTAGTTGCTTCAGAGGCTATTGGCTTAACTACTGCTCCCTGTGGCATACCTCATCCACTTTTAAACAAACAAAAATAACCTTGATCTCTAACCTGTAAGTTTTACATCATTCCTTTTTCTACTTTATCTCCTATTTCTCATTCACTTCTCCCACAGAAGTTCATCCTAATATATTTCATGAGTCAGTGTCTTTTCTTGATCACCCTATCATAGTTCTCTGAAAAACAACATGAACTTAAAATGTTTTAATTGTTCTTGTGACTTAATAACTATGTCCTGAATTATTCTTCTGCTTGTCATCCCTGGATATTTTTACACCTGATAACAACATCCTATTGGTTTACAAGGAGTGGGAAATATATATCTTTCTTTTATAAAAAAGAAAAAGAGACTATGAAAGTCAAGGAAGGAAAGAAGTTGTTCCCACAATAAAGGCATACTGTCAGGAAGAGTATTTTTAAAGAAAATGCCATTTTATGAAATTTGATGTGAAATTGAGGATTTGGAAATTGATTCCTTCAAAAGTTTTTGAGTACTCTCGTTTGAAGGCCACTGGTGTGCACATGCTTTTTCTACTCTCTGACCTATTCATTCTTAAAATTCACCCTAATTGCACCTCTTTCCCCACAACTCCATTAAAAATACTTTTTACAAAGGCCATCAACAATATCTATATTGCTAAGTCCAAATAAACATCAAGAGTAAGTAGTAGTTACAAGCTTCAGGACAAAGATAAAAATGCTAGTGCAGAAATCTGACCCAAAGTTGCTATTAAAATTTTGCTCTCATGGTTATCAAGCATAGTATACCCATTTAATAACCAGCTTTAGTAAGGAGAATAGGATTACACAGTCTTTTCTTGTTTCCACATAAAGTCTGGAAAGATGCACAAGAAGCTAACAGTCATGGTTTCCTATGGGATGGAAGAATGGACAGAAAGAGGGTGAGGCTTCTCAGTGCATACTGCTTAATGTATTGCTTTTAAAACCATGTGAATGTTATAAGCAAAAGTAAATAAGACTTGTAACTTTTTAAAATTCAGAAATGGGTAATATAAAAGATGAAAAATCTCCCATAATTTCAGCTTCTTAAGGTAACTACTATGAACAGTATTGTACATGTTCTCCAAACACCTTATTTGGTTTAGTCTTAAAAGTATTTTTAAAATTTAAATATGATGTATGTTATTCACATACTACAAAAATATGGAGGAGCTATGGAACTTTTTTTAACAAGAACTCTTGTCTGATATAATTATCTTTTAAAATATATTCACCATTTATGTGTATTAGTTATTTGGATATCCTCTTGTGTGAAATGTCCAAGTCTTTTTTTTTAAACAACTTTTTTTTAAAGAAGAAGGAAGGCAGGTAGGAAGGAAGATGGAGGAAGAAAAAACTTTTTTAAATTTATTGAGTGATTGATTTATTGATTGATTGTTCCCCCAGCCCTGAGCCACAAACCCAGATCCTTGGACTATATGTGGACTGTGTCCCAGGAATTGGTTTAATACCTGAGCCACCAGGGTGCTCCTGTCCATTCAAGTTTTTTGCTCATTTTCTATTGGGTTGTCTTTTACTTATTGATTTATAATAATTATTTCTATACTATTAATATATATCCTTTGTACACTAGTAGCCTTTGACTTGCTTTTTCTCTTTAGTGACATTTTGAATAACAGAAATTCTTAATTTTAATGTGATAGAGGTATCAATTTCAAAAAAAAAAGGTGGTGTTTTTCCTTTCATCTGCTATTAAGCCAATTTGTATCCTGAATTTGTTATTGTACCTTTCATTTCTAGAATTTCCATTTATTTCTTAGTTGTAGTTTACAGTGCTCTGCTAAAATTGTCTTTTGTCCTTGAACATTTTAAGAATTGCTATTTAGATATGAAATAGGGGTTGGGTACAGTCTACATACATCCCAGAT
Source organism: Solenodon paradoxus (assembly GCA_004363575.1). Lineage (NCBI taxonomy): Eukaryota > Metazoa > Chordata > Mammalia > Eulipotyphla > Solenodontidae > Solenodon > Solenodon paradoxus. The sequence continues at coordinate 482,791 of RJWH01000495.1, forward strand.
CCTGGGTTTGTACCCAGGACTGGTGGGAACAACCAATATGAACAACCAAATTAATTAATTAAATGTTTCCTTTTCCTTTTTCTGCCTGCCTGCCTCCTCACCTTCATTCCTGCCTGTCCCTTTCCTTAAAAACATTTTTTTAATTGCTATTTAAAAAATCTGTATCTGATTAACTGTTAGTTGGCTTCCCTTTGAGTCTGTTTCCATTCCCCCCTCAGTTTTTAGTTTTTGCATGCTTGGCTGTTACTTTTTTTTAATGTGGTTATTATATATGAAAAATTATAGAGGTAATTTGAAGCCTAGAATGATGCTCTTTTCCTCAAGTGAAAATTTACTTCTGCTTCTGATAGATGGCTAGGAGCATTATCAATCTCAGAGCAACTTAATCCATTCAGAAATTGAGATAATTCAAAATTGGGCTAGAGTGCTTATAAGAGCCTATCTATTCAAGCCTACTCCAAGAGTTTGATGCTTTGGTCCCAACCCAAAGTCTGGGAATTTTCCCTGACTTCAAGTTCTGCTAGCCCATGATGCTGTGAAAGGTCTGGTCAGCTTCTAACCTGCATATTCTGAGATCGAGATTGAATAGTTGGCAAAGCCTAAAATACTGGCCTCGGCTACATAGATTTTCATCTTTCTGTTTTCTCATGCATCTTGGCACATAATTCTTTCTTTCTTTCTTTTTTTTAAGGTAGAGGGTGGAATTAAGGTAAGTAGGCAGGTAGGAAGAGAAAGGAGAAAGTATCTTATCTTTATTTAATTTTTCCCCACCCCCTTCCCCTGCTCCCCCAGCACTGACACATAATTCTTCGTGGTTTATTTGCTCTCTTGCATGTTCAAATAATTTTTTAAATATTTTATTTAGATTTTTTAGTTGTCCTCTAGGACAAATTGCAAATTGTATTCCAAACTGCAAAGTTTTGGCTTGTGTAACTCTAAAACAAAACAAGAGCTTCAATTCTTCTTTGAAGAAAATAAAAGCTTGGTGCAACCTGGTGGTACAGCTGTTAGGTCAGTCGCCTCTGAAGGAGCAAGTCATATACCATTGGGTTCAGTCCAAGTCCAGGAAAAGCAACCAGTGTAAACAATGAAATAAAAATAGATAAAATAAAGATGCTTCTTCCTTTCTCTTCCAGCCTACCTGCCTGCTTGCCTTCATTCCTGCCTGCATCTTTCTTAAAAAAAAAAAAAAAAGCATACATCAGGGGGTAGAAAAAAAACACTTTTAGCTATACATCTCTTTGTGTACTTTGAAAGTAAGACTGTATCTTGGAACTTGGTAAAGATGGGATTTTTTTTTAATTTTAAAGTATTTTACAGCTGATATTAGGTGAAATTAAAAAGAACTATTATTGTTGTTTAAATCAGAATTTTTCGGGGGCTGTGTTTTGAGGTCAAGTGGTGGAGGTAGGGATGCAAGCGTGTGTGAGTGGATAATCGGAACATGTTATGAAAAGACAGAACGTAATTTGACAGCTGTGCTTACTGACTTACTGAGAAGTTGTGCTTCTCTGCCTTCATGTCTAGCTCTCAGAAGCATTTAATACAGTTGACCACTCCAATTTTCTTAAAACATTTCCTCTTGAGACCCTATTCTTCTGCTCTTTCTCCTCTCATTCTTGATCTCAGGCTATTTTTGCTAGCTTGCTTTCCTTATCTTAACCTCTGGTTCCCTAGAGTTTAATCCAGGGATCCTTCCTCTAAATTATCTTTCTAATTGATTTCATGCAGACCCATGGCATTAAATATTTTCTGTGCAGAAAAATCTTAAATTTATATATCCAGCCCAGATATCTTCCCAGAGACTCATACTAATTTATTCATTTACTTCCCTTTTTGTAATTTAAACATTTTGATTATTTGCATACAATAAGGTACACAGATCTTAAGCATACAGCTTGATTAAAAAAAACAATTTAAAGGAAAAGTACAGGCAGAAATGAAGGCGAGTAGGCAGGCAGGAAGAGAGGAAGAAGGAGGACTTTGCTTTTATTTTCATTTAGTTGTTCATTTTGGTTGTTCACCCTGGTCCTGAAGCCTTGAGTCAGGACATTGGCATGCATTTGGACTGCACCCAGTGTGTACTAGACTGCTAGGCCACCAGGGCATGCCCACTTAATAAATTTTATATTTGTATATATCCATGTAACCACTACTAGATTTTGATTTAAGGCATTTCTATCATTTTAGAAGGCTCCATCGTGAACTTTCCATTCAATATTCACCCCCACTTCTCAGAGGTTACTAGTAACTATCCTGACCACTATTTTGCCTGTTCTTGAGCTTTATGTAAGTGGAATCAAATAGTATATATCTTTTCATTTCTGACTCCTTTTACTAAAAAATGTTTCTAAAATGTATCCTTGTTGGTGAGTCCTGGTTGCTTAGGTGTTAAGTCTGAAGCTACAGTGTAGTCCACTAAAACCTAGGTATCTGGGTTCACTACCTGGAATGGTGAATAGAGGAGGGGGGCAAAATGAAAATGAACAACTAGCTAAATAAAAATACTTCTTTCTCACCTCTCTGCCTCCCTGCCTGCCTACTTACCTTCATTCCTGCCTGCTTCCTTGCCCGTAAAAAAAAAAGTATCCTTGTAAGGGTATTCCTTTTTATTGCTACATAGTATTCCATAACTCAATTATATGAATAGTCCCCAATTTGTTTATTCATTTCCCATTATTAGATGTTTTTTCCTCTCAGTTTTTTTACTATCATGAATAGAACTTCTATGCTATGAACAATTTTTTACATCTTTAAAAAATTTAATGTACTTGTGTCTTTATACTACCATATGCCTGGAATATCTGATTAGATAGATGGCTTATATATTGATATAAGGAGAGAAACAATGACTTTATTTTCTTCGAATTCTTTAATCCTGTAACAGTTTTAGTACTTAAAATGAAGGGTTGCAAATATCTGTGAAGTAATTGAGATCATCAGTAATACAGAGCTTTACAGAAAATTATAATTTTTCAACCCTAGCAGATTTTCAAGAGAATCTGCCTAATTTTATTGACTTCTATACCAATATTCTCTTTTTCAGGGTACCTGCAATCTTTAGCAATTTCTGGGACAGGCAAGAAAACATTCAGTTTGCGCAGTAGTGACTCTGCAGGGGAAGCAGCACGTATGCAGTGGCCAGGATGCCACCAAACCAGACTTGGTGCTTTGGGTTGACTCTTCTAGCCCATGTAAAATTTCACTCTTCTTTACTTCCTTGCTACTCAGTGTGGTCCTCACCTGGGAACTGTATAAGCTACCTAATTATCCCAGTATTTGGCAGCTTAAAACAACACAAATGCATTATCTCACAGTTTCTGTCGGTCAGGATCCCCTTTACAGTCTCTCATGAAGTTTCACTCAAGGTGCCCATGATGTCTGAAGGCTTGACTGCCACTAACCCTGGGGAGAGCCCGTGGGGGTCTGACCGAAGGAGAGCTGAATTATTTACCTGCCAGCTCTGTTGGTCGTTTGAGTGGCTGCCTTTCTAATCCCGTTCATATTTCTGTATAGTTTCCAATCTCTTTGCTTTTTCTCCTTCCTATGTACGGTCTATTTTCCCTAGCAACCAGAATAGCTTAAATTTCTTTTTAAATCCAAGTTCCTCATATCCTTACTAAAACTGTCCAATGACTGCCCATTATTTTGAGTAAAATAAATTGCTGTAGGACTTAAGTCCTGAACAATCCATCCCCTACCAACATTTGACTCCAACGAGGACAGCTTATCCCTTTGATTATCACATTATAGAGGTGCTGGCCTTCTTTTGAACTCTTGAGTGTGCTCAGCTTGGTTTCTCCTCAGGACCTTTGCTCTTGCTTTGTCCTCTGCTCCCAGATCTTCTGTGGTAGTGGCTCATTTGCCTCATTCAGGTCCTGGGTATGGAAAGTGGCTCCATTCTTAATCTCTGTCATTGTATTTTATTTATAGCATTACTCAAGACCGGAAATTCATGTTTATTGGTTTACTTATCTTATAGGGTGTTAGAAAGGTGTTCTGATTTGGAGCTTTAATAAATACTCCAAAGGCCACAAATGACAGAGCAGATAATAAGTATTCCTAGGACTCCACACACAAGTAAGGGATAGAGAGCTGCTTCTTATTGCATCCACAATCACCCACCCATAACCCACAGAAGAGTTTGGGGTAAAAGTTCTGGAGGGAGGATTTCCCAGGACAGAGTCCTTAGTATACTCTCATTTGTGCCCTCCACGGTGGCAGGATGGCACAGGCTAACTTCTCTTTGAAGACTTTGCAGAGCACTTTTGCTATACCCTGGGCAATGCAAGATTCAGATTTTGTGAGTCCTGGAACTATACTACACTTAGGATTTATTTATGAGTATAAAATTAATAAAATGAGGTATGAAAGTAGATAGATACTTGAGAAAAAACTTTTTATGAGGAAGGCAGGCAGGAATGACAGCAGAAAGGAAGAGGAGGAGGAAGAAGTATTTTATTTGTTCATTTTTATTCTTCATCTGGTGCTGGGCCACAAACCCAGGTCCTTGAGCTGCAAGTGGACTGCTCCTCAGGCATGGGCTTAACCCCTGAGCAACCCTCCCCACCCCCAAAAAAACCTCCACAATTTATATGTATTGTTAAAACTGACAGTTGCACCCTGGTGGAGTAGTAGTTTGGTCCACTGCCTTCAGCCAGCATGGTCCACATGCATCCCAAGGACTCTGGTTTGTACCCTGGGACCAGGGGGAACAACCAAAGTAAATACCTACATAAAACAAATAAAAATGCTCTTCTTCCTCTATCTTCCTGCCTGTCTGCTTCCCCCTGCTTAAAAAAAAAGAAAAGAATTATTCTTTGAATCAGAAACATTTTTCTTGCTTATTCTCCTATGATTCCATTCGGATAATACTTACTAGCCTGGGGCATGCAGTAGGCTTGCTGGTATCCTTTTCCAGAGCTCAGGAGAAACCTTAGGGGACAGGAAGGCTGTTATTAATGTCAACCCTATATAGTCATACATTGTGTAAAAGATGTTTTGTTCAATGTCCACATATATGATAGTGATCCCAATAAGCTATACCATATTGCCTAAGTGTGCAGTAAGCTATACTATCTAGGTTTGCATAATTACACTCTGATGTTTACACAACAGTGAGATCACCTAACAATGCTTTTCTTACAACATATCCCCGTTGTTCAGCAACACATGACTATAACGACTTTTTTACATGAAACACAAGCCACAGTCTTTGATCTTTATGTCTAATTGCAGATGGTCCCAATTTCTCTGCTTCTGACATTTGTATGAAGCCTGAAGCTGTGGAAGTTAAAACTGTCAGAAGGACTGCTGACAGATGGCAAAGTAGAAAGAGAGATCTTTACCCATCAATTATGTCATTGGACTTGGAATTAACCACCCTGGACTAACCCAGTCTTTTTGACATGTAAGATGATAAATTTATTATTATTTAAGATGTGTTATTTTATTTTTTAAATGAAAGGTGTAAATAGGAATGCAGGCGAGTAGGCAGGCAGGCAGTAAGAGAGGAGAAAGAAGCAGTCTTTTATTTATTTAGTTATACATGCTGGTCGTTCTCCTGGGCCTGGGACATGAACCCAGGTCCCAGGGATGTATATGGACTGCATTTTGTCTTGAGGCAGTTGATCAAACTACTCTATCAGGGTACACATTTTCAAACTATTTTAATTTACATTTTCCATTATTTAGAAATGTAAATGTAAGTAGAAAACATTACATGTTCCACATTCTGTTCATAAACATTTTATTAGTAGTACTTTATATTAATAAATATGTTTTTTAATTTGTCAGTTTTAACATACAGTATAGCAATATTAATAACTATGAAATCTTTTGAAATCTTCAAGAATTATTAATAGTGTAAAATTTCTAAGATCAAAGATTTTGAGAACTGTTTATATTCTTTTTTTTTTTTTTTTTTTTTTTTTAAGGAAAGGTACAGGCAAAAATGAAGGTGAGTAGGAAGCAGGCAGGTAGAAAGAGAAGGAAGAAGCATTTTATTACACTTTTTAATTCAGTTGTTCATCTTGGTTGTTCTACCCAGCCCCGGAACATGAACCCAGTCCTTTGGATGTGGAATTCATTCATCCGGAGGCAGCAGCCCTAACTGCTGCCCCAATGATATTATTAAATATCCAGAGTTTACCCTGTATGAATACCTTATAATTTCTTTGAATCATAGTATGTTTGAATCAGGATTTGGATGAAGTTCATGTGTTATACTTGTTTAATAGTATCTTCAATTTATTTTAATATATTGTTTTTCTCTCCATGATTTAAAATTTTTCTTTATTTCTTGCTTTTGATAAATCAGGTTGGTTCCCCATAGTTTCCCCATAGTCTGCACTTAGATGATTGCGATGTGGTTTCACATGTTCCTCTGGCCTTTATACTTCCTGTAAGCTTGTAGTTTGATGGAGAGGCTTGTTCAGATTGAGATTCAAAGTTTTTTAAGAAAGTGGGATATGATTACTTTATAGGTATTGGTATATAATTCCATTAGTGTCTTCTAAGGGCTGTGTAGTATTATTCCATTGTGTAGATATACCACATCTTCTTTATTCATTCATCTGATGGTGGGCACTTAGGTAGCTTCCAGTTCTTAGCTTTTGTGAATAGGGCTGCAATAAACATGGGGGTGCATAAATCTCTGTGAAATAGTAGTTTTGTTTCTTTTGGGTACATACCCAGAAGGGAAAATATGGGATTTCCATATTCAACGTTTTGAGGAATCTCCATACTGTTTTCCACAGGGGTTGCACCAATTTGCATTTCCACCAACAGTGTAAAAGTTTTCCCTTTTCTCCACATCCCAGCCAACATTTGTTGTTTCCAGATTTTTGAATAACAATCTCTCAGGTGTAAGGTGATACCTCATTGTTTTGATTAGCATTTCCCTGATAGCCAGCGAGTAGGAACATCTTTTCACATGCATGTTGGCCATCTGTATATCCTCTGGAAAAATGTCTCTCCAATTCCTCTTCCCATTTTTTGATTGGATTGCCTGTTTTTCTGTTATTGAATTTCATGAATTGTTTGTATATTTTGGCTGTTAAGCCCTTGTCAGAAATATGGAACACAATTATCTTCTCCCAGTTAGTAGTTTGTCTTTTTGTTTTAGCCATGTTTTCTTTCACTGTGAAGAAGCTTTTCAATTTGATGTAGTCCCAGTTGTTTATTTTTCTTTTCATTTCCCTCGATGTTTTGACTATTCAGGATCTTTTGTTGTTCCATATAAATTTTCAGATTTCTTGTTTGAATACCTGGAAATGAGCCCATGGGATTTTAATGTGGATTGCATTAAACCTGTATATCCCTTTAGGTAAGATGACCATTTTAACAATGTTGATGCTTCCCAGCCATGAGCAGGGAATGTCTTTCCACCTCTTTGTATCCTCTACTTCTTTTAAGGACTTATAGTTTCACTATAAAAGTCTATCATCTGCTTTGTTAAATATATTCCAAATATTTGATTTATTTTGACTTCTATTTTAAATGGCATGTTTTTCTTAATTTCATTTTCTTCTAGCATGTTGTGTACAAAAATGCAATTAATTTTTATGCATTGATTTTGTAGCCTGACATGTTACTGTATTTGTTGATTAGTTCTAGTAGTTTTTTGACAGTTTTTATTTAGGGTTTTCAGCATATATAATCCTGTTATTTGCAAGTAATTATAGTTTGAATTTCTCTTTTCCAATTTAGATTCCTTTTACTTCTTTTTCTGGCATAATTGTTCAAGCTAAGTCATCCAGTACAATATTAAATAGCACTGGTGAGAATGGACAGCCTAGCTTTTTTCCTGATCTTACAGAGAATGCTTTCAATTTTTCACCATTGACTATGATGTAAACTGTGAGTTTGTTATATATGGCCTTTATTATGTTGAAGTATGTATCTTCTATCACCATTTTCATAATGGGTGTTGGATCTTGTCAAAAGCTTTCTCTGCATCTATTGATATGATCATGAGGATTTTCTCCTTGTTTTTGTTGATATGGTAAATGACATTAATATATTTACATATGTTGAACAATTCTTGCATCCCTGGGATAAATCCCACTTTGTCATGATGGATAATCTTTTTGATGCATTGTTGTATTCGATTTGCTAATATTTTGTTGATAATTTTTGTATCTTTTTTAATAATTAGAGATATTGATCTGTAATTTTTTCTTGATGATGTCTCTATCAGCTTTTGGTAGCAGTATGATCTTAGCCTCATAGAAAGTACTTGGGAGTGTTTCCTGTTCTTCAAAATTTTGGAAGCGTTTGAGAAGAATAGGTATCCATTGTTATCTGAAGGTTTGGCGAGACTCATTAGGAAAGCCATCTGGTCCTGGGCTTTTATTTTCAGGGAGGCTTTTGATTATGTTTTCAGTTTCTTAGCATGTGATTGTTCTGTTCAGGTTTTCCAATTATCCCAGGTTTAATTTTGGTAGACTGTATGTTTCTAGAAATCTGTCCATGTCCTCAAGGTTGTCTACTTTGTTGGCATAGACTGTTCATAGTAGTCTCTTAGGATGTTTTGTATTTTGTGGTATCTGTTATAACTTTGCCCCCTTTTGTTTCTGATTCTAATTATGAGAGTTTTCTCTGTAAGTATAGTCAATGGTTTTTCAATTTTATTAATTTTTCAAAGAACCAACTACTGGTTTTATTGATAATCTGGATTGTCTTTGTTTTCTATTTCATTTATGTCTGCTCAAATTTTAATTTTTTCCGTCTACTGAACTTAGGCTTTAATTGTTCTTCTTTCTCTAGTTGTTGTAAATGTAGAGCTAGATTATTTGCAATTTTTCTTGTTTTTGAAGTAGACCTGTATTGCAAAGCACTTCCCTTCTTTTGCAGGCATCCTATAGTTTTCTGGTAGCTTGTGTCTTCATTCTCATTTGTCTCTAAGTATTTTTAAGTTCCTCTTTGATTTCCTCCTTTACCCAAGAGTCATTCAGAAGCATATTGTTTAATCTCCAATTAATTTGGAATATTCCAGCTTTCTTGTTGTGATTATTTCTAATTTTAAGTCACTGTGGTCAGAGATGATGTTTGGTATGATTTCAACCTTTGTAAATTTGTTGAGATACGTTTCGTGTCCCAATATATTAACCATCCTTGAGAATGTCCATGTACACTTGAGAAGAAATTGAAATCTGTAGTTATTAGACGTGTTCGGTATATGTCTATTAAATCTAACTGTTCCAAATGGCCATTTAAAGCAGCTGTTTCCCTCTTAATTTTCTACCAGGTTGATATATCTATTGTAAGTGAGATGTTTAAGGCACCTACTATTATGCCTTTGCTGTCAGTGTCTTTCATCAGTTCTAATAATACTTGTTTAATATATTTTGATGCTCCTTCATTTGGTGCATATATGTTAATAAGCATTATATCTTCTTGCTGGATTGACCCCTTAATCATTATAATATCCATTTCTGTCTTTTGGTATGCTTTTTAGTTGGAAAAATGTGTTATCCAATATAAGTATGACCATTAATGCTTGTTGTAGCTGCCAATTGACTGTAGGATTGTCTTTCAGCCATTGACTTTGCATTTTTGTTTATCTTTTGAAAGAAGGTGAGTATCCTGCAAAAGCTTGGGTTATGCTTTTTAATCCATTCATCTACTCTATCTCATATGATGAGTTCATTTCATTAAGACTTAGAGTGATTATTGACAAGTAGCTGTTTATTATCAGTTTGTAATTTGTCTTTTGTGTATTGTTCCAGACAGTGCCTTTGTTCATCTCTTTCTCTTCTGAGGTGTCTTGGGTGTAGTTATATTTTTTCTGTTTTCCCTTTTTGTTTTCTTCTTTGATTTTCCTTGGAGATATATTTTGAATTACCCTGAAGTTAGCATTTATAATTCTTTATTTCCTGTTTTTATTTGAAAGCATATTAGTCTTACACTTATTCTAATCATCCACATTTTTATTCTCCTTTTCTCTTCCCCATTTTTTGTATTTGCTGTCTTACTGTTTTTAAGTGGGATTTCTTTATACTTTGTAGAGCATCCTTTAGTATTCTTATAGAGCTGATTTTGTGGTGATTAATTCCTTTCACTTTTGCTTATTAGAAAATTTTTTTATTATTCCTTCAGTTCTGAATGATAATTTCTCAGGGTATTGTATCCTAGGCTGAAAATTCTTTTCTTTTAGCACTTTGTATATGTCATGCCATTCCCTTCTGGCCTATAGTGTTTTGGTTGAGAAATCTGCTGATAATATTATGGGAATTTCTTTGTATGTGACTCGTTTTTCTCTGGCTGCTTTTAAGATTCTTTATCTTGCACTTTTGACATTTTGATTTGACAATGTCTAGGTGTAGGTTTGTTTCAATTTCTTTTATTAGGAACTCTGCCCTTCCTGGGTCTGGAGGCTTGCTTCATTCTTCAGGTTAGGGAAATTTTCAGCTATTATTTCTTCAAAGAATGTTTCTGTCCCATTTTTTCTCTCTTCTTCTGAGACCCCTGTGTGGCAAATGTTTTTCCTTTTGATGTTATCCCTTAGGTCTTGATTATTATCTTCATTTTTTTGTAGTATTTTATATCTTTGCGGTTTGCTTGAACGCATTCCTGTGTCCTATATTCTAGCTCACTTATTCTATTAGAGGCTTTATCCATCCTAATTCTTGAGTTCCTCTATTGAGTCATTTAGCTTAGCTATTTATTGTATTCTTCATTTCATTTCTTGCTTCATTTCTTCTTTCTCTCTCTCTCTCTTTTATTTTTCTCCCGTTGTTCTCCTCTTCCTCTGTTGGTTTCTTGATTTCTGTATGTTTATCACTGTTGCCCTAAAATCATCCACAGGTAGTTTGCTTGCATCTTATGTATTTGAATTATCCTATTATTTTTATTGGATCCATTTCATGTATATTTCTCTGTGTCTTTGCTCTGTGTGGTATTCTGTTTATGTTTCTGTGAATTAAGCTTGTCTGCACTGATGGCCTTGTGTAGGGTATTGACTTGCACTGAGTAAGCCTGGATCTTGGTTTGAATACTACAATATCTTATTGAATTTTGTGGCATCACCACAGGTTAGATTTGTGGACTCTCTTTTGGGGCCTGAGAATTCAACCTATGTGGTTGGAGTTTGTTAGGGAATGCACAGTTTTCCCCTAGCATCCCAGTTCTGAACCACAATGACCACCTTGTTGTTGGACCACAATCAGCTGTCAGACTGCAGTTTCATCTCCACCCAAAAGGTGACACTAGTTGGTAGCATGAACAGTTTCTCCTGGGAGACTCTTCTTCCTTTAAGCCTGGGGGCAGCATTTCCAATGGGTGGGTCTGGGGCTCCTGCACAACATGGGAGGACACATGCAACACAATGGGAGGCTGTGGGCATGGTTGATTTCCCTAGTTGCCTTCTGGTTATGGTGATATCCAGTGTAATTTTCTTACTGAGAAAGAAATTTTCTTACTCTTATTCAAAACCACTGGCTAATGGTCCTTCTGTCCTGTGCCAAGACCCTCTACCTCCAACTCCAGATACCAGTCCTGCTGGGCAATCTCTCTGATGCTTTCTTGGCTCCTAGGTGGACTGGATCTTCCCTTGTCTCCATCCCCTCCACCTCAGCCTGAATCCCAAAACTGCAGTGTAGGTCTGAACACTGATGTTTTCGCCAACCTTTTGAGGTTGTGATTGCTGCTGTGTCTCTAGAACTTCTATGCCTGCTTTTCCTCAGTGTTTCTGTAGAGTAAGTGAATTCCTAGTTGCTCTGTGCAGAGGATGTGGGTCTCTCTCCTACCAGGAGAGACTAAACCTACCCATTTTAAAGTGGATTTTTTTTCTAATGTTGAGGGTTTTTTTTAAATATATTTTGGATAGTAACCTTTTGTCAGATGTATAATATGCAAATATCTTCTCCCAGTTAGTAGGATATCTTTTTGTTTGAAGTATTTCTTTCATAGTGTAGAAGATTTTTAGTTTAACCTCATTTATGTTTATTTTGAATATTATTTCCCTTGTCAGTGGAGTCAATGAGTTCCCAAAGACATGTCTTAGGTCTATATCTCAGTCTTTTGCTCATAGTTATCATATTGATTTAGGGCATTAAATCCGAGTCTTTAATGAATTTAAATTAGTTTTTGTGTATAGTGTTAGTGACCTAGTTTCGACCTTTTACTTGTGACTGTCCAGTATTCTCAATACCATTTATTGAAGAAATTGTCCTTGCTCCGTTGTATGCCTTTGTCTTCTTTGTTGTAAATTAGTTGTCCATATATGTGTGTATTTATTTCCATGCTCTTTGTTCTATTTCATTGATCTGTATTGTTGTGTTTTTGTTTTTTTTTAAAGGAAAGGACACGCAGGAATGAAGACAAGAAGAGGCAGGGAGGCAGGAAGAGAGATAACAACAAAGCGTTCTATTTTATTTAGTTTTTCATATTAATTTTTCCCTCTGGCCCTGGATTGAGAGCTCTGGTCCATGGGATGTCTGGCCAGGGGGCAGACTAACATGCGACTCCTTCAGGGCATGCCAAGATCTTTGTATATTTATTCCAGTATCATGCTGATTTGATTACTGTTGCTTTGTAGTATATTTTTAAGTTAGGGAGTATGCCATCTCTGTTTTTGTTCCCTTTTCTCCATGTTGTTTCTGCTGTTCAGGGTGTTTTGTAGTTCCAAATATATTTCCTGATTTTTTGTTCTATTTATGCGAAGCATGTCTTCGGATCTTGATGGGGATTGTGTTAAGTATGTATATGGCTTTAGGTAATATAGCTATTTTAGCAATTCTATTTATTCCAATTCATGTGCATGGAAAATCTTTCCATTTCTTTATGTTTTCAATTTCTATTAACAATATCTTTTAATTTTCAGAGTACAGGTGTTTCACTTCTTTTGTTAAGTTTATTTCAAGGTATTTTATTCTTTTTGAGGCAGTTGTAAAAGGGGCTGTTTTACTGAGTTCTCTTTCTGCTAGTTTGTTCTTTGCATAAATGAATGCAACTGATTTTAAATATTAAAAAACTGATAATGAATTTTAATAATATTAATTTATAGCCTATCATTTTACTATATTTATGTATTGTTTCTGGAGAATTTACTGTAGTTTTGGGGGTTCTCTTTCTCACTAGATATATATGTATATATTTATATAGGTATTATATTTTATTTGTGTATATATATGTATTATATGTCTTTATTTTTAAAGGAAAGGTAAGGGCAGGAATGAAGGCAAGTAGGCAGATAGGCAGACAAGGAGGAGGAGGAAGTGTTTTATTTATTTTATTTACTTATCTTGGTTGTTCTCCCTTCCCCTGTTTCTGGACACAAACCCAGGTCATGAACCCCAGTCACTGGTGCCAAGGCGTCAGACTTATCTGCTACACCACCAGGATGCACCAGTTCTCTCTCTATATTATCATGTGTGGATTACTTTCTGTCTGGATGGTCTGTCAAATACTGTAAGTGAGGCCCTAAAGTCTCTCAGTCTGTTAATATTTGATTGGTATATTTGGGTGCATATATATTTGTATTTGGTATGTCTTCTTGTAGTACTGACTACCATTATATAGTGACTATTTTTGTCCTTTTTTACCTTTTTTGGGCTAAAAGTATATTTTATCTGATGAGAATGTAACGGTTCCTGCTTTTTCAGATCCACCATTGACTTGGATTAACATTTTCCATATTTTTTTACTTTAAGTCTATGTTTGTCTCTATATTCTAAGTGGATCTCTTGTCAATAACATATAACTGGCTTTTGTTTTTTAATTTGTCTAACCACCCTATGTCTTTTGATGAATTAAGTCTATGTACATTTAGATGATTATTGATATATTAGGACTTGCTACTGCTATTTTGACTTTGTCTGGCTTTGTCTATTTATTGTCTTGTTTAGTTTTTTGTGAACATTCTCTTTGATTTACATAGAAAAGCTTCTTTCAACATTTGGCGTAAGGGAGGTCTCATGGTAGCAAGTTTCTTCAGCGTTTGTCAGTAAAAGCCTTCATTTCTTCTTCATATCTGAGAATTTTGTAGGATGTTATATTCTTGGCTGACTGTTTTTATCTTGGAATATCTGATTGTCATTCCACTCTTTCCTGGCCAATAGGGTTTCTGCTGAGATGTCTGACTGTAGCCCAGTAGGAGTATCTTATGTGTTACTTGCTTTTTTTTCCCCTCTAGCCACCTTTAATATTCTTTGTCTTAAAATTTTGGTAGTTTCACAATTATATGTCTTGGTGTAGGAATTTTTGCATTTATATAACCAAGAATTCTATTGACTTCATAGACTAGTATATTCAATTCCTTCCCCAGGTTTGGAACATTTTCAGATATTATTTCTTTGAATATTTCTTCTGTGTCTCCCCCCTCTGTCTGTCTTTCTCCTAGGATACCCATTATTCTTATATTGCCTTTCTAATGTGTTTGGATAGATCTCAGAGTGTTTCTTCACTTTTTAATGTTTAATTTCTCTCTATCCTTCCAACTGGCTCTTGTATACATTTCTATCCTAGTTCACTGACTCATTTCTTGTTTTGGTGAGTTCTACTTCTATAGCTTTTTATAGTTCTCTTAGTATTGTTTATTGTATTCTTTGCCTCTTGAATCTCTGATAGTTTCTTATTTCAAGTTTTAATTTCTGTCTTCTGCTTACTAATTTCATTTTGAACGCATTGATTTGTTTTGCTGAGCTTTCTTATACTTCTTTGATCTGTTTTTCTCAGTTGTCTTTTATCTCTTTGAATTTCTTTATGATTGCTAGTTTGAGTACTTTATCCACTAGAAAGATAGAATTCTTCATGTCTTCAAATTTGTTTTCTGACAAGGTGTCATCTCTTTGTGATTCAATAATACCTTGAGGTCTTGAAGAATCTTGTGTTTACTTCCCATGAGGGTCTTGCAGATGAGATGCTTTATTTTTTGTTTCTTCAGCAGACAATACTCTCTGGTTTTACTTTATATTTTTGACCCTTTCAGGCATCTGTAGTAAGGGTCACTTACTGAATAAGGAATATGGAGGCTGGGGGAACTGCTGCTGTGTGCTGTAGGGGTACAGGGAGTTTGTTCATGTGGGTGGCACCAGGGTCACCCTCCTCTCAAGGATCCCAGACCTGGGTCTTGCAGTCTATCTGCTGTGGTGTTGGAACTCCTCACTGTGGATCCTAAGTGTGGGGAGAGGGAGTGCTTTTCTCTCCTTGTTTCCTCCCGCATTTCAGACCCTTATGGGGACTTGAGTCCCTACCTTCACCCCTTCTCCTTGGACTTCATTCAAAAGAAACGAGCATGTGTGCCTCCATATACTCTTCTTTTCTTCATCCCCAGAGCTTGAGGCTACCCTATAAACTTTCCTACTGCCTGCCTCTGCAGCTGCTACCACCCTGCCACTGCATTTACATGTGTCCCTCTTGAGTCACACAGATGCGTGTGATTCTTCCGGGTGCTCTCTTAGTGCAGTCACTGTTACCTGAGTTGCTGGGGGTGCTGTAGGGATCCCTGCTGGCGTTGCTTCCATGCAAAAGGTTAATTGTATCCCATCGAAACAAAGCCGGGAATAACCTCTGCTGCCATCTTAGACTGGACTCCCAAGATGTTTTATATTTAGGTTGCATTGATGGTTATGCAAACACACTCTCTCTCTCTCTCTCCCCGCATATATAGAATAAAATATCAGTATGTTTCAACAGTTTTTATTCTATAGGCGGTAGAATTGTAAGAGATTTATTTTCCTCTTTGTTATGCATTCTCCAAATTTTCTACAATGAAAAATGTTTAATACCAATAAAAAAGGAAATGATAATCATTCCTCTAAGTGAGGTCTGTGAACTGATGCTGGTCCCTAAATTGTACTGGTTTGTAATAAATACAGAAATTGAGAGTAAATATCTAGAAACTTAGAGTAACTATTTTACATCCCTGTGACATCCAAGTGTATGATAGCTTTACTTGTCTCTTACTGAAGTATTACTCCTCAGTGGATTGCTAATAAAACTAAAATAGATTAAAATTGATATATAAAAATCTTAACAGTACAAATGACTAGAGCAAATTATATTTAGATGGAAATAAAAGCAAAAAGCTTAAAGTTTATTGATTGAGCAACATGCACCAAAAAAGGGAAAAACTCACCACCACCAGTTGAGTATACAGCTTGAGCTGGATGTAGCTTCATCTCTAGACAGAAACAATGCCCTCAGCCTTTAAGAGGAATAGTTTAAAGAGTTATGTCCAGGTCTTTGATCATTTTGAATTGATTTGTTCTTGTCAATAATGAATAGTCTAGTCTAGTTTCTTTTTTTCTTTTTTGCAGATGTCTTTCCAGTTTTCCCAAGACCTTTTATTGAACAGACTTTCTTCCTCCATTTTAAGATCTTGGTACCTTTGTCATAGACTAACTGTCCATATTGGTGTGGACACTCCATTTGATTCCACTGATAACTGTGTCTCTTTTTATTCCAGTACTACACAGTTTTGGTAATCACTCTGTAATATATTTTGAAGTCCAGAAGTGTGATATTTCCACTATTCCTTTTTCCTCTTAGAATAGCTATGGCTATTCAAGGCTCTTTGTGGTTCCATATAGACGTCAGTTTATTTGCTCCGTTTCCTTGAAAAATGTCCCTGGGATTTTGATGGGAATTATGTTGAACCTATATATTGCTTTAGATAGAATGGTCATTTTTTTATGTTGCTTCTTCCAACCCATGAACATGGGATGCTTTTCCACCGCTTTGTGTCTGCTATTTCTTTTGTCAAGGTCCTGTGGTTGTCATTGTAGACACTTGTAGATATATGTGTATTTATCCTTGGATAAATTTATCACCAGGTATTTAATCTTCCTTGGTGCTGTTGTGGATGGAATTTCTTTCTTAATTTCTTTGTCCTCTTATTCGTTGTTACATATAGCAATGCTATTGATTTTTGTGTGTTGACTAGGGGACTAGCCCTGGGATAGGTGTTATAGTGGTTGAAGCTAGGAATGTATTTACCCAACTCTTGGTCATTATAATGTAATAGTAATGTAATGTAATAGTAAATGTAATAGTAAATGTATACCACACTTCTGACACTTTCTCTCTTAAAGACATCTCAATTCCAAGTGAATAGGTATTGGATATGAACATTTGCTAGTGAATTGGCAGCAGGTTCTTCTGCCGAACTGTGGCATTTAGGGATTGGTGTCATTATATTGAGAGATGTGCTGCGTTAGTGTCCCACCCAGCCAAGAGCAGCCTTTACTGTTGTGCAGGTCAGTGCTCCTTGTTCCTTGAGAATCAGCTGAGTGATGAATGATTGTCTGGAACCTTTATCACGTTGTAATGACTTTCTGAGTTGTTTTAAACTCATGAAATGTTAACTGAATCATAAATAATGAAGGTTTTCAACAGAATGACCTTCTTCTTCAGAGGAATTACAAATATCTGTTTGGGTCCCTACCTTTACCTGTTTTGTGAAGAAGTGAACTTGCTGGATCATATGGTAGTTCTGTTTGTTCTGGATCCGAGTGAAGGTCTCTGATCTCAGACTATGTGAGGTCAACATTCTTGGACACTGGACTGCCCCACAGCTGTGTACTATGGTTCAGCACTCTTTCCACCACACACAAATTCAAGCATGGAGTTGGGATCCTTTTTTCTTTTTATTCTGCTAAATAGCCACAGAATAGAGAATATGAAGTGCACTAATTTTAAGTACACAGTTTGATGAATTTTTACATATCTCTAGGTTTGTGTGATCACCAATAGATCGGTATAACATATTCCCATCTGACAGAAAAATCCTTTGTGTATATATAAGACATGAGAAGATTCAGGCTCTTAAAGTCTTGATCTAGCAACAGTGTGGAGTAAAGAGATGAGGTAGACTCTTGAGTCTTCAACTGATAGCTTTGAATGGAGGAAGCACCTAGGAATTCTGCTAACTGCTATGGGTGACTCAGGTGTTCACATATCCTACAAAATCAGCCTTGGCCTTAGTCCCCCAATAAACCCTGCTTGTGCTTATATACACTACATAACACACACAGATACACACACACACACACACATACACATTTATTCAACATATGTGGAATGTGAAGTTCTGATTTAGTCGAGTATCCAAAGATAAGTAGTCCCAGTCCCTGCAAGAGAACCATTGTTAGTACACCTGACTGTTTTGAATGTGGTTGGCAGCAACTGCCATACTCCTTGGTACCCTCCTTTTCTTCTAAGAAAGTCCTAGCTCTATTCTCCACCTTGTAATGGGTATCACTCACTCTTGCCTGAAGTTCAGTCAGGAGTGGGGGGGCATCTTCACTTTAGTCTTCTTATTCTGATCCTGCTTCCTCAACCATCCATCAAAGATGCCAGTTTTCTTATGTGTTGAAGTAGGTTCAGTGAGGTGTAATTAGAAAGATAAGAGCTCTTTATCCTGGAGAGAACACCTTTAGGAGTTAAGTTGATTACTGACCTGAGAGCTATAGAGAGGAATGTTTTAAGAAGGAAGTGAACAACTGATCACAGTCTGTGAAAGAAGCAGTAAGAGAAACAGGCTGATTTAGGAAAGGAAAGATAGTGTTTGGAGACTAAGAAAAAAATCCTTGTACAAGGAGTGACCCAGATGGTGTCAGACAGACAATAGCACAGAGGCGAGTTTTGTGGTTCTCTTGCCTTCAGGTGAGTGGATTGGGTGACACTCTTATCCTTCTAACTGAATGCTTCCATGATTCTGTGATGTCACTGAAGAGGGAAGAATGGGGAGTTGGACTCAGCTCCAGCTGCTCCAATTCCTCGCTTCTTTGGATTCTGATTGTTTTTGGGGTGAGGGGAGGTGAGCTGAATGATCACATGTGTCCCAGCTCAGTCTCCTTTCTAGCCACCTCAGCCCCCACATTTATAGAGAAAAATTAGCTAATGTAAGTCAGCTCCACCAAAACAAGCAGAACATCTTTATGAATCTCATCAAAAGAACAACAATGAAAACAGCTGTTTATTCTTCTGTTTCTAGAAAATGTAAAGAACAAGAAAACTACATTCAAACTGAGCTGGAAAAATTTTGAACAATCTGTGATTGTGAGAGTGGACGAGTCTTCTGGCAAACCCTATGAGCTTTGAGACCACAGCAATCACTTTCTTCTTCATCCTTCTATTTTGCCTCATTTGCATCCTCCTTTTATTGGTGGTTTTTTTGTATAAATGGTATAACTTCATGCTGATAAGTTGGGATCAGATTTCACATCACACTAGAAAATGTAGTGAGAAGTAATATAAAACTATTTAAAATAGAGCAAATAATAATGCTATAATATCTACTTCTTCCATCATAGGGTCTTAGAAATTATAATTTCCTGTTTAAAAGTAATGTTCCATGCCAGACATTAACAAATCAAGACCACTTTTCATTTTCTAACTTTTTTATTTAATCTTTTTCAGTTTCAAAACCAAGAAAGATAAAGAGACAGAAACACTTCCTTCTACAGATGCTGATGGAGGTGAAGATAGTTTAGCTGCTAACCTAGAGACAAATGGTATAGAAGACCATGAAAAGTAAGTCTGTATCATAGAATGTGGTAGAAAGTCATTTTTACATGTGATAATGGTGACTAAGATGGCATGAATTTTTTAAAAAACCTAATGATTGATTTGCTAGGACTTTTCTAAAGCAAATTGACTTGAACATGCTTGCAAGGCCTGGCATTCTTGTCCAGAGACAGAGTAAAGAAGTGATGTCTTCAGCCTCAGGAAACAGAGAGGACATGAAGGATGAAGAGGAGCAAACGAAAGAGAAGCAAGAGCCTGAGAATGTTGAAGAAAATGGTCGAGAGGTGATGGGATTTTCTACTCCTGAGGGGCAGTTTAGAATTTATTTGCTATGAAAAGGAGGCAAATTATTCAGCTAGATATAAGAATGGTCTTGCCTTTCTGTAAGTTTGAACATGGAAGGAGTGCAATGTCCACAGTCATTTAAACTATTCTTTGTTTACTGGTTGATGTTATTAAATCAGTTACATATATCAAGCCTAGATACTTGCTCAGTCTTCTTTTTTTTTTTTTTCAAGGAAAGGTACAGGCAGGAACAAAGGCAGGCAGGCAAGGAGGCAGGAAGATCGAGAAGGAAGAAGCATCTTTATTTTATTTTAGTTGTACATCTTGGTTGCTCCCCCGGTCCTGGGATGGGAACATGGGTCCTTGGGCTGGATGTGGACTGTGCTGTCAGTCAGAGGTGGTGGACCAAACCACTGTTGCACCAGCGCACACTTTAAATTTTTTTTTAATCACCTACCCCAGGTTGTGAACCTGTGTCCATAGGTTATGCATGGTCTACACCTTAGCTGCCTTAGCTGCCTGTGCCACCAGGTTGTACCCTCATTCATTCTTCATTCTTACATGTGTATTTTTCTCAATAGTAGCTCTTCATTTTGCTTTTCTTTGACTTTAGGAACTTAGAGCTGGAAGAGGCCTTTGGCATCATTTAGGGATCCAACCCTCTCATGCTACAAAGGAGACAAATTGTTCAAGGTCACTCCAGTGTGACAAACCTCAGGATCAGACCCTGTGTCCCTGTTCTAGCTCCACATTCCTTCTACACAGCACAAAACATTTCCTGAGCCTTATTGAGTTTCATGTTTGGGGCTGTATGATAAGAACAACTCATAGAACATCTTGGTGGCCTAGTAGTTTAGGTGCAGTTCACGTATATCCTGAGGTCCCTGGTTCCAGACATGGCACCAGGGAGGCAACCAATGATGAACAACTGAAGAAAATGAATAAAGTGCTTCTTTCTCCTCTTTGTTCCTGCCTGTCTGCCTGCTTGTCTTCATTCCTGCCTGTACCTTTCCTTTAAAAAAAAAAGACAAGAACAACTCAAATGCCCCTGCCACCAGCGCCACATGACCCATGCCCCCATCAGAGACAGAACCATGTTCCAGTGGTTCTTGATTTTGACTATTTCATAGTGAAAAAACGTCACCAAATGCTATTTGAATATTTAGTCATAGAAATGTGAAAATGAGATTATGATGTATTACTACTTCTTTCCTATATCATTGGGAAATACTTTTTCTGTTTCTCATTAACTGTGTACATATCACCTATTTTTTTTTAAAGCAGAACTTGTTGCATTTATGAATTGATCATTTGTTCCCATTCTCTTTCAGGGTAACAATGTGCATGAAACACCCATACCTGCCACTAGAACTCCTTTAGTTGTTGAAAACCCCAAGAGACCTTTAAAAGGAGTGACATTCTCAAGGGAGGTAATTGTTGTTGACCTTGGGGAGAACAGCCCTAAACTTCAAAGCTACACTAATAACGAACATAAAGAGAGAAAATGAAGCTCAAAAAAGGCCGAGTGTGAAAGAAATGTAACCTTAGACTAACAATGAAGTGACTGGGGGTACAAAATCATGTTGAAATAGCAAAATAATGGGGAATTAAGCAAATATAGATAGTATTTTACTTTGGGGCAGAAAGAAGAGGGCTATATGCAAAATTCTGTAAGTAAAATACTCAAAGCTTGAATCTAGTTTTTAAAACTCAAAGCTGAATTCAAGAAATTTATTATATAGTGTCCTTAATACTGTCTACTCAAACACTGTTATAACAAGTGAATAAATTTATTTGTGTTTGTGCAGATGTCATATTCACAGGGGTCTTTGGAATAGCACGTTCGTGATGCTCTGATCGCAGGTGTTTGTGATTAAAATACATATTGCTATTACAATGGAAACTTCCAATAACTAGGACAAGGGTGGCCTGCTGCATAAATTTCCACTGAATTTTCTTGTACCGATGACTGATCTTTATTTATTTATTAATTTTTATTGCAGTAACTTTGATTTTACACATTGAAATAAACTCACATGTGCAGGTTCCCCGTATGTTCAGTTTGCCCATTCATCTGCTATATTGACGACTGCTTTTTAAGTTGACACAAAATACCACCACCACTAACTCATTTTGTTATGTTAGACAAGTCCTGGCATTATACTATTCTTGATTTCTTTCAGTTTTAAACTTTGCATATATGAATATGACAGTAAAAACCAGTACATCATCTGAATCACTGCAACACACATTTGTGAAATGTTTATTGCAAGGCGCTATGAAAGAGATACAAAGCAGAAAACACATTTAATTCAGAGGCCTACACAATGTCTTGTGTATCTAGTATATACCCAATAAGTGTTAGTTGAATAATTGGGAGAATAGTTGATAATTTAATATAGAATGTGTGACTAATACTAAATGGGAAGTAATGACACCCTTTAATGAGGAAAAGTTCCATGATCTGGGATATTCCCACATGGAGAAAGAGAAGGTACTTAACCTAATTGATTGGATAAGCAAGCACAGGCAAGAGTGTATTTTAGATGGTGAACCAGGGAAAAGAGATAACATTTTGTATTGTTTTGTGGACATCAGTTTAGCAGGAGCTGAAGGCTGCTGTCAAGGAGAGTTGAGATGCAATATGAATGTAGTAAGCAGTCGGAGTCTCTCCCTGTTAGAATGCTAGGTTAGAGGTATAGGTGTAGCAGACTAAAGCCGTGTGGACTGCAGGAAAGGAGTTTACAAAAATATACATTTACAGTCCATAAATCCTCTATAAGCACTTAAAATTTTTGGTCTTTTACTTGGCAATATTTAAATTTTTAAAATTGTGTTAAAATTTAACACCATAACCATTTTTAAGTGCACAGTTCAGTCGTACAGCCATCACAATGTTCATCCACAGAACTTTTTTCATCTTGCAAAACTGTGACACTGTACCCATTAAGCACTAACTTTCCATTGCTTCCCTTCCCAGCCTCTGGCTACCACGAGTTCACTTTCCTGTCTCTATGGATTTGACTAAGTACCTCGTGTGACTGAGTTATTTCAAGATTCATCTGTGTGTCCAGAAAATCCTTCCTTTTAGATGACCATTTATAGCCAGATAGTCCCATGTGGAGTCTTGGCTTAATTGCCCAGATCTGCATCAGTTTTTGTGGAACTTTAAATGACTTTGTCAAAAGCTAATGAGAAAAGAGTAGAGGAAGAATTAATGTGGAAATGACGCATCTATGTCCTATTAAAAACAATTTTCTGATGATTGACTTTAATAACCAAAGTTCTGTAAAAATTCCAGTAGAAGAAATGGTGGGAAAATGGGCCATCAGTGCCCATGATGGTACAGGTATGAGGAGTTCCAGAAGCGCTGATGCCCAGACTAGAGGGTGAATGACAGCAGTCAACAGAATCTAGCACTGGATGCTACTTTGAATTGTATTGGTTTTATTTGTTTGTATTTGATGTGTAAATTTGGTTTTAGAGTTGAATCAGTGCTCTAAGGATAAGAAGTTGATATTTTTTAAGCAACACTATATATTACACAATTTAAGGCAATAATGGTATATGTGTGGTGGGGGTTGTCTGTGAGAACTTTCCTCAAAAGATGAAGGTTATCAAAGAGTAGCGACCAGAAGACAATTGGAGATGGTTCCAGTAACAATTCAGATTTGAAATGTGAGACTCTGGATTCGGGAGAGGACAGATAAAAAGAAAATGTGAAAAAGAATCCATTTCAACTTCTGGTTAGACATGGAAGGAATGAGACTCCCTAGTTTGGATACCTGAGAGGCTGTCAGAAAGTCCTGAAAGGTGAGTCATTTGAAGAATACCTGGTGTTTAGTTCTGTGTAATTTGAGGTGTTTGTCCAAAAGTCAAATTAAGAGGCCCCATGAATAGTAAAGCTGTAAAATTCTGTTTCTGTCTTCTAAGACATGGATCCAGTTGAAAAGTTGAGCAATTCTTTTTCAGTGTTTATTGGAGTTTCTCTCGCAGAAGTGGAATCAAGCTTGCCATTTTTCCTCTTAAATTAGCCATTGACTGAGGGACTTTTTGCAAATGACAACCTCAGGCAGGACACATCACCCAAATGCCAAAAGGGAAAGGCTTGGTATATTGGACCACTTTAAAAAAACACTTCTGCTTTTAGCAAAAAATAAGTCAAAACATCAACAACAAAATGGGAAGGCCTTTTTGAAAAAGTTTTACACTGAAATAATTTCAAATTTACAGTAAAGTTGCAAGAGTCATACAAAGGATTGTGTGCCTTTTCATATTCCTCAGTTAACAGTTACCACATTCTTTTCGTTCTTTCCATGTACTCATTTTTTTAAGCATTTGAGAGGAAGATGCAGCTACATATAATTCACTCTTAGTACGTCAGTACATATTTCCTAAAAACTGGGACATCCTCCCACAGAACCACAGGTCTAACATTAACACTGATACACTATTGCTATCTAATCCACAGATCTCACTCAAAATTTGTCAACTGTCACAATTATATTCTTTATAAATCCAGAAAAGTTCAGGATGTAATACTTTTCACCCAGTTGTCCTGTTGCATTATCCTTCAATTTGGGCCATTCCTCACACTTTCCTTGACTTTTCTGACATTGACACTGTTGAAGGTTATCAGCCATTCCTACATAGCTCACCGTTGGATTGGCCCTGTGTTTCATGATGATTAGGTTCAGGTAATGAGTTTTGGCAGAAATATTCCAGAAGTGATCCTATGATCTCAGTGCATCATATCAGGAGATATGTGTCATCATTTTGTCCTATAATTATTGATGTAATTTAAAATTTTTACCACTGGTTAAGATGACATTTGTCAGATTTCTCCACTGTAAAGTTAATAGTTTTTACTTATTAATAAATGATATCATTGGCATTTTACCAAAAGTTAGTTTTCCCTTTTTTCCTATTCATTCATTCATTCATTCACTATATCAGTATGAATTCTTAGAATCCTATTTTATTCAGTGAGTTAGGATCATTTAAAATCATTATTTATTTGAATGCTCACGTTATCAGTGGCTTTAATATTCTTTAGACATATCTCCATTAGTCCTTACTTTCCTATACAAGATGTTCCAAGTTCATCTTGCACTTTCTCTGCCCCAACCCTGGAATCAGTTATTTCTAAAGGGAGACTGGTATTCTGAAACTAAGATCTGCACACTAGTTGTGTTCATTGCTTCCAGGTTGTCATCTCTAGACTCAGTGGACAGAGGGATAATAAATATATGTATATGTCGATATTTATGTATATGTATATATGTATATATATGTGTGTGAATATTGTATGCAGATATAATTATCACTGCTTAAAAATTACCCCCAAACGTGGTGACTTAATTATCATCTCATATATATACCTTTCTGGTTTATGTGACCCAGGAAATCAAACTGGGCATAATGTGAATTCTTGTCTCTGCACCATGATGTTTGCATCCTGGAGGATGGGGCTAGACTTCATGCCTCCCACTACTTTTGAGAAGTTGATCCACCTCCCATCCCTTTTTTTACCAGCTAGTTCCTATCAGCATACAAAAACATTTAAAGAAACAAGGTAAAATCTCCTACCTCCCCATCTAGCTACTGTCCATTTCTCTTACACTTTCCTGTGAAATATTTTGAAAGCATAGTCTCTGTCTTTTAACCTTCCATTCATTCTGTCAATTGTGACCTGGCTTTTACCACTGTCATTCATGGAAGCTATTCTCTGTAGAGGAGCCATCTTGCGGTAAAACTCAAAGAACAATCTATTTGCCTACTGTCCTTTTCTATATTTAACACTGCTGATGATTGCCTCCATCATGGACCTTGGCTTCCATGATGAAATACCTTGTTTTCTTCCTCCTTTTAACTCCTTTTCAGACTCTGTCTTCTCTGCTTACCTCTTCAATTCTGATCTCCCTAGTTATAAACTAAGCCCTCTCTCAACCCCTTTTATTCTAGTTTCTCTGAGTGATGTTAACTAACCAAGCTGAAAGTCCCCGTCACTGAAAAAGAACTTGAAAAAGGATTTTCAGAGTATTAAACAGAATTTACCCCCATTGAAGTTTCAAAGTATAAGTGTGTTTAGAAGTGGGAAAAGAGTTCACTACCTAATCAATTACGCATGTCATGAAAATTAAATCCCTATCCAAGTGTAGCTGTAGTCTCCTGCAACTTAGATTGATAGTTGTTTGATTTAAACGTTATTTTAAAAGAAAAGCATTTTAGGTCCTCTCCACACCAATTTCATTAGTTTGCTCATTACTTAGTAAAATTTAAAAAATGTGATTTTAAAAAACATACACCCCAATATTGGATCCATTTACCAGTTCCTCTTCCAAACACTTCTCATGTCTGTTGCCCTCTCTCCCCACTTCCAGTTTTAATCCCACTCCTGTTCGCTGTTCAAGTTTTCTTAAGAATGACTTTTCTAAAACGCAAGTTGATCAAATGATCATTCTCAGTTTAGATCACTACAATGGTTTCCCAATGGCTATTGAACAAAGTCCAAGCCCCTAAGCCAAGAAAATGAAGCTTTTAATGATGGGGCAGTTTGTCCCCTGCAGCCTTGTCTTCTGTTGCCCTTTATATACCTTGGGGCAGTGTACTTCATGCCTCCTTGCCTGGGCACTTGCCTGGCATCCCTTTTCCTCTGTTAAGGTTAATAGTTCTACTTACTCTTCAGGTCCATTCTGAGAAACAGAAAAACAGGAGCATCGCACTCCCCTAGGTAGAATTAGGCACCTTCTTGCAACTCTGCTCCTGGGTTACACTTTATTTACCATGAAGATGAAGTCACATCGGGCCCCTCCACTAATTCTTTTTCTTACTCTCTGAATTTTTTTAAATAATTTTGTTATTTATTTTTAAATTGTATCTGATGTATGTTGTGTGAATAACTTCTCCAATTCCATGGGTTGTCTTTTTCTTTTAGTGGTAGTTTCTTTTGTTGTGCAGAAGCTTTTCGGTTGATGTAGTCCCAAATATTTAGTTTTATTTTGGTTTCTTTGATGTCACTATTACTCCCACAAAGACCTCTTTGAAATTGAGGTCATGGAGTGTTTCCCCCACATGTTGTTCTAAGAATTTAATGGTTTTAGGTTTTATGTCCAGTTCTTATATCATTTTGAACTGATTATTTTTGTACTTGAGAATAATGAGTAGCTTCTTTCTTTCTTTTTTTTTTTTTTTGCGGGGGGCAGGTGTCTTTCCAGTTTTCCCAGCACCACTTATTGAACTGACTTTCTTCCTCCGTTGTAAGATCTTGGCACCTTTTGTCACAGACTAATTGTCCATATAGGTGTTGTTTTATTTCTGGGTTCTCTATTTGATTCCATTGATTACTGCGCCTGTTTTTGTTCTAGTATTACACAGTTTTGATGATGATCAATCTGTAAAATATTTTCAAGTCCAGAAGTATGATGTCTCCACTGTTCCTTTTTCTCTTAGAATAACTTTGGTTATTTGAGGCTTCTAAAAATAAATCAGTTTATTTGCTCCAGTTCCTTGAAAAATGTCCCTGGGATTTTGATGGGAATTGTGTTGAACTTATATATTACTTTGGGTAGAATGGCCATTTTTACTATGTAGCTTCTTCCAGTCCATGAATGTGGAATGTTTTTCCATCTCTTTGTCTCCTGTTTCTTTTGTTAAGTTAACTGTCATTTTCATTATAGAGGTCTTTTGCCTCCTTTGTTAATTTCCAAGTATTTGTTCTTCCTTGGTGCTATTGTGAGTGGGATTTCTTTTTTAATTTCTTTTTCTCTACTTCATTGTTTGCCTATAAGAATGCTATTGGTTTTTGTGTGTTGACTTTATATCCTGTCACTTTGCTGTATTTATTTATTGTTTCTAACAGTTTTTCTTTTTTCATGGAGTCTTAGGGCTTTTTGGTAAAATATGTCATCTGTAATAATGATAGTGTTTTCTTTTCCAGTTTGGATTCCTTTAATGTCCTTTTCTTGCCTTATTCTCTGGCCAAGACTTTCAGAACTGTGTTGAATAATAGTAGTGATAGTGGGCAACCTTGTCTTATTCCAGATCTTAGAGAAAGGGTCCTACTTTTTCACTATTATGATTTTGGCTGTGGGTTTGTCATATATTGCTTTTATTATGTTGAGGTATATGCCTTCTGTTCCTAT
Source organism: Solenodon paradoxus (assembly GCA_004363575.1). NCBI lineage: Eukaryota > Metazoa > Chordata > Mammalia > Eulipotyphla > Solenodontidae > Solenodon > Solenodon paradoxus. The sequence continues at coordinate 510,693 of RJWH01000495.1, forward strand.
TTTGGCGAAAGTTTTTATCATGAATGGGCGTTGAATCTTGTCAAATGCTTGTTCTGCATCTATTGAGATGATCATATGTTCTTTGTTGATGTGGTATACCACACCAATAGATTTGCATATTTTGAACTATCCTTGCATCCCTGGAATAAATCCCACTTGGTCATGGGGTATAATTTTTCTGATGTGCTGTTGAGTTTTATTTGCCAGGATTTTGTTGAGGATTTTTGAATCTCTATTCATCAGCAATATTTGTCTGTAGTTTTCTTTTTTGATGCTTTGTCTAATTTTGGAAGCTGGTATTATTAGCCTTGTAGAATGTATTTGGGAGTTTTCCCTCTTCTTCAACTTTGTGGAAGAGTTTTAGGAGGATGGGGATTGCTCTTCTTTGAATGTTTGGTATAGTTCCCAAGTGAAGCCATTCAGTCCTGGGTTCTTGTTTTTGGGTAGATTTTTTTATTACTGCTTCTATTTCTGCTCTTGAGATTGGTCTGTTTAAGTTATCTATGTGTTCATGCTTGAATGTGAGGAGCTTATAGGATTCCAGAAACCTGTCCATTTCTTCATGACTGACAAATTTGTTGGCATATAAGTATTCATAGTAGTCTCTCATGATCCTTTATATTTCTGTAATATCAGTGGTGATCTAACCTGGCTCATTTCTGATTTTTGTTATTTAGGATTTTCTCTTTCTTCGTGAGTCTTGCTAGGGGTGTATCAATTTTATTTTTTCAAAGAAGCAGCTTTTGGATTCATTGATCTTTTGGATGCTCTTTTTATTTTCAATTTCCTCTATTTCTGCTGATTTTTATTATTTATTTTTTTCTGCTGATTTTTTATTTTGATTGTTCTTCCCTTTCTAGTTCCCTTAGGTGTGTGGTTAGATATTTAATTTGGACTCTCTCTTTGTTTTTGATGTGTGCTTGTATAGCTATAAACTTTCCTCTCAGAACTGCTTTTGCCACATCCCATATGTTCTGGTAGCTTGCTTCCGAATTTTCATTTGCATCCAGATAAGCCTTAATTTCACTGATGATCCAGGAGTTGCATGTTGTTCAATCTCTACATCTTTGTAGTACTAGTTTTGTTCTTTTGCTTCATTTCTAGTTTTATCCCCTTGTGGTCAGAGAAGATGCTTCCTATAATTTGAATTTTGCTAAATTTGTTGAGGCTCATTGAGTCCCAAGATATGGTCTATCCTTGAGAATATCCCACAGACATTTGAGAATGTATATTCTTTTTTGTTGGGATCGAACACCCTGTATATATATCTGTTAAGTCTATGTAATCTAGTGTCAATTAGGACCCTTGTTTCTTTGTTGGTTTTCTGCCTGATGATCTACCTATTGATGTAAGCGGAGTGTTAAATTTCCTTGTTATTATTGTATTACTATCAATATCTACCTTTACCTCTGTCGGTTTTGTTTTATATATTTAGATGGTCCTGTATTGGATACATATATGTTGATAGTTATTTCTTCTGGGTGGCCTTGTCCATCTTTGCCTTCTGATACCATTTTTATTTGGAAATTTGCCTTGTCTTATATTAGCATTATAGACCCTTGGTTTTATTATTGTTGCTTTGATATATTTTTCTGTAGCCCTTGACTTTCAAACTTTACATTTGGATCTGATATGTGTTTTTTATAGGCATAATATTGATGGGTCCTGTTTTTTGATCCATTTAACTACTCTATGTCTTTTGATTGGCAAGTTCAGTCCATCCATGTTTAGGGTAATGACTTAAATCCAGGCTTTACTAATGTCTTTTGGGTCTTTTTTTTTCTGTTGGTTTTCTCTGCCTGTTATTTCATTTCCTGTTTATTTAGGTTTGCTTTTTCCTTTTTATGGTATTTGGTGTTTATTCTGTCAGTTTTGTCTGCTTCCCAGCTATTTGTCTCTTTAGATTTGGGTTTTGTGGCTATCCCATGGGTTAACTCTGTCTTGCTCTATGATATTCTTTTAAGAGCTGATGCCATGTCATGTATATTTTTTTGTGTATCCTCCTCTAGCTCTTAAGCACCGTGTCTTAGTCATTTTTCCAGTCACTCTGTCAAAGAGCAGAATAGGACACACAGTAGATTCTCAGTAAATGTTAGGTGTAAGGTTACCACTCTAGTAATAGTTGACTACAAAGAACCAGAAATCATTGCTTTGTCTTTGAAGATGTTTGAAGAGATTTTTACTCATTTTTACCTAAAATGTTTGTTTTGAAAAAAATTCAAATTTACAGAGAAGTTGCAAAAACAGTACAAGGTACCTCAGTAACTCTTCATCTGGAGTCACCAGTGGTCTACATACTTTATATTCCCCCCCACAAACTGAGTTAATTGCAGGCATCATGACACCCTACTCATGTTTCAGCTGATAGCTCTAAAAAATATTCTCCTTTGTAATTAAAATTCTGTATTCAGAAAATTTAACATTGACACAATATTTTCCAAAATGCAGTCTAAATGCAACTTAAGTTTCCCCAGTTATGTCATTTAAACTTTTGGATTCAGGAGTGAATCTAAGATCACACATTGCATTTAGTTATCACATCTCTTGTTTTTTCTTTTGTGCTTTTTTAGTTTTATAATAGTTTTTTTTCTGAAATATTCTTAAAATGTTTATTTTGGAAGAATTCAAGCCAGACCCATTTTGCAGAATATCTCTTGAGTTTGGACTTTAATCATTGTTTTCTCATGATTAGATGCAATCATCTTTCATCTCTAAAGGATTATTAGTGAATAAAATATTACCTATTTGAAGTAACTGGGAACTTGGTATCTGCTATTATTTGGACGGTAGTTGGAAAAGGCGCAAGACTTGGTATCCAGGGGAGAACTACAATGCCCCAACTGGGCAGGAACTTTCAGACAAGACGTAAAAGTGGTTCAAAACAGCGTGCACACCAGAGAAACCACCTTTCACAAGGTGCACTCCAACCTTGGTTGCACAGCAAACAGGGTGATCAATTGCATGGGTCACATCCTCTAAGGACAGGTTTCCCTGAGTACAATTAACACCGCCAACCACAGCTTGACAGCCGCTTCCTGGGTGCATCCCCAAGGCCACTCAGGCACCCCTTCCCGCCCACTAGCTAGTATTTAAATCATTGTAACAATAATAATGACTTCCTTTCGGCCTTTGGGAGGTGGCAGAGGTTCGCTCTCCCTGACACCAACACTTAGGAGACCAGCAGCAAGACCTCGGGCCTCCTAGAACCTCCCAACCGGTCTCCAGGACCTCGTGGGCCCGGACTCCCGCCTCCGGGGTCGCCCGCCTCCCCAGCATTGTGTCGCGTACCTCCTCCACCCACCCCCACTGCGCCCCCGACCTCCCGGCACCTTCAGTACTTGATTCAAGCGTCCTATCCGCAGACCCCGGATCCCTCCACCCCAGCCGCGAGTTCCGGACAGACCCTCCCCGCGGCCCGGCCCCGCCCCGCCCTCGACCTCGACCTCGACCTCGACCCGGCGCCCAGGCCTCCCAGAACGCCGCGGGGGCTGCGGCTTCCTCCACTCGCCGCAGGGGAGCGGGGCTGGGCGGGGCGGCACTAGGGGCGGGGATTTCTGGCACTTTTTTGGGCGCCGCGACGCTCTCAGCCCTGGTGCTGAGCCCGGAAACCTGGGCGACGGAGCCGGGCGGTAGTCTCCAGTGCCGCGGCCCTCGTTCTAGTCTGAGTCCGTGCCGCCCGCGCAGACATGGCCAGGTGGGGACATGGGGGTCCGCGCTGCGTCGTGGAGGAGCGGGAGGACGGGACCAACGTGAACAACTGGCACTGGTGAGGAGGCACGGGGGCCGTGGCTGTGGGTTCTGGGCCTCCTCCCGGAGTGCCGGGCGGCACAGCGGGGACCCTCTCTGAGCGCCCGGCGTCCTCTGCCCTGCGGGGAGGGAGGGCCGCCGGGCCTGTCTGAGCGCCGACCGGGCCGCGGTGATCTCTGGGTGGGGTGGGAGCTCGCACTGGTGCGGGGGATTCCTGTCGCCTCCCTCAGCTGCTTTAGGAGCTGTTCGTACTTAGCCTCCGGGATTGGGAGCCCTTTGAGTCCTGGCACCTGGGATTTGAATTCGCACTGGCTCTGGACGTCAATTTCTTTTTTGAGTTGGGTCGCGTGAAGGAGTTTTGACCTCACCTCTTCAACTTTGACGTTCTGTGACCTTAATATCTCCAACCACCCCGCCTCACCCCCCACCCCCCAATCTTCCTCATGTTTCTGGGAGTTAAAAGGGAGCTCCGAAGAGAGAGGGAGAGAGAATATGAGAATGAGAATGAAGGTGTGTGTGGAGTTTGTACGTTTTGGAAAGGACAGGAATTTGGATCTCTTTGAATCTCAATCTACCTCTAACTTGGTGGGTTTCTAGTGAGACCTGCCTGTTGGGAGTTTGATGGAGTTACCCAGCTTGTTTTGCACCTCATTTGGAACAGGGATTGATTTCTGCCGCCCAGCTTCCCCAGTGTCACAAGTGATGCTTTTGCCCTACTTTCTGAGCATCTAGTACCTCAAGACCAAGGTGATGCTGGTCCACGGCAGAACAGAGCCATCAGCCTGTGAGAGGATCATTTACTGGGCACTCTGACCTGGGGCTCTTTTGTCCAACTCTTGTCACCAGGGTCACTTCAGGAACTTTTCTCAACTTCATTTCCACCCCCCTCAAATGGGAACATTATTTGGAAAGATTGTGAAAGCACTTGGTCATCTGTCTTATGATTTAACTTATTTCTGTTAGTATTCCTTTTCCATATGGCTTTGCCCATCCATTTCTAATTAGTGAAATTCCTAGAGCCCATCCTCCCCCAACAAGCCAGTGCTTTTAAAATAGCATACTATTTTACTTAGTGAATAATGATATCTTAAGGAACTGAGCAATAGAATTCAAAGAAATTTGACAGGAAATTGGTTTGAGAAGCATGTTAAGTTTGAGAGTGGCAGTTCCCTCAAGGACCACTTGAGAGGAATGGGGCTGATCTGAACTGTGCCTCACCATTACCCTGAAAACCCCGGCTGGGCATATGGATACCAGCAGGGGCTTTCATTTTCATTGTTGGCTCTGCCCTTCTGGTCCCTGGCAGGACAGAGTGAGATGCCACCAACTGGTCCACGGGGAGCTTTGAGAATTCCTGGTGGGCATTGTGGTGGAGAATGAGGCTGGCCGATGTGAGATCAGTGAGCTGAAGCAGGTGGAAGGCGAAGCTTCTGCAGCAGCTGCAAAGGAAAGCTCATTTTCTTCTATGAGTAGAACATCAAACTTGGCTGGAAAGGTAACAGGCACCTCTGGGAACTGGTAGGGCCAGGAAGAAGCTTTGGGGGCAGAGCTGGTTGATTCATTATTCAGCCATTCAAAAGATGTTTTTAAAGCTTCTGTTTTGGCCCTGAGTTGGCTAGGAGTGCCAACCTTACTGTGTGGGGAATTGCCTAACTCCCAGCATTCTTGGCTACTCAGAGCTTTTTGCTCTCAGCTGTACTCTTTTTTTTTACCAGGCGCTTGTGAGCTCTGAGATTCCTGGAGTGCTTTTCTCCCAGATAGCTGCCTGCTGACTCCTTCGGGTGTTTATCATGAGTGAAGCCACGTGTCTCCAGTCTATAATAGTTGCAGTCCCTCCCTTTTATCCCTTCTCTGCTTTATTTTTCCTCAGAGCATTGCTTTTTGCTATATGATTAAATTATTATTTATTGTTCTGGTTTCCCTTTTTGACCCCATACATCAGGGCAGGGATTTTAAAAAATGTATCAACCACCCCTTTATAGTTCAGGTGGCTAAGGTGCAAGCTATGAAGACCTTGGACTGGGTTTGAGACCTGGGGCTGGTAAAAAAAAAAAAAAAAAAAAAAAAATGTTTATATGTATGTATGTGTATGTATATATATATTTCAGCTTTATTGAGATACAATTCAGATGCCATGTCATTCACCCATTTAAAGCGGTACAATATATTTACAGACTAGTACAGTCGTCACTATAATAAAATTTAGAACATATTCATCATTCCCCCAAAACCCTGTACCTATTAGCAGTCATCCCTCCCAGTCCCTGGCCACCACAAATATTTTCTTTCATGGATTTGCCTGTTCTGGGTGTTTCTTATGAATGGACCTATAGCGTATCAGATCTTTTGTGACTGACTTCTTTCACTTAGCATTATTGTTTGCAAACTCATCCATATTGTTGCATATTTTCATTCCTAGTTAGGTTAAATATACTTTATTCATTAATTGATGGGTATTCGAGTTGTATTCTTTCTTTGGGACTTTCAGTCAGGGATTGATTGGTTTTGTTTTCAAGTCCAGATCATTGTCTGGAGCACTGTGTTAAATGATTACATTTCTCCTCACTCGGTAGACAATCTATGCTCAATAAGCAGTATATTGAATAACCACAGATGCGGAGACAAAGGGGAAAAGGAAGAGGAGGAGAAAGGAATTAAGGTTTAGGTTTTAGCACAAGAATCCACTCCTTTCTTGAGTTCGAGTTAGAGAGCCTCCCAGTAAGCTGGTCGTGGGCCTCTGCCTCGGTGACCGAGCCAGGCCAGAGTCCAGAAGCATCAAAAGCAGTTCCATTCCTCCCTGGGAACAAGACCTTTCCTCTGGGGCTTGCTCTTAGTGGTTTCTTCAGGAGCTGCTGTTGGCCGAGTCACGGCAGGGCTTGGCTCCTTTCAGCTCTTCCCTCCCAGGACTGGGCTGTGAGGGCCCTTGAGGAGGATCCTGGCCTTGCCTGTCTTCAGTCTCCTTTGCCTTAAAGCTACATCCAGTTCCTTTGCAAATAACACCCAGAGACTCCCGTGCATCAGCCAGAGGGCTGTTCTAAGCCCTCAGTGCTTTCTTCTGTAAGCACTGAGTCTCAGAAGTGGCAATTAGGACCCCCTGAAGAGGACACAAAACTGACTTTTTTAAAAAATTAAATTTTCATTTCATTCGTTACCAGTTTTATTCATATAACATTGTGTAAGTTTAACAAGTACAATGTGAGGGTTTGATACATAGATGTGTAGCATAGTTAGAATTTTTGTGTATGTTGAGAACTTTTAAGATTACTCTTAGCAACTTTCAAATATTCAATACAGTATTGTTAACTAAAGTCACCATGTTGTGCATTACATTTCCAGAACCTAGTCATCTTATACATGGAAATTTATACACTTTGACCACCCACATTCTGATCTACTCTTTGTTTTTATGACTTCAGTTATTCTAGATTTCACATATGAATGAGATCATCCAGTATGTGTCTTTCTCTCACTTCACTTAATATAATACCTTCAAGGTCCATTCATATTTTGTTGTGAATGGCAAGATTTCCTTCCTTTCTGTGACTGAATAATATTCCATTGTGTGTGTCTGTTGTGTGTGTGTGTGTATATGTGTATGTGTGTAATATATATATACACATATGTATATGTGTTTGTGTGTGTATGTGTATGTGTGTATCTTGTATTCTTTATCCATATATGGACATTTAGGTTGTTTCCATGTCTTGGCTAGTATAAATAATGCTTTGTCAAGGAGCAGTGAAAGTGCACACCCTTGCCTTGTTCCTAATCTTACAGGAAAAGCTTTCACCTTTCCCCATGGAGTATGATGTTAGCGCTGGGTTTGCCATCTATTTCCTTTATTGTGTTGAAGAATGTTCCTTACTCAATTTGTTGAAAGCTTTTTTCATGAATGAATGCTGGTAATAGGTATCGTTTGAGTTGTGAGGTTATGTCTCACTGGTTTGATTTGCATTTTTCTTCAGATTAGTGATGTTGAGTGTCTTTCCCTGTTATCTGTTGGCCTTTTGAGTATTTTCTTTGTCTAAATGTTCAGGTTGCTTGCCTATTTTTTAATTTAAATTTTATTGAAGAAACAACACTATATAGGCTTAAGGTGTATATCATTCTAAGTCTTCATCTTTATATAATATATTAATATTGCCTGCTCCTAGTATGTTGGATTGCACCAGCAATCCAGTTCTGCCCTTCATTTCATTGACAACTTTCTGTCTGATTTGCCACCCCCACCCCTCCCGTCCCTTCTCACAACCACTCATTTGATTATATTGACTGCTAGTCTCTTTTTGTTTGATTTGGTTCTTTGTTTGGTTTCTCTATATGCCACCTGTGAGTGAAATCATACGATGTTTGTCTTTCTCCTTTTGACTAATCTCACTAAGTAAGTTTGCCCATTTTTTAATGTGTTTATTTATTTTTTTGCTGTTGAGTTTTATGAGCTCTTTACATATTTTGAATGTTAACCCCTTAACAGAGATGTGGTTAGCAAATATTTTCTTCCTCCCTGTAAGTTGCCTTTTCATTTTGCTGATTGCTGTTTTTCTTTACAGAAGATTTATGTGCTTTGACTGGTTCCACTTGCTTTTGCTTTTGTTGCTTGTATTTTTTTTTCCTTTCAAATGAATGAAGGCAGGCAGACAGCAGGCAGGAAGGAAGAGAGAGAAGAAAGCAGCATTTTTCTTAGTTATTCATTTTAGTGGTATCTGCCCACTCCCAGGTCCTTGGGCAGTAAGTGAGCTGTGCCCCAGGCATGGGCTTAACATATAAGCCACCAGGGCATGCCTTCACTGACTAAATTTATAACAAAATTTTTTTCACTGTTTTTGTTTTTATTGTTTTCTTTCTTTTTTTTCAGGTAGTTTATTGTGAGTGTTTAGAAACAACTTATTTTTGTTAATTCATTTTATATCCTGGAAATACTGAATTTATTCTAACAGTTTTTTGGTGGAGGCTTTAGAATTTTCTGCAAATAAGATCATGTCATCTGGAAACAGTTTTATTTCTTCCTTTCCACTTTGGATATTTTTCCTTTTCTTTCCTGATTGTTTGACCAGAACTTCCAGTATGGTGTTGAATTGGAGGAGAGTGGATGTCCCTCATCCTGTTCCTCATCTTAGAGCAAAAGGTTTCTCCATTAAGTATGTTAGCTGTGGGTTTGCTCTAGATGGCCTTATTATGTTGAAGTACATTTGTTTTATACCCAACTTGTCGGAAGCTTTTATAATAGATATTGAATTTTTTCAAATGTTTTTTCTCCATGAATGGGGATAATCATATGATTTTTATTTTTCATTAGTGTGATGCATCACAATTATTGATTTGTAATGTTGAGCCATCTTTGTATCCTAAGGTTGAATCCCATTTGATCATAGTGTGTGATCTTTTCAGTGTACTGTTGAATTTGATTTGCTAGTGATTTGTTAAGAATTTTTGCACCTACTTTTCATAATGAAGGTTCACTTACACATGAATTTTTATGTAAACAATATAAGTGAAATTTTCAGTATTGAGTAATACTGTAAATATATTTTTTCTTTCTGACTTTGTTTTTCTCTTTAAAGAAAAGGTGCAGACAGGAATGAAGGTGAGTATTCAGGAAGACAGGAAGAGAGAGGAGCAAAAAGCATCTTTATTTTGTTTTCCTTTGGTTGTTCATACTAGTTGTTTCCCCTGGAACCTGAAACTAACCCACAGCTATGTGACTTGCTCCTTCAGAGGTGATTGACTTAACTGCTACTCTACCAGGGCACACCTCCTTATGACTTTCTTTCTTTCTTTCTTTTTTTTTTTTTTTTTTTAAGGAAAGGTGCAGACAGAAATGAAGGCAAATAGGCAGGCAGGCAAGAAGAGAGAGGAGGGAGAAGCACCTAATTTATTTTTTATTAGTTCACACAATGACTGTTCCCTGGCCCTAGTTTTGAACCTGGGACCTAGGGATGTATGTGGGACTGCTCCCAGGGTGTAGTAGACCGCTAGGCCACCAGAGAGCACCCTTATGACTTAATAACATTGTCTTTAGCTTTAAGAATACACTATACGTATACAAAATATGTGTTAATCAGTTGTTATTAAGGTTTCTGGTCAACAGCAGACTATCAATAGTTAAGTTTTGGGCGAGTCAAGTTATATGTGGATTTTTGACTGTGTGTGAGTCTACTGTATTTATATAGGGTGTTGGCCTGTTAGTTTCTTTTTTTTAAGGCAGGAATGAAGATCAGTAGGCAGATAGGAAGTGAGAGGAGGAACAAGCATCTTTATTTTATTTTTTATTTAGCTGTTCACACTGGCTGCCTCCCCCGGCCCCCAGACCTAGGACTCAAACCCCAGGGGTATGTGGCCTGCGTGTCTTCGGAGGCAATTGACCTAACTCTAACTGCTGTTCCACCAGGGCACTCCAGGCTTGTTAGTTTTTTTATTGTTGTTGTAGTGTCTTTATCTGGCTTTGATATGTATTTTGATAATAAATATATTCCTAAAATGGACTTGGGAGTTCCTCCACTTTACTTTTTTGCAAGTGTTTGAGAAGGATTGTCTGTAATTCTTATGTCTTATAGAATTCACCAGTGGAACCATCTGGTCCTCAGCTTTTCTTGATGGCAGATTTTTGTTCATGGATGCAAAATTGATGTGGAGATGCTCTATTTTTTTTTGTTTATTTAAAACAATTTTTAAAATTTATCTTTGTGCTTCCTCCCAGCCTTGGGTTGCGAACTCTGTCTGGACTTTACATGGTGTTTATCCCAGCCATCTCTGCTGCATGAGCACCAACATTTTATAGTTTTTTATGATTCAGACTTGGTTATAGGTGGTCAATTTCTAGGATTTTATCCATTTCTGTAGGTTTTCCAGTTCGTTGCCTTTTAATTGTTCAAATCATCCAAACCCAGGTTACCTTTGATGACTCTGACTTTGGATGAGTGGGAGGAAACGGAAGTGATATTATAAATTCTGGATTATTTAATCTAGGGAATGGAACCTGAGAATGAATACAATTTCACTTCACCCTCTGTTTATGCCCAAAGATCCTGTTCCTTTCTATTTGTGTAGTTTTGATTGTAATGTCTCCCTTTTCATTTATAATTTTGTTTACTTGGGTCCCCTTTCTTTTTGTCTGTCTGTCTTCCCTCCTCCCTCCTTCTGTCAATTTTCTTTCTTTTCAAAGGATCTACTTTAGTTTTATTAGTCTTTTCTATTTTCCTCTTCATTATTTCATTTATTTCTCTTCTAAACCTTATAATAATTTCCTTTTCCTTTTTAAAAATTGAGATGTATTGTTTCAGAAGTACAATGTAATAATTTTTTTAAAGGAAAGGTGCAGGCAGGAATGAAAATGAGTAGGCAGGTAGAAGGAGAGAGGAGGAAGAAGCACTTCATTTTATATTTAGTTGTACATCTTGGTTGATCTCCCTAGCCCGGGATGTGAACCCAGATCTTTGGGATGTATGCAGCCTGCCGTTTGTCTGAAGACAGTTGACCAAACCACTGCTCCACCAGGTTGTGCCAACATAATGATTTGATGTTTATGAATATTGTGAAGTGATCACCACATAAGTCTAGTTAATATCCATCACCAGTTATACATTTTTCTTCTTGTGATAAGAAGCAGGCAGCAGGCAGGTAGGAAGGTAAAGGAAGAAGAAGCATTTTATTTAGTTCATTGTTCATTTAGTTCTCCCAGTTCCTGGCCAAGATCTCTGGTCCTTGGGCTGTATGTGGACTGTGCCCCAGGCATGGGCCAAACACCTGAGATGTGTCTCACTCCTTCACTTTTGAAGGACAGCTTTGTCAGGTATAACATTCTTGGTTGGCAGTTTCTTTCAGTATTTGGAATATATATCCCCTTCTAGCCTATCATGTTTTTGATGACAATCCCACCTATGACTTAAAGCAGCTCCCTTGTATGTGATGAGCTACTTTTATTTTACTGTTTAAAGTTCTTTCTTTGTCTTTGATTTTTGGCAATTTACTTGTTTAGTCCTTTTGGGTTTCAACCTGATGAGAGTCCTTTGAGCTTCTTAAATCTGGATGTCTTTCTCTCCTCAGGTTTGGGAATTTTGCAGATAGTATGGCTTTAAATAGACCTTTAGTCTTTTTTTTTTTTTTTTTTTTAAACGATCCTGGAATTCAGAGTATATATTGTTTCTTTTGAAGTTATAAATCCCTTAGGCTTTCTTTACTCTTCTTTGTTATTTTTTCTTTCTCCCTGCTCTGGATAACTACAGATAACTTCTCTTCTAGTTCATTCTTTTTTCTGATTAGCAAGTCAACTGTTAAAGTCCTTTTTAGTGCTAGGATTTGTTTTGGTTTTGAATGGTTTCTATTTTCTTGTTAAACATCACATATTGTTCACATTTTCCTGATTTTGTTTAGTTGTCTGTTCTTGTAGTTCACAAAATCTTTTTAGAAGTTTATTCTGAACTTTTGGTTAGACGTTCTTGGATCTTCATATTTTTAGGGTTATTTATTGGAGTTTTATTAGTTTTATTTGATGGTATCATGTTTACTTGATTCTTCATGGTCCTTGGTTCCTTGGATTGGTATTTGTGCATTTAAATAATAAAATCTCTTCTAGGCTTAGAGTTTTGCATCTGTTGGGAAAGACCTTCTTTACCAGTCAGTTCAGCTTGGAGCACTCAGTGGGTCAGTTCATGGTCTCTGTGGGTAGGTGGGACTTGCTATCTGGGTATCTAGTTGACGGGGGAGCACTTTCTGAGCTCTGAGCTTGGACAGGGGTTTCTGCTGGCTGGGCTCCATGTTCAGGCAGGGCCACTGGGTGGCCCTGATTGGATGGGGCTATGACTGTGATCCACTAATTGGGCTCTGCAGTAACTTCTGGACAGTTACCGCTAGGCTGTGTTCCCTGGCAGGGCGGTGGCGCTGTTGTATTCTGCAGTTGGGTAAGGCATTGACTGGGTTCTGCAGTTGCTCCTGTTTGGTGGGGTCGCCGACATGCTCCCTTACCAGATGGTACTGCTGGCTGTACTCTGTTCTGGTGGGGCCACAGGTAGAGCTTTGTGGTTGGATCTGTGGTTGAGCAGTGTTTCTGGACAAGGCTGTAGGCACTGTTTAGTAGTTGGGCAGGGCTGTGGGTTGGAGTCCAAGGCTGTGCAAGGTCACTTACTTACTGTTCAGTCTCCTTACTTACTTGGGACCAGCAGCTATGCTCAACAGCTGAGCAGGACTGTGGCCTGGCTTCCAATCTTACTAGGGCTGCAGCATGGGCTGTGTGACTGCCTGGGTTCTCTGATCAGGCTTCTGGGTGTTGGAAAATTAGCCTGCTCAGCAGTTGAACAAGGCTCTAAATTTGCTTCTCTGCCTAGGTGGGTCAGTGAAATGGGTTCCACAATTGAGTTTGGCTTATTGTCTAGGGATTCAAAATGGGCAGAATTGCCAGTCAACCTCCCTGGCTGGATGGGGTCACCAGCTTGGCTCTGCAGTTGGGTAGAACCGTTTGCTGGGACCTCAGACAGGAATGTGGTCCACCAAGAGCTGAGTGCTGGTTGTTGAAAGCCCCGTTTTCTTTGTCTGATTCCCAGTGGGCTTCATGAGGTGAAATCCAAGTGGGCCTCCTAGGAAGCATTCACAGTGATGGAGACTATGGGGAAGCCCACTTTGTCCTCTTGTTCCCCATGGACAAACTGCAGGTTCAGTGTTTTCCTCTTAGTGTGACTGCGTGCAGCCTGGGGGAGGGGCAGTATGCAATCTAGCTGCTCCTCTAATCCCTCTGTTGCAGTCTTTTTAGGAATCCTGGACACAGTTCCACTGTGAATGTGTGTAAGCTTCCCTGTGCCAACAATCAATTCTTGGACACCAGCAGGCTGAGAGTTGAACTCAATTCTGACACTGTCTATCACAGATTAAGAACTGTCTCCCAGGACCATTCTAATTGCAGCTGCCATCTGTGAATCCAAACTTAGGCTTGTGACTGACTGGCTGGACATATAAACCACTGGTTTTCAGGATTCCCTCTGCAGGTTTGATTCATTTGTGAGAGCAGCTCACAGAATTCAGGAAACCCATTTACCACTAAATCATCAATTTATGGGATGACAGATCGAAGAGACGTAAAGAGCAAGGAGTGGGGAAAGGCATGGGTCTCAGGTGAGTTACTGTCCCCAAATATCCAGTGATCACCATCCTAGAAATTGTCAGGTTCTTCCTTTAGGGTTTCTACGGAGACATTGTTTAGGCACGATCGACATGATCGGTTAACTTACTGCTATTGGCAGTTGCCTCATCCTCCAGAACCTCTTCTCTTTCTGGAGTCCTGGGTTTGGGACTGGAAGTTCCACCTTGGTAATCTTGGGCTTGGTTCCCCTGCAAACCAGCCTCCATTCTTAGAAGCTTCCACAAAAGTCTCATTAACATAACAGACACCTTTATTATTCTCTGCACCTAGGAAATTTTGCGAGTTGTGAGCTAGGAACTGTGGATGAAGTCCAGTTATGTTTGAGATGTGTATATTTTGGTCATTTGAATGACCAAAATTTCTTACAAAATTATGTGTATTTGTGTGTGTATACACATATATATTTAAATTTTTAAATTTTAATTTTTTTAGAAGGAAAGGTGCAAGCAGGAAAAGGCCAGTAGTCAGACCTGCAGGAAGAGAGAGGAGGAAGAAGCACTCTTTTTATTTACTCACACAGGTTTTTTCTCCCTGGGCCCCGGACTTGAACCCAGGGGCATGTGGCTTGGGCTCATTTGGAGGCGATTGACCTAACCGCTGCTCCACCAGAGCACACCTCCAAAATTATAATTCTTATAAAATATAAAAATTTCTTATTTCTTATAAAATAAAATATTGCATAGCCCTCCTCAGCCTCAAGTCCAGGAGTTTGCTTCAGTCCCAACCCTGGGTCCTGGGGTTTTCACAATAGAGTTTTGTGTATGGAGAGTTGTGATTGGTCTTGTGAGAGGAACTGAAGTTGGAATAATTTATGTGACCATCTTGATGAACTCTCTGAAATCAGCACTCTGGTCTTGAAAGATCTGCAACTGCATATGGTCCACACAGAACATCCCCAAGCCACAACCTCCCTCCTCTCATTTAAAAAAATTATTGATAGCTTTGATTTAAAAACTAATATAAACCATGTCTAGGTTCCTCCCTCCTCAAATATATACCAGCACACCCTGCCCATCACCAGGTTACAAAAGTTCTTCACCATGGTCCACTGAACCCCACCACCACTTGCCCTCACCCTCACCCCCACACTGTCTCCTACTGGTAACCTCTGTTCTGTTGTTAATGTCCAAGTCTTGTTTTTTAATTTTTTTTGGTTTTTATTTAATGTTTATTGAGGTAACTGTGCAAAACAATGTAAACCCATTCCTCATTCTCCATTCCTTAGATACATAACAAAACATCCTGCCCCCACCCTTCCATTGGACCCATCCACTATTTGCCCCCACCCTCCTGTTCCCTAATGGCAACGTGTTTTATTGCTAATGGCCAAGGGTTGGTTTTTGTTTAGTCTGTTTTTTTGACTCTGTTTATATTCTACATGAATGAAATCATCCTGTATTTGTTTTCCTTCTTCTGACTTATTTCATATAACATAATCCTCTCTAGTTCCATCCATTTAGTCACAAATGACAGGACCTCATCTTTTTAGGGGCTGTGTAATATTCCATCATGTATTCATACCACATCATCTGTAACCATTCATCTGAAGATGGGCACTTAGATAGTTTTCAACTCTTGGTTATTGTAAATAATGCTGCAGTAAACATGGAGGTACATATATCTCTGTGAATTAATGTTTTAGTGTCTTTTGGGTAAATACCCAGAAGTAGAAGATGAGGTTGTATGGGATTTACATTCTGAATTTTTTGTGAGGTATCCCTATACTGCTTTCCATAAGGTTTGTACCACTTTGCACTTCCAACAGCAGTGTAAAAGTGTTCCCTTTTCTCTGCTTCTTTGCCTACATTTGTTGTTTTTAGACTTTCCAATTGTAAATCTCATGGGTATAAAGTGATATCTCATTGTTTTGATTTGTATTTCCTTCATAACAAGTGAGGAAGAATATCTTTTCATGTGCCTATTGGCCATCTGTATGTCTTTTTTTTTCTTTTAAAAGGAATGATGTAGGCAGGAATGAAAGCAAGCAGAGACAGGCAGGGAGAGGAAAGAGAAGCACTTTATTTTATTTTCATTGTTTATCTTAATTGTTCCCTACCCCTGGCCCCCCTGGCTCCAGCGTATGAACCAGGATCACCCAGCGTCTGTTTGGACCGTGCCAGCTGAACATGGCTGATGAAACTGCTGCTCCACCACAGCACGCCCATTTGTGTGTCTTCACTGGCAAAAAGTCTGTCTAGTTCTGCTGCCCATGTTTTGATTGGATTTTTTGTCTTTTGTTCAGTTTTATGAGTTATTTGTATATTTGGGGTATTAAACCCTTGGTAAAATATGGATATATGGAACAGATACCTGGAACGCAAATATCTTCTCCAACTTGATAGATTGTCTTTTTGTTTTAGTGATGATTTCTTTCACTGGGTTTTTAGTTTCGTGTAGTTCCAATTGTTTATTTTTGTTTTTGTTTTCATTGCTGCTAGAGTTGAGTCCCCAAAAACCTCTCTGATGTGGATGTCATGTAACAACTTGCCTATGTTATCTTCTAAGTATTTTATAGTTTCTGTCTTATATTGAAGTCACTAATCCATTTTGATTTATTTTTGTGAATGGCGTGAGAGAGTTGTCTAGATTCATTCTTTTGCATGTGGCTGTTCAGTTTTCCCAACACCATTTATTGAAAAGACTTTCCTTTCTCCATCATATATGCTTAGCTACTTTGTCATAAATTAACTGAGTAAAGGTATTTCTGGTGATTCAGTTGTAGTCCGCTCATCTGTGTCTCTGTTCTGATCACTACAGCTCTGTAGTATAGTCAAGATCTGGGAGTGTGATACCTCCTGCTTTATTGTTTTTTCTCTTGATGGCTTTGACTGTTCGGGGTCTTTCATTATTCCAAAACCATTTTTAAAAAATTTGTTTCTATTGTAAATGGGATTGTTTTCTTGATTTCATTCTCTTATGTAATTCTGCTTGTATATAAAATACAGCTGATTTTTATGTAATGATTTGTAGTCTCACTATATTCATTGATTAATGCTAGTAGTTTTTTGATGGAGTTTTTAAGGTTTTTCTACATATGTTCTCATATCATATCTTCAAATAGTGATTGTTTTCCTTCCTCTTTCCAATTTGGATTCCTTTTATTGCTTATCTAGTTGGTCTGACTAGGACCTTCAGTACAATATGAAATAATGGTCAGGGAATGGACAGCCTTGTCTTGTTCCTGATCTTTTAGGAAACACTTTGTTTTTCACCACTGAGTTGGTGTTGGTTGTGGTTTTATCATGTATGACATTGACGTATGTTCTTTCTATCCCAATTCTGTGTAGAGTTTTTATCATAAGTACACACTAAAGTTTGTCACGTTTTCTCTGTGTCTATTGCTATGATGATACAATTTTTTTCTTACTCTTATTAATGTGCATGTCTTGCATATGTTGATTTGCATATGTTGAACCATCTTTGCATCCCTGGAATCAATCCTTGTTGGTTATAATGGATGATCCTTTTGATGTATTGTATTTTGTTTAATATTTTGTAGAGGATTTTTGCATCTATGTTGATTAGTGATATTGGTCTGTAATTTTCTTTCTTGGTGATGTCTTTATCAGCTTTTGGTATCAGTGTACTGTTGGCCTTACAGAAAGTGTAAGTGTTCTCTGTTCCTCAGTTTTTTGGAAGAGTTTGAGAAGAGTCGGTATTAGTTCTTCTTTGAATGTTTGGTAAAACTCACTAGTAAAGTTGTCAAATTCTGGGCTTTTATTTTTGGAGAGATTTTTTATTACCTCGCTTGTGATAGATCTGTTCAAGTTTTCCATTTCTTTCTGATTCACTTGTGGTTAAGTTACATGTTTCTAAAAATCGGTCCATGTTGGGTTGCCCAGTTAATTGGCATATAGTCTCTTTTGGTGTTTTGTATTTCTTAGGTATCTGTTGTAACTTCTCTTTCATTTCTGATTCTAGTTATGAGAGTTTTCTCTTTTTGTTCTTAGAGAGGTTAGCCAAAGGTTTGTCAGTTTCGTTTATTTTTTAAAAGAACCAGCTGTTGAATTTATTAATCAGAATTGTCTTTTTTATTTCTTTTTCATTTATTTTGGCTTATATTTTTATATTGCCTTCCTTTTACTGACTTACAGCTTCACTTTTGTAATTGCTTTAGATATGTCGGGTTAGATTATATGTGATTTTTCTTGTTTCTTGAAGTCTTGGCTTGCAGTAAACTTTCCGCTTAGTACTGCTATTGCTGCATCTCGTAAGTTTTGTTAGCTCATATCTTTATTCTCATTTGTCTCCAAGGACTTTTAAAAATTCTGCTTTGACTTTCTTTTACCCAAGAGTCAACCGGAAGTATATTTTTCAACCTCCATATATTTTGGAATCTTGCAGCTTTCTTTTTTGTGGTTGATTTCTATTTTTAAGCCATGTGATCAGGGAAGATGCTTGGTATAATTTCTATCTTTCTAAATTTTTTGAGACATGTTTTGTGTCTCAACATATGGTCTATCCTTGAGAATGTTACATGAGCACTTAAGAAGAATGTGAATTCTATAGTCATTGGATGAAGAGTTAAGTATATGTCTGTTAAACCTATCTGTTCTAATTTGTTGTTTAAAACTGTTATTTTCCTGTTAATTTTCTACTGGTTGATCTATTGTTGTAAATGGAATGTGAAGTCCCCAATTATTATTGTATTGCTGTCAATATCCTTAGTTCTATTAATAATTGCTATATGTATTTTGATGTTCCTTCATTTGGTGCATAGATACTAATAAGTATTAAGTCGTCTTGCTGAATTGACTCCTTAATCATTATAAAACATTCATCTCAGTCTTCTGTTATCTTTGTCTTTTAATGAAAAAATAAGGCAGGAATGAAGGCAAGCAGGCAGGCAGACAGAAAGAGATGAGGAAGATGCACTTTTTTAATTTAGTTGTTCACATTGGTTGTCCTCCCCACCCCCGACCCTGGTTCTTGAACCCAGGACCCTTGGGATATATGTGGAACTGCTTTCACAGTGTACTAGACCGCTAGGCAACCAGGGCACCCTTTTGTTATCTTCTTTAGTTGTAAGTCTGTTTTATCTGATGTAAGTATGGCTGACCCGGCTTTTTTTGGTTACCGTTTGATTTTGGGATTGTCTTCTAACCATTGACTTTGAGCCTATGTTTATCTTTTGAAAGAACATGAGTCTCCTGAATGCAGGAGAAAGTTGGATTATGTTTTTAATCCATTTGTCCACTCTGAGCCTTTTGATTGGTGAGTTCAATTCATTCACATTAAGGGTGATTATTGCCATTTTGCTGTTTTCATGTTCTTCTCATTCTCTTCTTAGGTGATTTGAAATAAGTTGTGTTGTGATTGGTTTCCTCTTTTATTTTCTTCTTTGCTTTTTCCCTGGAGATATATTTGGTGGTTACACTGGGATTCACATAAACGTCTCTATGCTGATATCCTGTGTTTGCATGAAAGCAAGTTCCTTGTGAGCTCATTCTATCTGTTCACATTTTTACTCTTCATCCCACTTTTTATGTTTTGATGTTTTGCTGCTTTTAAGTGGCGTTTCTTTACATTTTATAGGACTTCTTTTAATATTTTTTGTAAAGCTAGTTTCATTGTGTTAAATTTCTTTAACTTGTGCTTATCTGAAAAACTCTTAATCATATCTTCAATTCTAAGTGGGAATCTAACAGGCTAGAGTATCATTGGTCGGAAGTCCTTTTTATTTCAGTTCTTTGAATATATCATGACGTTCCTTTCTGGCCTCTAAAATTGAAATTGAGAAATTCTTTGTACGTAACTCATTTTTCTCTGCTTTTAAGATTCTGTCTAGATCTTTTGACATTTTAATGATGATGTTCTTTGTGTAGGTCTGCTTGGGTTTCTTTTGTTTGGAACTCTTTGACTTTTTGAGTCTGGAGGTGAGATTCCTAAATCTGGAGGTCTGCTTTCTTCCTCAGGTTAAGGAATTTCTTAGCTCTTATTTCTTTAAGAGATAGAACCCTTCCAATTATTTTCCCATGAGAGGGGTAGAAAGGAATGTTCCTTGCCAGCAAACAGCCTACTCTCTGGCTGGGTGCTGCATGACCTGGCTCTCTGTCACTGGCTACCCAGCACGGACATACAGTGGAAAGTTCTGTCAGTTTTGCACCACAGGAAGGCCACAGGAAGGGCTGACAACTCTGCACCAGGAAACAGAGACAAGGGCTGGACAGTCCAGTCCAGACAGGTGCATGCCCCCACCCCCAACCCCTCCTCCCCGCAGACAGATTGGTCGCTCCATGAAGGTACATGTCCCCTCTGTCTATGGAGATGCTGGTCCCATCTCATTTCAGAGATAGTGGTAGCCAAATAGGTGTTGTCCTATTGTGCTCTGGGGAGGAGGGAGCCTGGGATATTAACAGTCTGCCATCCTGTCTCTAGCACATTCTCTTGGAGTAGGTTCAGTTGTTGGAAGAAATCTCCACATTCTAGCTTTGCTCTCAGATCCCCAAAATCCTCTCACTTTTTAAAAAACTTTTACTTTATTGAGGTCACATTGATTTACAAAACAATACAATTTTAGATATACGGGTTCATTATTCATCAAATACATGATAATATCCCATGCCCACCACCAGATTACAGATTACTTGCTACCACTGTCCATGTGGACCCTCACCGCCGCTCACTTCTTCCACGTATGAGTGAGAGCATCCAGGATTTGTCTTTCTCCTTTGACTTACTTCACTTACCAGAGCCTGCTCTAGTTCCCTGTGTTGTTACAGATGGCAGGATTTATTTATTTTTTAGGGATATGTAACATTCCATTTTGTGTGTGTGTGTGTGTGTGCACGTGCGCACCACATCTTTATCCAGTCATCTGATGATGGGCACTTAGGTAGTTTCCAGTTCTTGGCTATTGTAAATAATGCTGCAGTAAACATGGCAGTGCGTTATGTCTCTGTGAACTATTGTTTTTATTTTCTGGGTAAATGCCCAGAAGTGAGATGATGGTTTCATATGGAGTTTCTCTTCTCAGTTTTTTTTGAGGACTCTTCATACTACACTCCATAAAAATTGCACTAATTTGCACTCCCAACTTTGTAAAAGCACTCCATTTCCTCTGCACCTTCACCAGCATTTGCTGTTTCCAGTCTTTAGGACAATAACCATTCCCACAAGTGAGAAGGGATATTCCATTATTTTGATTTGCATTTTCCTAATAAGCCTCCTTTCACTCTTCCCATAATCACAACTTATTGTCCCTTTCTGTTCTCATGGCCCTTTTGTGAACCCCTCTTCAAGATGGCCCTTTATCATCCTTTGACCTGGGAAAGAATATTTGCGATGAAAATGTGGTTATAGACCCACTTTCTACTCCAACCTGGTCCCTGGTTTCATGCTCACTTTCATGGGCCTGGTTCTGCCTCACCTTTCTTGGTTACTTACCTCTGATTTGGGCCAAGAGAACAGGATGAGTTTGGTAGGTGGTGCAGTAACACTTTGACCCTGCCTGGCCCCAGAGGGTGGCGCCCTGTGAGGAAGACGGGAAGTTTCACAGAAACCTTTGTAATTAAAGAGCACACTTTGCTCATTGCAGGTACCACTAAAGAGTGCGGTGCGAAGTGCAAGGGGCTGGTTGAAATACCCGGCCTTTCTGAAGAAAATGAAGCCGATGACGCTGAGGTGAGGTGTCTGTTGGAGGTATCTTTTTAGAATTAGGCTTCTGCTATGAGTGTTGGACTTTTCAAAAACCGATTATTAGGTGGTGATTTTCGGAGGATTTTCTGGGGCAGAGGGGTGTGGAGCAGGGCGCTGCAGGGAAGAGCAAGCCCAGGAAGCCCTGCGCTTCCAGAGCAGGAGCGGACCCCGGGCAGGCGACATCTCCGTGGCCTTCTCATCTGCGATGCGGGGTTAACTGCGTGTCCAGGGCCGCCAGCAGGGGACATGTCCACACATGTGCTAGTGTAAAGAGCTCAAGCAGCATGCACAGCTTTGCCAG
Source organism: Solenodon paradoxus (assembly GCA_004363575.1). NCBI lineage: Eukaryota > Metazoa > Chordata > Mammalia > Eulipotyphla > Solenodontidae > Solenodon > Solenodon paradoxus. Next base: position 532,508 of record RJWH01000495.1, read on the forward strand.
TTGACTTTTGTCCCCCACCCTTGCAGTCTTTCCTTAAAAGGAAACAACTCAGCAGTGAAAACTGTCAGCTTTTAGCCTGTATATTCGTTGGTGATTTTGCATGTTTTTCATGAACTAGTTAGTATGTGTTTCTTTTGACTGGCTCTCCTAACTCTCTTGGAAGACAGAGCTTGTGCAGCTTCCAAGCGTGGCGGTCAGTCATACTCTGTTGAAGCTGAAAGCTCAGTCCTGGACAACATAAATTTCTGCAGTTTATTTCCATATATCTATATGGAAATTATTTTATATGCAAATTAAGGGTTTTGCATTCTTAATTCATATCAGATTTGGCCACCGACCCACTGAATGGTTTTACATCTTCTCAAAATCAGAAGAAACCCGTCTCATTTTATGTCTACTGGTATATCCCTCACCAGTAGTTCCCGCACCCATATGTCCCAAGTTTATAAAAATACATCAAACCAGATTTTTCTTAGAATTGTTTTTGTGATTTGTAGGTGAACGTGAGTAAAAAGAAAGGAGACGGGGATGTACTAAAGTATCTTATGAAAACGGCAGGCACTGCCGAGGTCGGGAGGCCCTTGGAGACACCCTGAAGGCACTTACGACGGTGAAGACGCGCCCTCGTGAACCAGAAGGGCTCCTTTCTGTTCACGCAGGTAATGCCCTGCGCCCCGGTCTGGAGCGCTACGTTAGCCTGATATCTAAGGTTCCAGGAAAAAACTTTGTATGCTACAGGATAGTGTCTATAGAGGTTGAGAGCTAGTTCTATAGTAAGACTGTAATTAGTGATTCTCAGTATTACACACACCGTTTTCCCTATAGAATTAAGTTTTCTGGAAGAGCTAATTATTTAATCAGTTAGTTGTTTGTATACTTAACATCTGTCTTCCCTGCTGGACTGTAATCTCCATGACGACATGGAAGGGGACTCTGTTGACTGCTGTCTCCAGCTTCTAGCACAATGCCTGGCACATATAGTGAGTCCTCAGTGTTTGCTGAATCAGTGAATGAAAGTGCCAAGTATAATAGCTGTAACTGAGATTTACTTAATCCTATGTGCATGGACATGAGATTTCTTACTTAACTGGACAAGTGACTGGTTTAGGCAAAATGGTCAGCAGGGCCTGTGTGTCATTCTTGGAATAAAATTCTGAATAGGCATTGACAGAGTGGTCTGGGGTGCTGCTTGTCCTATGAGACCACACACATGGCTGGACCACGGGCTTGAACTGTGAGGCCAAGCTTTTGAGGTGTCGAACCAATGAGAAACATCTAGTTTTGACAGGCAGGGAAGGTCAAAAAACCACTAATAGTTGTATGAAATCGAACCTTTGGTAAAGAACTGGATAAAATTGAGACATTAGAAAAAGGAGAAGAATTAAAGGCATTCATTGCTCTGGAAATCATGTTAGTTTTATATGTAAAAACATGGAATTGTCTTGAAATAATGAAAATGCTATAGGAATTATTTTTATCCCTATCAGTTTGTTTTCTTGTTTTTTTTAGGTTTTCTGCCTTACTATTTGTCCTGAAAAAGGCCTTTATAAAAACAATGTCATTTATTTCTTTGTAGAATTTACAGTTAGAATGACTTTACCAACAAAAGCTCTGGCAGCTCAGGAACTGTTAAAGGAAACTAGGTGAGACTACCTCACAAGTTTGACATCTGGTGGCTAACATGGGTGTGTACAAGGCTGGGGTGGGTTCTTAACGAGGATGCTTCAAAGCTATAAACATCAACAGCCGTACATTTCTAAACCCCACCAAGTATAGAAAGGAGGGCCCGTTAATCCACCTTTGCATCCCTGAACGTCTTATTTGGAAATGCTGACACTTTTATTCTTAATGGAAGGAAATATATAAACAGGCCTTTTTTGTGGGATACTGAATTTAATTCTAGACAGTGTTCTACAGCCAGTGTTTTTGATAGGCAACAGATTTACAGCACACGCTGACTTTCAGGTTCAGATGCAGTAATACATCCTTCTCCCTAGACTTGTAGGGGGAGGTTTTGGATTCAATTCTTAGAATCTGGTGGCGGGGAATTGACACTCTTTGGCTTTAAGTGCTGTAGTCCTTCATCCGTTTAGCTTTATGCCTTCTGGTCATATCTGGTCATGTTTATATGTCCAAGGAGGATTTGGTGTAGTAAGACAGCCTGGGAGTGCAACAGACAGAATAAAGCGCTCATAATAACATTTTCTGCTTGTAAGAGAGTACTGCTGGAGTTACAAAGGCTTTTCATGCTATTTCCATGTGTCTGCAATTTCAGACATTTTGGTGTTAAGACTGGAAGAGAGAAATGTTCTGTTGAAGCAGCGCTGTTTTCGTGGTGCTAACATCCTTTGGCACCTCTCCTCCTTACCCTCAGTGGTGTAAGGATTCCCACTGCTGCACTGCACATGACTGAACTCTAACTTCTCAAACCAGAATCTTGAAAGTCGATAGCGGAAGACAATTTATTGCTAAGATTGAGCTGATTTTTGGTTTTCCATAGGGCCGTGTTTGTTTCTCTTCTAGTTGAAGGGATCTAGAATGGTGATAGAAATCTTTAGCATAGTTTCTGATCTGATGGGGGAAAAAGCTGGGCATATGTGGGGACGGGGGGGTTATAGATTTTGAGTGATACATCAGTTTACTGAGTTTTCTTTTTGAAAGAGAAAGCTTAAGTAAAAGCTTTTACTGTATTCCAGATTAAAAAGAAAACCCCCAAGTCAAAATGATACTACATTTGCTAAAAAAGGGATAGCACATCCGGGGATAACGTCTACCGTGTTTTTGCTTACAGCTGGGGCAAAAATTTTCTAAATCTGCTGTATTAGAACCTGAAAAGGGAGGGAAATTCCAAATGTTTCATGGGAATATCACCGGTGAATATATAGAATTGTTTAGTATTAAAGTAAAACTGGGAACTGTGTGTGATGCTTTTATTTTTTTTTTTTAAAGGAGGAAGAAACAGCTTTAGTTCATTTTGATTTTCATCCAAGCCCCGGGTCTTGAACCTTATGTGGTCCACACCCAGGTGTCTCAGCTGCTTGAGCCACAAGGGTGTACAACCCCTGGCCTTTTTTTTTTTCTTCGGTCTATGCTATTACTTGCTTTGGGCTCCTAAGGACTTTACAAAGCCAGTTAAAGAGCAAAGTATTAAAATGTTACATACTAAGTAATGATAAAGATGAAGCCCAAGTTTTTTAGTAGTTATAGAAATGCCTATGATTTTTAGAGAAAAAACAAGTATAAATCCTTCCAACTCATGACCTACTTTCTGCCACCTACATCACTGGGGTCTGGGGTGCCAGATGTCAGTTGTCTTACCCTTGACATCAGCTGTTCTTTCTGCTGCTGCTCTTAGGGCACTTTGGCAGTGGAGGGAATACATTCTCAATGTATGTTAATTGATTTTTCCTTCTAGTATTTAAAAGAGTTTTAATGAGGACGTGGTGTTCTGTGTTGTAATATTGTGCCAATTTTTAAAAGATGCTTTCAGTGCAATTTCCTTTATTTTCATTTAACAAACAAATATGGTCATGAAATGGAGATGAAGGAACTGGCCCGAAGGTATGTTATTAGTAACTTTTATTTAAGGATCCAAAACCACTCAAGGCTGTCCCCTATGAAAAGCCCCTATGAAAAGCAAGTATTGAATGTATAAATTTTTTCATTATGCAATAATAAGCTTCCTATTTTTCTTCCAGAACACTATGCAACTGTTGCACTGAATTTTGTGCCTTTCTCCAGGGCCAATGGAATTATGATTGAACTGAAAAGGAGTTCCTGTCTATAGAGAACATGAAATTCTGCTGGCAGAAGCAACATTTTGAAGAAATGAAAAGGTTTGCAACTGACCACCCTAGATGGTTGTTAAAGACTTTTATAGGGCATTACTTTTTGTTAGCAGAAAATGTGTCCTGTTTATCTCTTCGCTTTTTACTCCTTTTAAAAAAGAAAATTCTTAATTTATGTTGGATGAAATCCATCACCTTATATGCAGTAATGGACTCCACTCTGTAAACAGCAGAGTACAACCCAGAATTGGGTATTAACCTCTCCTCCTTTGGGAAGAGACTGAGTACCTGATAGCTGAAGTTCCCCCAAGCGAAAGCTTGTAGTAGGACGCTTTTAGCTATAGTATTAATTCAGACCAAAAATTAATGGCATATTGATGCTGTTTATTTCAAGATTTTTAAGGAATGTGTCATGATGCATCAGAAGCATGTAGAAGTGACGGCCATTTGGCTGTCTCGTTACCCTTCTCTTTGGTTGGCTCTTCAGCAGCTGTTCACTTTGGGGTGAGAGGTCCTTGGAGTAAGTTACTTTCCTGACTGCCACTAATATTGCTAATGAAGTAAATACAATAAGGGATTGAGTACCCCATTTACCGTCATTTGAGAAGATTGAAGTAACATATATAAACGAATGAAAAGTCATCACAGTCAGTTTAATTAAGTGCACAGAATAGCAATCAGTCATGTCAATAAAAATAAAACAATTATTTTTACATCAAGTGTGCTTTATTTCCTCCACAGGTATTCTGTTAAATAAAGCACCATTTATATACTGCCAGGCCACAGCTAAAGAGGATTCTTTACAGAATCAAATTTCTTGTGGTTGTTCCGTATACAAGTAAACTTAATTTTGATAATAAGAACCACAGCGATCGGAGGCAACCCGCCTCTATTATAAGGTACAAAACTGGCACAGAGGACACCATATTATACACAGTAAAAATGCTGTAAGTTTAAATTACATTGTATAGGGCCAGGGAACCCTGTTCCTCCCAGACAGCCATATTATTAAATGAAAGCCACTACAGTGAACTCTTAATTACATAAAACATATCCATTATCTGATTGCCCTTTAGAGAAAGTATACAGAAAGATGCAAATTTTTTTCATCTGGAGTTCTGCCTGACCAAGAATTAAGCCTATAAATCTATCTTGCCATTCAAGCAGAGAGCACTGGACAAACTGAAGCACAAAAACAGAAATAAGCAAAACTTATACAAACAGCATTAGGGGAAGGGGAGACCTTAAAAGTAGACATGCTACATCTAATGTCAAGAAGCAGCTTGGTTTCCTTTGCCAGCTATCCTTGTGACCACATGGATCGTAGATTCAATGGTCCTACATAGGGTATCTAAAATGTCGTGTTGCTGCATGTGACTAAAGAGTCCTCTGGAATGGCCACAACTAAGTGATAAAGCAGCCTCAGGGTCCTGGGAGGGCAAAGTTTGACCATCACAGCTTCTCAAGTCAGCTAGGTCAGAGAGAACTGCAGAGATAGAAGTAGAAGGGAACTCGGATTCTTCCTCAGCTAGGCTAGAAGCCTTAGAACAGTGGAGGTCTTTAAAGTCTTTGCAATCTTCCAATCTAACACTGCTGGACTGTTCTTCTGCATGCTGTGACCTGATACTTGACATGTCTTCTGAAAACGAAGATGGAACTTCCATTCGGTATTCTTTAACAGAACTATTTTCGGGGGAAGGAAGATCTTGCTCAGTTCCTGGATCAATAATTGAGGAGTCCCTTGTCTCATTGTCTGAAGTGCTAGTTGGGGTCAGGACCTCCCTGCTTTCTGTTTTCATGTCACCGATGCAACTGTCTACAGTGTGCTCCTCGTCACTGCTAACACGCCTTCTTTTAACAGGAGTTGCCCCTTCATCCTCTGTGAAAAATGAACATCAAACGTCTCAAAGTGGTTATCATTAAGATTACGGGGTGGGGGCGAGGGATTTTGCTTTCAACATATTTAGGTTCATGGACTATACGGTATTTGCAAAGTCATTTATCCTGAGTGTGCTTCCCTTCTCCCACCCCTAAAGGCAATGACATCAGTCTATTTAAAACTAACCTTTAGTTTTTCTTTCTTTGGCTTCTTGCTCTTGGAGTGAGTTTCTCTGCTGCAAACAAGTCCTACATTTGCTTAAAAGCTCTTGCAGAGTTGGGATCAGAGCTGGGTTTAACTGTTTAGGAGTGTGGACTGACAGGAGCAAAGCAAGTGCCCGCAGGTCCTACAAAAACCCAGATATGAACATTTCAAATTCTAAAGCCAACATTTTGACACAGTTGTTTATGGTGTGATGCATTTGTTTACTTTTCTAGGAATCTAACCTGTTTTCTCTGGCATTTTTAAAAGGATGGTGAGAAATAAAAAGCCAGTTTTACATTATTATTGCATCAGTTCTAAGTCATTAATACCATTTATTTTATTTACCACACCCTCTAATTCAAACCAAAAACAATAAATATATCAATAGAACTTTGAAAAAAGATCAAGTTGAATCATAAGGTTTTTAGGCTTCCTTATTGATCTAGAAATCATTTTCTCAAATGTGCTAATTTCTGGTGGATGTCATTACCTTATTACCTTTCTATGTAATCTGTTGTGCCATCTAAGCTTTCTGTTACTTAGGAGGCTATTGCTGGATGACGTGCTAGCATGTTTCTAGGGTGTTCCATTATTCTAACACTACTAAATGGGCATCTATACAAAGCAGTTAATTTATTTGGTTTTATAATCAATAGATCATCAATATATTTGTTATTTATGAGCCACAGGCAATAACAGAAACATAAGTAATATTTCAAAAGTGTAAAGTAGTAGGGAATGTTCCCCCTCAGTGACCACATCTCCCTAATATCAACGCCTGTTTTCTAAGGTAAGAGGAATTGTGTGCTACATACATACATAAAGCACGGGGAAGTTTTAAAAAGTGCAATTCCTAGTCTTTCATTATATGTAACTCAAGAGTTTAAATAATAAAATGATAGTAAGATCAAAGTTAGAGTCGATTTAAAGAAAGTTCAGAAGTACATGACTATTCCCTTCCATAGCTCTTACCCCATTTAAAGAAGCACTTGCTTTGGAAATTTCAATTCGGTTGGTGAAATCAGATTGCAGGTTCTGATACTGATTTATCAAGTTTGTAATAAGAGTGCTGATTAAACTGGCACAGTTTGCTTCAGAAAACACTTGACCTTGAACCTGAAAAAGATGATTTATAAAAATCTCCAAAAGATCAATATAATGACAACACAACCATTAATATAGTGGAATAAACATTTTCCAAAATACTACCTACCTTTAGAAGAAAATGTGTCATGAATGTGTAGACAATATTGTTGTTTAGAAAAGTTCTTTCATCCATTAGGATACATTTTATATATTCTGCAAAAACGGGGTCTTCACACAAAAGCTTGATGCAGTTTTTGGACATAGCAGACTAAAGTGGAGAGAAGCAGCACTGGTGGTTGAGCACTGATTAACCGCAAGCCTTACACATGTTCATGACGCACATCTGAAACCACTCTACATTCTGCTGGAGAAGCGACATCTAACCCAGCCTCGTAAACTTTGAGGTAAAGCAACTGTCCTCCCATTAAATGAAAATACTAACTTCGATTATTATATGGGAGAAGAGATGAAAGTCTAAATGGCAACACTAAACAAATATTTTAGAAGAATTACAGCTTATACAGTATTAAGAAGGACTGGACAAATAAGACTAACAACAGCATATTTTCAGGGACCAATTAATGGATAATTACTAGATAACCAAAGCACATGCAGAGAAAAGAAATTTTAAGAAATGTATTCTCTAAAATGATAGCTTGTACAAGCTCATTAGCAAGGGTAATTTGGTAAATATGTCCGCCCCCATAATATATTGCAAATATTAACAGCAAAAAATTTTTTCAAATTATCCCAGAATTAGTGGGTCCCAGTAGATCTACATTTTACTAAAATTTGGTTTTCCTATTTTCAGATGATCATGGCTCTTAAACATGAGTAGTATGTCTTTCCTCGGTTATTTGTGTTTAATCATAGACCACATATTTACACTGAAAATGGACTGTTTTTCTTTAGACAATGTGTACATGTACATGCATATGTACTTTTTTAGGGTAAGCAACTGCAGTAAGTAAACTGTTCAAGATCACCCAAGAATTTAGGAGTTGAGTAGAATTAGTACCACCCACGTCTTCAGATCCTTGGCGCTAGGAAAATCTGCCTTGTTTTACCAGTCATGGCCTTGCCCTGTTTCTTACATAGCTGGTGATTTTGTGAAAAATAACCCAAGTAAAGGGAGCAGTAGATGCAGAAAAAGCAACAGGAGCACAATAGGCGGAGGAGGAGGACAGAAACAAAAAAACCAAAAACTACCCAAATCAAGCATAAAAAGAGCAATAGAGCCGCAGAGGGAAGCATCAAGGAGCTGCTCCAATTAACTGAACAGATCACTCAGCTTGGGAAAAAAATTCAACCTGCAAGTCATTTTCTGAACCACTATCACGTACTAAGCCATGTGACCAACACATATTTGCCTTTCAAAGATTCCCACTATTGAAAACATCACCATTTTTCAGGGAATGGAGATGATTCACATGGTCTCTACACCTGAGGAGTTTATAATTTAGGACTAGAGAATATACTGCCCAGGCAAGAGGCTGGATCAAACTCAAAAGAATTCCAAATATAATGTGGGTAAAAGTTTATGCCAAAGGAAGGTTAAACTCTCCTTCTGGGGTTGGACAAATGCAACCATGCAGGAAACCAATAGTTTATTCCTGAAAACAAACAATGAGGGAGTAGTGGGATCCTTTATGCCAAGGAATGAGCCAAACCTCAGGACCAACCTAATTTCTCACCCTCTCTCTACCATAATCCCTCCACAGATAGTGTGATCTGGGTGCACTTAATTTTAAAAGACTGCCTCTTAGTTACTGAAGGCAGGAAGGGGACGAGATTGTGTTTCCTGTTCTCACTGACACTTTTGATAAGGTGACAGTGCATCTGACCTGTGAAAAGCCACTTCAAGGTAGCAAGAGCCAAGAGCTAGAGGACAGACTACTATATTGTTTTTGCCAAAGCTTTTGGAATAGTGGAGGGGAGTGAGAGACAGATGGGGAAGGTGAGAGAGCACAAGAAGTAACATGCCTTCAGGACTTTTACCACACCTGTTTATATTCACTCTATACATGAGAAAATTATAACCTGCTTATCTGAAATAGCCCCAGTGCTACACATCCACTTAAGTAAACATTCTCAAAGGTAAACTAGATGCCCATTGCTTAAAAAACTACTGTTTCCATTAATCATACTTTACCTATCAATATTCTAAAACATCCCCAAATTTCCAGCCACTTTTCAACCCACTGTTCCCAAGATTACGGACCACCAAATCAGATGAGATGAGACTAAGTCATCTAAAACTCTTTACCTGAGTCTGGCATAGCTCAGTCCAAAGTTTGGGGAACAGTGCAAGGTGAAGTGGCAAACCTTCATAGGCAACTAGGACACCTAGTATTTGAAAAAAAATCAGAAGAGGTTATAATTATAAAATATACTACTGAGGTATTAAATTCTGTAGGTATATTGTAGCTATTTCTAATCAGAGCAATGCATATTTTCAATTTGTGTTTTAGAAATATACAAAATAAGGAAGAATTCATTCCAAAGTTTTAACCTATGAGGTAATTTAGAATGCAGTACACTTTGAGTTTCTTTATATCCCACACCTCATTCCCAGAAGGGTCTGAGGCAACTTAAACCAACTTTTTGAGTATTTAGAACTTTATCTGGTGACAATTTAATGAAGATTCCTGCAGGTGGTTCCAAAGCTTTCTTGGATAATGGTATCACTACACATCAGATCATTTTCATGGAACTGCTAGACTGCAGGCGAAGGAAAGTGGTACAAGTGCAAAGAGAGGATAATGGAGAATTAGAAAACATACTGTTCTTTCCTCTTTTATCCTATTTCTCTAAAGATAGCATTATCTTTATGGTAGATTTAGGTAAAAATTGCTCTAACAGTTTCTAGCCTTGTCCCCAGAACACTTACATTTCAGATTCTTATTTGGAGCCTCTCTGGTTTTCGTCTTTCATCTTCCTAACTGTTCCAATTCCAGATGTCATATTAAATATGTCTTTAATAAGTTTGTTCCCATACCCTTTATTCTTCTACCTCTTCACCTCTTGAAGCACAGAAGCTGCAACACCACAGTCAAACTTCCCATCCTCCACCCATTCCTTTCCCCCAGGAAAAAGTGTAATAGTGAAGAGAAAGATGAACACAATATAAACGGTTCTCCTCTACTTAAGAAAAAACTAGGAGTTAAACATGAAGTTGGCAAGAGTTTTCTGTAAAGGTCCAAATAGTAAATATTTCAATTTTATGTTCTTTGTAGCACTACTCAACTCTGAAGACTGAAAGCTACTAGCGATAATGCTAAGTAAATCGATGGGTATGGCTATCTTTCAATAAAATTTTAAGAAAAAAACAAAACAAAACAATCCCATGTAATTTTAATTAAGTTTTTTGTCCTTTTAAAAAAAAAAAAAAAAATTTAAAAATGTAAAAACCATTCTTAGCTTTTGGGTAGATTACTGGTTATAGTAAGATAGCATGTAGGCTATTGTTTGTCAACTTCTGAGTTAGATCAAAGATTTCAGAAAGACCTAAACTGGCTGGGGTTGGAGGCATTATTTACCCACTATACACTACAACATCATAATGTGCATAAGCAAAGCTGCTTACTACAGGGAAGTGTTTCAATGATCTCAAGTCATTGCATCATAATTACCCATAAAACCAGAGCAGATGCTGGTAAACTCTGGTGGTCTGCAGGTCAAATCTGGCCTATGGCATATTTATGTATGTCCCTATGAGTTAATGAGGGCTTTCCCCCCATTTTTATGGTTTAAAAAATAAACAGCCAAATGAAGAATATGTAGCATAGACTGTTTATGTCCTGCAAAGTCTCATCCAGGCCCTCTGCAAAGGCTGCCATCTCCTGACCTGAAGGCTACCCTGACATAAACCCTCTTCTGTGAAAAGAGACCACAGGCTATAATTTCTCTAGTTTTTCTTTTATTTCAATTATTCCACAAAGTAAAATAATCTCTACAACTACCAAAAAAACCCAGCACTATCACAACAAAGAACAAGAGTCCATCTGGGATCTAAGATCACCTCCAAATGGTATTCTGACTCAAATGTTTTATAAGTGAAGAAGGAAAGAAACATGCATTAGTATCTACTGTACTACGTATGTCACATTTCATTTTTTCCATCAACTCTGAGGTGTTATTTTACTCTCTCCTTTTATTGGAGGAGAAAACTAAGCTCAGTAATATTATACAATCTGGGTTCATCTCAAAGTCAGTGAGTAATTTAGTTAAAAGTCTACCTCTGATTCTAAAGTGTATAATCTTTTCAAATATCTGTCTTCCCCAACTTTAGTCATTCATGTATCATTTTCATATATGTCCATCACTTGTACTGTTAATACTTTCCTTTAGATTCACTTAAGCTATTATTTAGTTTTATCTTGTGACATCTGGAAATCATGCATTTGGTTACTAGTTTTATATATTTTTTAAGATGCGTAAATACTTATTTTCCCCGGACCATTTACACAATACACTGGAAAATACTGTGCCACCAGTGATGAGCTAGACAATTCTTTCACAGGCCTATATAGTCCCTCTCTGAGCTGCACCTCCTTTGGAAGGAAGGCCATCCCTCAGAGCCGATGTTTCCATTTCTTCCTAGTATTTTCACCAAGCACGGAGGACCAGGATCTGTGACTCAATTACAGAGGCCAATACTCATTCTATACACATCAATACCTTCTGGGGTATATCTTACACTGGGTGAAAAGCACATGGAGATGCAATGATCAAAGTTCTCAGGCCCATGTCCAAGCCTTGTCTCAGTAAACAAGATAAGCAAGCCTGAAACATACTGGTCTCTGTACCACTTACGTTTCTTCATCCTGTGATTTTAGGCATCCTCAACAGGGTCCAAACCCCAACCTATCCCCACCCATGAAGGACTTAATATGCAATAATTAAACAATATTTCAAACATCTCTTCCTCAATTAGTAATACCTAATACTGTAGAAACTGCTGGGTTGTGTCATTAAATCTTTTAAAAAACTGCTTCTGTAGGCAAAATGGTAATTCAGATGATTGCTGTGGAGATGAAATACTTCATATGGTTTACTAGCTAGGGTTTATCCTACCTGAATTTTGTTTCCTATGGGAGTGTTTATCCTATTCAATCAAGTATTATCCATGGGAAATGGCAGCTGTAACCCAAGTGTAATGAATGCTCCACTTCCAGACTGAATCAAGTCATCTAGCCTAAGAATAGCATACATTGGACTCTTCTAATTCCCCCGTTTCTGACTGCACACCTACTGAGCACCCTACTGGTAATCTGGCTCCATATGAGGTTACTAGAAAATTTACCAGCCCCAACAAGGTCTTATCCCTGTGCTTATTTTTATTCTTTGTAAGTAACAAACTGGTAACCAAACTCTGATTTAGAACTATGTCTATTCAGTGTAAATACTATGTTAGTCTAGGGTAATGGGATTTACCCTTGTGAACTGGTAAAGGCTGGCTTCTGACTGGCACTGAATGACTGTCTCTGGTCTGAAATGTATGTTATGAGGCCTTCTGGGAAGCAGCTAACCATTCCTTTCTCAGCACATCACAAAAAAGTGAAGCAAAAACCAAAAGTGAGCTTTTTATGATTTTTAATCTGTTTACTTTTACCAACTATACTCATTTTTACTTTGAGATTTTGAATTTTCTAGATACATATTATAAAAACTCATTTTATTAATGCATTAAAAACAATATTAAATAATAAAATGATGGATTCTTGTTTTGGCTTTGAAGATAAAATTACTAAGTGGTGAAATCTAGGGATCTGTTAAGTTTTACTTGCATCTCTTTGTTAATTATGCATGTAAACCAAGTGAACTTTATAAAACAAATGGCATGATTAGCTTGCTGTATGAGTTTTCCATATTATTCCCAATAAAAAACCAATACATGATCATACATATATAACATCAACCTTAGATATTTAACCTAGAAATGAAACACTCTTGACTTTATCCATATACAGTTGGAATATAATCCTATTTTTTCCTTTGCATGTGCCCCCCACCCCATTTATAAGAATGTTGTCATGTCATATTCTGAGTATTGTTTTCTAATTTGATTTCATGTTATTCAAGGTCAATTTATTTTAAAGATCATATAATACAGATTAACTATGATTTCACTAAATTTTTATTGACAGACACTTGGGTTTCTAGCTTTTACTGAAAACAAACCAAATGAAAATAAACACCTGATGTATGTTGTCCACTCTTCTAAGATTCCTAGATCTAGTATTGTTGGGGCAAAGACTATGAATATTCCAAACTGATAACTGCCAAACTGCCTCTCAGAACTCACTCCACTGTCGATCTCTTCTTTCCCAAACTGTTTAAGTTGCCTCTAATTCTAAAGTTTTATCTCACAGCCGAGGAAAAAGGAAGAAATCGTCATTTGCTTTCTTTATTAGCAATGCTAGGCAAACTTCTCATATGGTTACCCAAGCATAAACATTTTTGTTTGTGTGTGAATTACCTGTTCACATTTTTAGCTTATTTTGCTTAGTGTTATTTATAATCTTATTTATAATCAAAACTGCATATTGGCAATACTAGCCACTTATCTGTTATGAATGCAAGTATTTTTCTCAATTGTATTTTAATTCAATTCATGACAATATATATTATTTTTTCAACCTTTATGTAGTCAAAAAAATAGGGGGGCTTCCAAATTGTGTCCAAAACAGGGTCTTTCAAATCTCAAGGTGGTACATTCATATGTCTTCAATATTTCTAGAATTTTACTTTTCACAATTAAATTTTTATACTTCCTGGAATTTATTCTACTCTAAGGACAGAAGCTATTAAAAGTTTTAACCCTCTTCTCTTCATGCTGCTAAGCAATTATCAATACCACTCATTTTTTACTGATAGGTCATTTTTATTCTCTACCAAATCCTTGTGCACCCTAATGTTTATTTGGGGGCTATTTTTCTACTATTCTGCCTCTGTATTTGTACCATATTTTTTTCATTAGAGTTTACTTTTACATAAGAACAAAAAAAAGACTGCTCTTTTTATGCAAAAAAATTAAGAAATTAAAAGGTGTGAGGGAGCAGGTCTGCGAGTGATATGACAATATGTACTTTTTTATTGCTTTGAATTGTGAACTACATATATAAAATACTAAAATACTAAAAACATCAAAGAACTTCTGTATCTTTAAATAAGTGTTTTAGAAATAAGTAGTCTCAATTCCTTATTTTTTTCCCCATAATCTTTCCGGTAAAAACTTTGCCATTTTCAAGTATGAAAATACTATGGTTTCAGACACCATGTTATTTCACATGGCAATAACATCTTTGTTCTCCCTTCTCAAGTTCTCTCCCACTTTTTTGTCTCCCCTATTCCCATGCCTGACTGTGACCACTTCAGAAGTACTCCAACACTCCTATATTACTTAGTTTCTGCAACTCTATCACCTGCAATTATTTCTTTCTGTTCCCTACAAATCAAAATTTATTCAGTTACCTATATAAAAATTATTACAAAGACCTTTCCTTAAAACTAGAAATAACTTCCAATCCAATCCAAGTCTTGAGACAATCCTATCTATGATCACATTATTCTGACCCTTGGACCATGTAACCCGGGCTTCAAATGATTAAGGTCATAACCAATTTAAATTTACTCTCTCCTCCTCCTTGCTGCCAAATACAATTTATTGAAGAAATTATACATATTAAAACTTATCAACTCTCTGTTCCCTATTATAGTCATTAATGTGGAACTGGCAAGCTCAAGCTCTTTTCTAGGTGCTTTTTACTGGAAAGTCATTTCAGTAGAAGGAGTTAACTTCAAACTGACACTCAGCTCTACATTTATAAGCATAAAGAATGCATTGCTTTCAGATCTTTGTCTAACTTCTAACCAAAAATAATGTCCAGTTTTCTGCATCCATTAAGATATAACCATGACAATTTCTTTACCTGTTCAATTTGTGAAGGTTGTGTTTTACAACTAGAGAATTTGGTATTCAAATAGTAACCACCCGCCACAGCTGGCTATTTAAATCTAATTTGGTTAAAATTAAATAAAAATTCAGTTCATCATTTTTCAAGTTCTCAACACACACAGAATATTTCCACCCTCAGAAAATTCCATAGACTAGTGCTTAGAGAACTAAATCCTATATGAGGCAGCAATCAACAGTCTTTAATGATTATATTTCATACATATTTTAAATATTTAATAAACTAAGAAAGTTGATTCAGCTAATGTGGATGGCAAAGTGTGTGTTTTCTTTCCCTCTTACCTTTCTCCTACCCATGCTTAATTTCCCTGAAATTGTGCACTGTATTCATGAAGACAGTCCCCAAAAGGGTAGAATATTCACTATTTGGTCAGAGCTGTGCAAGTAACTAAAATAGCTCCTCACATAACTTGGTATGAATCATGAACACAATTACCTAGTGCCACAACCCAATTATGTACTCATGAAATCTGACCATATCCCTCAGCCCCCTACCCTGCCCCCATATCCCATCTTGGCAATTCAGCCATATTATCTCCAGCTACTGAAAACAGTGGAAGGAATAACCTTGCAAATGTGAGGACACTCTAATCACTTACCAATAAGATGGGTTTTTCAGAACAGGAATTATCCCTGACAGCTGTTACCACTTCCTTCTTCTTAGATAATGAAACCTTGGATAATGATCCATTACAGGTATATAATAAATCAAAAGCTTTTCCATCGGAAGGAGGATTGAGAAGGAGCATAAGGGGTAATCTAGGGAGGGTTATGTTCTATTTCTTGGGCTGGATGATGGTTCCAGTGAGTAATTTCACTTCCCATATTCTGAAATAAAACTACAGAACACTAGAGAGGATCCTAATTCCTAAAGAACTACAGAAGCAAGACTCACAGGACACACAGAGCCTAGGAACAAACTCTGGAGGACCTTTGGAGGTGGTGCTACATGACTTCTAAAGACTAAACAGGTAGAGAAAGTCACCCAAAGGAACAGTTCTCAGGCATATCCTTGGGAGAGAAAATATCACCATTAGGTAATTTGAGTTTTATTCCGCCTTCATAATTCACTAATGGTTTTGTTTTCTATTCTCTTATCTTCCCTTACAAATTTTCCTTATTCACTTCTCTATTTTAGAAGACTTACCTCCTAATTACTCATGTATACACACCTCTGCTTCACCCTAGGCAAGCCCACTCAGCTTGCTAGTGATGTTATGAGCTCCAAAGTACAGCTTGCACCACAGATCTTATCTTACCCTCAAGATCAGGGCTGGGGAAGTCCATCTCTAAGCCTGCCTCCCTAAGCAGAGCAGTTTTTATTTTTTGTTTTCAAATTCTGCTGGGCAGGAGGAGGAGAATTTGGGCTTTCTTTGTATAAGAGTGATCAGCCCTACTCCACACTCCTCAATAGACCAGCTGAAACTCTGAACAGAAGTATTCAATGGAAACCAGTAAGTTGGTGTTTTCTTAATAAAAATGTTCCCCAAGATTAATATTTTAAAACATTCATTTTAAAAAAGAAAAGATTGTCTCATTTTTTCCCCTTTCTGAATGGCTAGGAGCTTAAAATAATTCCGTGGAATTTAACTGCTCATCTTTTTTATACTTACTCAGCTTAACTAATGTTTCAGTAAATTTTTCACAGTTGATTGCAACTCGGCATAATAGATGGATGAATTGATGATAAGAAAAGAAGTAGTCTAGCAGCATACGATCATAAACGTCATCTTTGCCCTGAAGGTTAAAGATGATAAAATGGTTGCACTTAAATTGTATAATAAAGAGCATATTTTGTGCAAATGTAAAGTTTAACTAAAAGTTGATTAAATATTTAAATTCTATAAGAACCTAGTTTTAAATTCCAAGTTTCTAGTAATGTTAAGATCTTAATTGTCACAAGTTTATTTTCAGAGTGCTATCAATTAAAATTACCCATTATTTCTATATACTTTAATAAAGTAAAATTATTGTAGAATTTTAAAAATGTGACACTTTAGCTCTACAGACATATCAAGAATAATGAATTAAATTTGATTCTTGAAATAGATTCCAAATTATTTCTGTAATGGTTACTACAGTATCAGTTATTTTTAATATTTTATCTTATTAAGAACTTCTTAAGTATATTTAAGATCCAGAGATAGTGGGCAAGGAAGAATGTGAATGAAGTGGGGTGAAGAAAAGATAAAGGGGAAAAATTATTTTACAAAATGTTGTTGAAACTAAGATTAATTATCCTTTGTCAATGAAACTTCTCTATAATTTAGATTTCTTTTAAAATTAGCATTAGTGGTCAAGAATCAGATTACATATAAAGATAAATTTATCAATCAGTGATATTAGTATTAGGTCAAAGGAATATAATTAAAGTGCAATAAAAAAAAAGGTCTGATTATATGGCCAAATTTAAACAATACTAAGTACCTAACTTGACTTTCAATTTAGATATATGACCCAGTTATAATTTAGCCTAGTGACAAATCTAAGGCTGCTCTCTATTATGGTATTTTTTGAGGGAAAAAACTTACTACTTGTGCTTATTGTTGATTTTGCAAATATCCAACCAACATTTCAGAGCACTAAAAGGAAAAAGTCCAAATGAGTCTAATCTTCTTAGGATCCACAAAATGGTAATGTAAGTCTAATATACTTAACTGCCAGAGGGGAAAATTTCAAATTACTGTGCACTACAGAAACGCCGTGTTCCTGGCATCCCAACATACCTTACTGGTTTCCACCATTGTGGGCAAGAGGCACATATTGAGTTCAGGGCGCGGAGGCCGAATATTGCTTTTCCCTCCTATTAGCTTGATATTTTCTCGACAAGGGAAATAAGGTCCAAGAGACACTAAGACATTAAAAGTGTACAATAAGAATAAATGGAAAAAAATAAAATCTCCATGTTTCAGTGTTCAGAAAGATTAAATGCCAACCATATTCTAGTACTGTGCTAGATGAATACGTACTTGGTATATTACTGTGATGGTAAGTACAATGGTTGTGCTGTAGAAATGGAACCAGAGTATGAAGAAAGTCGTGGGGACTCCAAAGCACAAGTTCCTTCAGGACATCTGAAAATAAAAACAATTTGGATATTAAAACATCACAAATCATGTTAGGGTGACTGGCTGCAGTGTGGCAACTAAAAAGTTTTAGTAAGTCAAAACTTAGACCCTAACTCTGGAAGAAATTCTGACACTCAAATCTAGATTAGCATAGTTACTAACCACAAGTTTATAACCACATTTATAAACCAAAAATTAAAACTATTTATTTTGTATTTTATTTATCCAAGAAAAGCATCATGGAGAAATATACCGAGGGAAATATTTAATGCCCAATGATTATGTTTTTATGAAATCAACTAAAGCAGCTTAGAAAAAAAATAAAGTTCACAGTTCTGCAGATAATTCTTATTCTTTGCTTAATATGATAGGATTCTGGCAGAGTTTATCTCAATAGGAGGTAATTATTGCCCCTCTCCTACTGCTGGAGAAGTGTAGATCAGTAATTCCACAGAACATCAGGACAATTCCTGCAAAGAATGCCTACCTATACATGATAGTTATTCATGTTATTTTAAGAAATTGTAAACAGTCTCTAAAGATGACTTTTGAAGTGACTTCTAAAGTAGTAAAAAAAATATCCAATATAAATTTAAAATGAGAGGGAATCCTTAACAAGCACAAATGGGGTATGCCCTGGGGCTCAGACAGCTGAGAAGGCTAGGGCATTGATCATGAAAAGTCCAAAGACCTGAGTTCAGAACCCTGGCTCATAACCCAGGGTGGAAATGGGTTATCAAAATAAAAAATGCTTTTTCCTCCTCACCCTTCCTTCCTTCCTCTTAAAACAACAAAAATAAAACATACATATGTGATTGTTTTATTACAAATATGCAATCAATAAAAGCTAAAATACTCAGGATTCTAAGAACAGTTATGAAGAATTATCTTTAGGCAAAAGAACTCACAGCAAAATAATCACCTTAACCCTTTACAATGTCAGTTCATACACGTTTGCATGATTCTACCTTGCTTTAGACAGTCAGAAGAAATCAGAGCTATAAGAAATCTAGAGATCTTCCTGGTGCTCCTCTTAAAAAACAAACAAAAACCCCTCAATTTTCTTAGGACCTGATAGCCAATATGAGTTATACCTAAAAAAGGACAAATGTCTTCCCAAACCTACAGAACATCACATATTAAAAAAAAAAAAAAAAAAAAAAATCCCACAAATATGTTCTTCGATTAAGAGTTTTAAAACATGTGTATTTTCCAAGTGACTTACCTATACAGGCATTTCTAAGTTCTGGAGGGCTATAGGAATTAAGAAGAGTTAACAGTTTATGCGCAAATTCAATTCGCTCCTGCCACTGGATTAATGCTTGTTTTACATCTGCAAATAAAAAGCATATATAAATATATTTAAGGTCAAACATCCTCATAATAATTTATTATAAAAATATAGAATTCTAACACTAAAAGAAATTCAACTTAATTACATAAATATTTTTGGTGAGTGATTACATCCATGAAGTGGTTACTACTTTTAAATCTGCCAAACTTCTTAAAGAATAGTGGTAAGTATGTCCCATTTTCTAGAAAATTATATTAAGTTCAGAGTTCACATTACCTCACAGGAACATAAGAGAGATGTTTTGTAGTACTTCTCTTGAAACTAAAAAACCACCTAGGCACTCTGGTGGCTTGGGTGCTAAGCCAGAATCTAAGGTGTGGACCTAAGGATCTGACTGGCAACTGGGGAGGCGGTGGGGGTGGGGGAGGGTTTATATGACATAACAACCAAAATAAGTAAGTTTCCTCCTCTTTTTCCTTCCTCCCTCAAAAAAATGTGTTTTCCTCCTTTCCCTTTCTTTCCTTTAAAAAAAAAAAAAAAAATCTAATATAAGCCACAGTAGTTTCCAGTAGGAGAATCTTCAACAAAACATCCAAGTTCATACAGGGCTGTACTTGGAAATGTTTTCCAATTATCTAAATCTTCACACTTATAGCATGCTTTGCCTATTTTTCAGGCAGACATAAAGAAAATAAACATAGCTTTAGATTAGAAGGTCATGATGAACATTTCTGATTGTTGGCTTGCACAGCCCCATACACTAGAAATAAAGACAAATTCTCTGAATTAGGTGGTTTAAAATTCTTATATTACTCTTTTTTAGGTGAATGAACAAAAATAAGTGGGAATGGGCCAAACCTTTTCTCTGAAGATATGGGCGTGTAGACTTCAAAACGGAAAGGAATATTGACAGAAGTTCTACTAAGTCTCCAGTCACATGGCAAGCTGTGGCTTCATGGTACATCATGTGCAGTGTGTTGAAACTCTACAAGTGATTTTAAAAAATGGAAAATGTAGTTTTAACTTTATTGAGCCACAAAATGGTAGTGTTCATCCTCTATGACAGATGTTTTCAGACTATTTGTGTGCACATAACACGCCAAGCAAATGTTATTTGTTTTCTATTAAAAGACAAATTCTCCCAATTCATCATTTTAAATCTGTAAGTGGTTTTCACCTTCAGAGTTCTGGTATACTACACACACACACACACACTCATACATATATACACATACACGCACACACACACACATATCTTAGTCTGAAACAATCTATTTAATCAGTATTTTGGGTACTGTTTGCTCTAAGACCGCAGGAGATTACAAAGCAGCAGGCAACGATATGAAGGTTGGGGAGAATAGGCAACTGCTTTGACTAACCTTTCAGGGACTCAGAAGAAAGATATTATGAAATAAATAGCTATTAGTCAAACTCAAAATGTAGGTCTGAAAGAGGTAAAAGAACTCCAAAAGATAGGAATTCGATTCCTTTAATCATACTGGCTATTAAATATTTCAATTCCCATCGCCATATTAAACATCAGTTTATTTTTCCTATTTCATTTTACAGCAAAGGGTCTTTTTTCTAATCATCTTCAACCAGTTCTCTTTAGTTGATACACTTTATAATTCAAAGTTCAAAATTGGTAACAGAATCTATACACAGAGTATGAGAACAGGAACCATGTCTCTCCTGTTCATTGCTGTATCCTCAGTGCTTTACACAATGCTTATTATTAGCACAGAGCACACATTCAAACATCTGTTGAACGAAATTCTCACAACTCCCCTTCATTTACCTTCTTCTTTAGCCAAAGAGAAATACTTTGCATTTCTCAAATACAATCAATACTTTGTCTTTGTGTTGATTAAGTCATTTATCTCAATGTTCTTATCTTTACAAGTCCAATTCTTCACAGTGCAGTCCCAAACATGTTTTATTACCATTGTATAATATCACTGACTGAAAAAACTATACTGTTTCTTACTTCTCATAGTACTCTAGGTATGTACTTTTGTTTTCTCCATTAGACTGAAGAGAATGATGCACCTTTGTGGCCTTAAAATCATTAAGATAGATGTTCAAGAATCATGGGGAAGAATGAATGGCCACATCTAACAAGCCTTACTGCCTTTCTCAGGTGTTAATTTCAGTTCCTATGACTGCTAAGTAAATGAGCTCTTGAGAAATTATGTGTCCTTGATTAAATCATATCTACTTCACGTTTCTATCCCTACAAACGAAAAGAAAAAATCCAGTCTAGGTTAAGCAGTTATTCTAAAAACAAAATGAGGGGATAAATATGAAAGAAAGAAAGAAAATGGCACCCTAAAAATGGTAACTCAATTATTCCTGAAATATGAATTAGCTTTTGCTGCTCTGTATAATTAAAATACACCTGTAAAACAAGTCTACCACAAATTTTAAATATTCAAACATTTCAAACAATTCTTGCTGAGTTAGAAATCTACAGCAAAGTATAATAAAATATTTACCTCTGTCATCAGTATCAACCCTCGATTAAATACAACAAGAAGTCTGTCTTCATCAGATTCTAACAGTATTCGGAAGGCACTAGAAAAATTAAAGTCCAGTTTCAGAATTCTGAATCCATTTTTTATCACTTAGGTGATAAGTAAACACAAAAACCATTTAGGCTCTACTTTCCTACCTGCAGATCAGAGATCGCTATTTCTTAGGAACGTGACAAAAAGAAACACTACACATGAAATGTGCAACTGAGAGAACAGCCTTGTTTATTACTATCTAGTCAACTCTTGATTGTAGTATTGGAGGAGAGATGAGATAGGAGTATTTTAAACAAGTTAGTACAAACTATTTTTACAATGGGTTATCTTCTAAATTATGGTAAGTT
The DNA here is from genome assembly GCA_004363575.1 of Solenodon paradoxus. Lineage (NCBI taxonomy): Eukaryota > Metazoa > Chordata > Mammalia > Eulipotyphla > Solenodontidae > Solenodon > Solenodon paradoxus. Next base: position 554,680 of record RJWH01000495.1, read on the forward strand.
CTGGACAGTAACAAAATACATTCATTAAGTCAAAACTCATCAGTTATTAGGAGGAAAGTAACATGAGGGGAAAAACATTTAAAAAGTCAATATTAAAAATTATGAAATAACCATCAAAAGTAGGTATATTACTTATTTTAAAGAGACCTTATTTCTAAGTATTGAAACTGTTGTTATAGAGTACAACCGGAATTCCTTCTTAGGTTTTTCTTTTCCTTTTTCAAAACAGAATGAAGAAAATGCCAATCTTTTTCTTAAAGTAAGTTTTAAGTTGCAAACTTTGGGAAAACTATTTATTCAAAGCCAAAAATTTTAAAAGATTTCCTTTAAAGGGTCCTGTCAAAAGTATAGTTAATTTCATTTTGTATAATACTAAAGATTAAAATTTTAAAGTTTTCTTAAGATAATATGAATCTAGTTTTCATTAGCTTAAGATGTAATAGTGCAGTGTTCAAGAAAGTACTGAAAAAAAAAATGTGCCTAAAAAATGACATCACATCCAAATATTAGATGCAATATATAAGAAATTAACCTGGGTGTGCCCTGGTGGAATAGCGGCTTGATCCACCGCCTCTGACACAGAGTGCAGTCTACACACATCCCAAGGATCTGGGTTCTTGTCTCAGGACCGGGAGGAAACAAACAAAATGCACAGCTAAAACAAAAGTAATTAAAAATGCTTCTTCCTCCTCTTCCTTCCTGCCTGCTTGCTTGCCTACTCTCCTTGTTTTTTGCTTGCACCTTCCAAAAGAAAGGGAGGGGAAGGAAGAAGGAAGGAATTAACCTGGATCTTACTTCTACAGTTAAAGAGAAATACAAGAAGAGTTTGTAGCAGCTCCTTTGTACCATTCAATAACTTCCTGTAGCTCTGAACAATTATAAAGATCATGTTTTATTATTTTGGCTAATTCATACTGATAAGGAAGACAGGTATATCTGAGCTAAATAGAATGAAAAAAATGTATTAACAGTGAGTCTCACTCAAAATGGAGAAAGCTGTTTCTGGAAACTTCTACTCACTGTCCAAGCATAATTTAGGGATTACCACAGAGAGGAGGACTAAAGCTTCAGGTGAAAGACTGTATAAAAGTTCCTTCTAACCCTAAGATTCTATGGTTCTGATAAAACAATCTAAAACCAGACATCCCCCTACCCTGAAAGTGCTCAAAAGTAGCTCATAAACTGTCAAAATATAAACTCTTCCAAAGTAACTAAGTACATAAATGCTTTCCCAGTATCATAAAAAAACCCGGCCAACTTTCAGTATAAATAATTTAAACTATTACTCTTTTAGTGTCAAAAGAATGGTCCCCAAGCCTCACTTGGAAAAAAGAAATAAAAACCCCCCAGAAATCCTCCTCTTACCTTATTAAAGTCGTCCAGCAGGAGCGGCCATCTAAGCAACGTAAGTAACAACTTATAGTTGTTTTCTTAAACTGTTTAATATCTTCTAATTCTTCTTCTCTCATATCTGGCCTCTGAGCTATAAACAGTTGCATCAGGTTAAACAGTTCTTCCACTGCCTAAAAAGGGCAAATAAGCATTACGGTGATCTTTTAAGCCTATAGCATTTTAGAATGTCTGCTCCTCATTCCTGAATGTTATGTTCACTAGCCAGGTCTTAAAATTACACAAACAAGTTAATTTTACTACCATTCAAGAATAGTTACCAAAAAAAATTAACAATGAATCACATTTAAAAACAATGTATTATTCACTAAAAGAAACTTAAAAAAATAAGAAAATAGTTCATTTTTAGTCTAAATACTGTCTGAAGTACTAGTTTTATAGCTTTAAATGTGTCCAGAGACAAGCTACATGAATCCTTCACTCCACTCCCTTTTCATTAACAAATGAGAAGCCACGTCACCAAGATTTTACATCCCAGATTACACCTGAATATGGATTCTGAGAAAACCCTGTGTCAACAGCTGTAAATAATTTTTTAGATTGATGGACGAGGTCACAGTTCAAGTTACCTGATGGATGAAATATGAGATTTTAAGAAAATCACCACTTTAATTTTTAGCTCTTTCTCCCTCCCAACCTGGTCTTGAGGGTCAGGTTCACAGCTTTTACACAGCCTGCACCTGAGCTGCCTGAGCCACAGAGGGAGGCACTAGTTGTGATTTCATAAATGTATTAAGTATATTAGAAAAGGATTGCGCTTTTAACATATTTATCAGTAAACTAAAACCACTAACTTCATATTTTTATGGCAAAAAAATGGTTTTAAGCACCATTTTTGTGAAAATTTCCAATAGACAGTAAGTTCTGTAATAACAGATGTTTCATGTCCTTGATGTTAAGGGCAAGAAACGTTAGAGGATAAATATTCGAACTCACCTAGTGCCCCTCAAAGGTATGTTTAAATATATATATCATGTTAACTAACTCAAATATTATTTTTGTGTCCTCTTTGTGATAAAAACAAATCCACTGAAATATAGTAAATTCTGTGACGTCAGACCAACTCATTCCTTTCTTTTTTGTATTACAGCTTTGGCTTTGAACCTCTTTTGGCACTTAAATTAAAATTGAAAATTTATAATTTACATTTTGGTTGAAGCACCTAGTGCTTTAGTGGTAAAGCCTGCTACCCTCAGTAGTCCACATACATCTGAAGGACCCAGTTTGTGATCAGGGGCCAGGGTCAACAACCAAGATGAACAACTAAATTTAAAAACAAAACCCTTCTTCTGCCTCTCTCTTCCTATCTGCCTTCCTCTGTTCACCATTATTCCTGCATGCACCTTTCCTTTAAAAAAAATAAAACAACATACACATATGAGGGTTTACAACTTTAACCTTTTTTCTGATACTTTCCTTTATTACAGGCTAATTTTTTAAACTAGAAATCAGGTTAGTCTTTCTGAGAGAGTCTAAATAATTCACTAAAGTATGTCTAAAGGACAGTTAAGGTCCTTTTTTCAACATTTTCGACCATGAACAATAAAAAAGGGATGCAGTACACATTTCAAGCATACCAATACTTAAAATATACTTTATTATGTTCATTTGATTGAGTGTTCTGAAAAAGTTCCTACTCCTCCACTCCCACCATCTTCCAGTTAGCAAACGGATGTCAGCAATTTGTGGCTTCTAGATTGACAATATCTTGGAAAAGCATTTTGTACTTTTCTTCAGACCCTCTTTTCAGATTTATACCCTCCTGTGTAACCCAGAGTTTATGAACCCATGTTCAAAATAAAATATCCAAGATATACAGCCTTACAAGGAGGGAGAAAAATTTAATGAAAAAACTACAAATGCTCTGCAGACAAAAAAGGATCAACTTAGATTGCATGTATTTGTATTATGATAAGCCTTTTAACCATTTCTTTCACTTGAATATACTAGGGAATATTACTGTTAAGATAAATACTTTCTAATTCAGGGTTTATTAGCACATCATGTAGATTTTGATAATGAATACCTAAAAAAGTAAATACTCAGTTCCCCAAAACTGTAGCACAAAGCTGACTTTTTCATTAGGTACATATGAAAGAAACATTTACAAAACTACAAATTAAAATAGGTAAGTTTCATTAGAGATAAAATTTTAACATCAACCTAAGAGAAATCATTCACATATCAATTTTATAACAATATATCATTTTATACATATATTCGGGAAAATACACATTTCTTAAGAAAGAAAGTTAAGACTAGATTTCTATATTTTGTCATCATTTCCTCCAAAAGGGGAAAAGCAGATATTTCCAATCAATTCGAGGATACAGATATAAGAGTTATCAATTTTACTCACTCCAGGGTATTGGCTGGCGTGTGGTGTTAGATTCTTAAAGGCCCATTGGATGTTCTGGTGAGAAGCCAGTTGCCGTGTGAATGCAGGAGACTGCTCACAGCAGAGCCTCAGAATGCCGTAGTAGGCAGGCAGCATCCCACGGTTAAAAAGCACCACATCCTGATCATCATGGTCAGCAAGGATGTAATTGAAGGCAATGTTCTTGGTTACCACTGGGTTCTGAACAATAAGGCGGATATTCTCTGGACAGTCAGCACACACATTGTACCAAAATGAAAGCAAAGCCTGTTTATTGTGATTTGTAGCTATTGCTGGCTCAGAAAGTTTAGGCTGGAAAAGGTTCCACAAATCCATGAAATATGTGGAAAACATCAGCTTCTCAGTTTTGGAAATTAAACAATAAGTCATAAAGCTAAAATAGGGCACTAGCTTTGTAGTGCCATGAACAGCAGCATCAACATAAAGTTTGGCTCTTGAGAGCAAACCAAGGAGCACGTTGTAGACCTGATGTAGGACTACTGTTGTGTCTGGACTGAGTGGAAGGTCACGGGTTGGGATGTGCAAAGACCTTGTTGACCGGAACATCTGGCGGAATGAATTGCTTGGTATAAGGGACACCAGAAGATAAGCTGCAGCTATAAAATGTAAAACAAAACTGTCAGATCCTTATAAAGATAAAAAGTAGACTGAAGAGCAGTCATTAAACACAGTCACTCTTCCCTTTAAAAATTAAAATGAATTAAAAATTAAGGGATATGAACATCTCCTTTATTCTTTCTGTTCTACCATTAGCCCCGAAGAAAGACCACAAGGAATGACACTTTCCATTCTGTCACTGTTATTTTTTAAATGGCAACAAACAATCAAGGTAGCATAAACCGTTTTTAAACCCCTTTAGCTTTCCCAAGATATAGAATTTTCCAACTATGCGTTTCTATTTCATTTCTTCTTAAAAAATATTCTGGTTTAATAGGGAGTCTGAGACTTAAGACTGTACGTCAGGATCAGAGCATTTAATGGTAGCATCTTAGTTTTCTTGTTTATAAAATAATTTACCATTACAGATAATGGTAAAATGTACTTACGTTGTAAAAACAGAAAAATAACTTTTATCTAAAAGTGTTTTGTAATATTTGAGATTATATATGCAATTACAGAAACTGGAAAATCTTTAGAGCTTTTCCATACACTAAATAACCAGAAAAATGTTAATAAAATCTGTGCTAGTAATTCTGAAAGGTCATGACTCATCATTTAAGTCTACCTATAAAAGCACTTACTATGAACAAAGAATTGAGTTTTTAATGAATATCATCTCACTTATTATTAGCAATCATTCTCAAGGTAGAGAATGTTACACTGGAAAATTTGAATCTTGGAGAAGCAAAGAACAATGTCACACAGACAAAGATGAACCCAGATTTGGCCTTGGGAAACCAATGATGATGACAAGGACAATAATGGTAAAACAATAAACAATAACAATGACAAAAATTGTTAATATTTATCAAATGCTTACTATTCCATTATAACTATGTAATAGGCAGTACTTTTATTACCCTCATTTTACTCAGACTTGTATCAGCCAGACAAGGCCTGCCCTGGCAGCCTAGCAGATAAGGCCAAGGATAATAGTCTACCAGCATCCCAAGGACACATGTTTGAGACCTAAGGCGGGGGAGGAGGGAAGCCAGGATGAACAACAAAATAAAATGATTGTTACTTTCTCACTTCCCTCCCTGCCTGCCTGCCTACTCACCTTCATTCCTGCCTGTTGTCTTCCTTTAACAAAAAAACAAAGCAAGACTACCCCATACTATATAGCTATTGATAGAGTTAAAATTCAAACCCAGATTCTCAGACTCATGAGCTACTGCTCCTAACAATATTTATTCCAGTCTCTTTAAAGCCTCTAAGAATTAAAGGAATTTACAACCTTAAGGCTGTTAATTCCTTTAACTTCAGATATTAAACTGTTATCTTAACTCATTCAATATGTCTACTAATTCTCTCATTCTACCTACAATATGATCATTTCTATCATATTGCCAAAGCAAATAAAGTTAAGGTTGTCTAAATTTAATTTTATTTTACACACTTATTTCAAATTAAACATGTGTAATACTCCATTTCTATATATTTTTTTCACCTATATATTGCTCTGGTTAGCTTATTTTCAGTTAGGTTCAATTTTGTATGTATTTCAAATGTAAAAACCTGGCATGTAGATATTTTGATCAATTGTATATAACTGCAACTAAGAAAAGCAATTCATCATTAAAAAAATTATTGTTTATGTACCATTAGCTCAACATTTTATTATAAAAAAATCAAATACTGACACATCTGCTGATGTATAGTTTGGTCTGCCACCTCCAGCTCTACATCTCTTCTGGAGCTTGGGGAGAACAACCAAGTTGAATAACTTAAAAAATAAAAAGCTTCCTTCTCTCTTTTCCTGACTTCTTGGCCTGCCTACTCTCACCATTCCTGCCTATACCTTTCCTTTAAAACAAAACAAAACCTCACTAAAATTAAAAATTAAGTTAAAAAAATTTCAAGCACAATGAAAGACTGCAAAAAACTCAGACTCATAAAACCTATCACTTAAATATTACAAAGAACATTTATTTGCCTTTGCTTTATCACAGCCAACAATTAATTTCTATAAAAGCTATCTGCTTTTAAGTAAAAAAATAAATTGTGTTGGGGAGAAAAAATACAACTTTTAAATTAAGTTCCTCTTTAACAACAATTAGATTATGGAAGAACAGACCACCTTGCTAAATACTGCCTTTCCTATAACTGATGAGTCCCTGGATCTACTTTTAAACTAGAGAACTTAGAACAAATCTACTATCATTTCTATATGGTAACTCTTAAACTACAGATTTCCCCAGCTATCTAAAAGCAGAAGTCTTATTTGGTATGATTTGGTAGATTACTTTTGGGAATGCTCAAAACTTTTTCTATATGAACTAATAATGGTAAACAACCCTATTTTAAGATACTATCACGGCTCCATTTTTCTTCTTTTTCTTTTGACTAAATATTCTGGCATTTCTTCAAAGAATTTTATAGGATTTAGAATTATTTCTCTATCCTTTCTTCTACCCAAGTTCCTTTAATTCTTATTCTCAATTACTTTGATTCTCTAAAGGTGCAGGTATGAATGAAAGTGAGCAGAGGCAAGCAGGCAGTCAGGAAGAAAGAGGAGGAAGTAGCACTTTATTTTATTTAGCTGTTCATCTTGGTTTTCAGCCCCAGACCCGGTTCCTTGGGCTATGTGGCCTGCATTATGAACCAAAGGCAGCTGACCAAACTGCTATTCCACCAGAGCGTGCTTGACTCTAATTTTATTTTCAGTTATATTGATTATTTGTGTCCCTTTTTCAATACATTATATTATCTAAAGCACTTTTTCATCTTACTATAGTTTTCATTATCATTTTTAAATGATGTATAATGATAATTTATTTCTTAACGGAACATCCGATTTTCAGTTTTTCACAGCTATAAATAATGCTGTTGGGTATCCATGCCCTTCACTGGATGACTTGACTTACATTAGAATCCTGGAAATGTTCTTTAGTTAAAAATGAAAGAATATTTTTAAGGCTCTTGGAACATATTGCTGCAGTGCCTTTCAGAAGGATATTAACTTATGTCACTGCCATGTATGGGAATATCATTTACCCAGCACCCATAAGTATTAGGTTAAGAGCGAGCTTAAAACTTTGGGGGATGGGTTTCAATATAGATTTTTCACTATTTTATGGTCAAGAGCCAGAACACAAATGTTACACAGCATACATGTCAGCTTTTATAAAAATCCCATTACCTATTGGGTTAATTAAACTGGCAGAAAAAACAAACCTATGAGCAGAGTGCTAATGTCAATCCATGTGTACCACCCACGACAGGTATTTTCGCTGAAATAAACCTTTTATCTTAGAATAGGTAGAATACAGTTTCCACATGCCCCCTGATTGCATTTCCCCTATGGCTACTTAAAATCTAGTATTGCTATCAACATGAACTATCAATGATGATGTTAACCTTAATCATTAACATTTGAATTAATGAATTATTGCTTGTAAAGTATCTTCACTTTCCCGATCTCACGTCCTCTAATAACTGAAAGCAAATCACTAAGCTCATACTCAAAGAGTGGAGAGTTAAGTTCCACTTCTTTGGGAAAAGGATGTACATAAATTATTTGGAATTCTTCTGTATGAGAAATTTGTTTCTTCATTTATTTATATCAGCATGGACTCATGGATATTTATTTTATATTCTGGGTTACAATCCAGCGCTATGCTGCTGTTTTAGTCAAACAGGCCCAGTTTTGGTCAACATTCACACTGCTTGTATTCCTTAGACAAACCATCATCATTTATTATTTGATTTACATTCTGGTGATACAACATTCTCCAGAATAACCTTATATTCCTTCCCCCGGTCCTAAAATAATCCATTTAGGCAAGCAGCTGTGATATTAAATAGTGATGTTTAGAAATGGAGATCTGTTTGTTCTTACTAGACTAGAGTGTCCTTGATTCTAGGTACTCTAAGTAGACAGGAAACACTATTTTAATAAAGAGATTTTAAAAATTAACTTATTTTTGAGTATTATCAAAAGAGAACATATTTCTATGCTTATTTACAAGAGGCTTTTTAATTCTGAGAAATACCTATTTTTGGTGTTTGTCTATGTCTGAACTACACAATAAAGGTATTTTTCATTTAATTTCTGAGATTTTAGCAAATATTTTCTCTAAGCTTGCTCTATGTCATCATTACTATTTTATTCTGCCTTCTCAAGCTACTTTTAAGATAGGATTTTCTGACCCTTTATGCTCTTCACTAATGCTGTTGTCACTTTATCAAGCAAAGAAACAAAAATGGTAGTGGGGATGTCACCCAAGATAGTACATAGCTTCCTATCCTTAAAAAACCAAAAACACTGTAGATACTTGTAAAACACTGTCATAGGTTTCTAAAGACTAACAGAACTTTGGCCTTTAAGAATAATATCTCCAAGAGCCTTTTGCACTATACAACAATAGGCATTTTGTGATGATCTTAAAAAAAACAAAAAAGCGCAAAATTTGGTTTAATAAATGTTTTGTTAAATTTTGAATATGTGACTTACAAGTCCTGACTCTAGGGTAATTGTGAGCCAAAAGAAACCGCTCAACCCAGTTTTCCATATTCTGTAGAACCCAGCTGTGTGCCAGTTTATTTCGGGGTGTCTGCACTGCCAACCAATCCAGACACTGAGAAGGATTGTATTCAATTACCTACAAATAAAATGACAAGAACAGAATATAAGGCCAACTGAATGAGCAGTTACTTTTTTACTTACTTTTGATATATGCCATTAAACACTTACAGCTAAAATAGCTTTTTGAAAACTAGAGCCTAAAAGAAGAGTCATCCATGTTTCCCTCCCCATTTTTAAGTTACTTACTTGTATCAACATGAAACGTTCAGGAAAATTTGTTATTAGTTTACAAGATAAAATTAAAATAACCAAGGTTCTAACAGAACAAAACTGAGATTGCAATCATTTATAACTTGTTAAATTTATATATTTATTTATTAGTACTTTAAATTCTCTAAAGTTTCTCATCTTTACCTATCTTACTGCATGCCCGATCTGTTACTGTGAGAATGAAAAGCAGATCACTATATACTGCTGTGGGAAAAGGGCATCTTACGTATCTATAGCAGGGGTTGGAAAACTATGGCTCATGGCCCAAATTCTGTAGCTTGTCTGTTTTGCTAAGTTTTTATTGGAACACACTCATGCATAATCATTAATTTATTACCTATGGCTGATTTATGCTCAAACAGCAGTTTTTTGGTTTCAACTGAGACCTTATGGCCCACAAAGCCAAAAAAATTCACTATCTGGCCAGTTAGAGTGAATGTTTGCTAATTCCTGGTCTAGAGAGTGGGCTTTCCCAACATTTTGTGACCTGAGCAGTAACTATGGAAGAAAAGTCACAGGTATTTCCTCTACCATGTCTGACAACTGATGAAAACACCTGGTTTGTATTTCTATGGCTTCTATTGCTTTATAGAATCTTTTTTGAGTGTAGGGTTATTTATGAATCTAAAGTGTGCTTATAACTCTATGAGAAAGTCTTTAAACATTGGGAAACTAGTCAAGAACTATTTATTCCTCAGCCCCCTCGGCTCCCAAGCCTTCTGACCAAAGCATTTCATTTCCCCTTGGTCTTTAACTTATTATACCCATTTGGGATACTCAAGTAAGAAACTGGTACTAAAATGGTTCTGACTGTGTTTTAAAAATAAAATACTCAGGGAAAAATGTACTAACACATTTGTATTAAGACCTACCTCCCATATTCTCTGCAGAATGTAAGATGCAAAGGGAGGCATTCCTGGAGGCCCACCAGCAAACTCCATTAGCATAGTCAACAATTTAAAGAAAGGATTGGCTGCCTGTAAGAAACAAACATGACTGTGCATTTAGATCTACATGAATCCATTTCTTACAGAAGAATAAGAGACAACTCTTGTTCATAAAACATTTAAATCTGCTGTTAAGATTAGCAGAGTTCAGTAATTCAACTACTATAAAACAGCAAGATCAGATGCGGATACAAAATCAATTGCATGGGAACCAACATAATAGAAAAACATGGACTTTTCTGGGTGTCAATTTGGAAAAAAAAAACTAGTCTAATGAAAAATGCTAATAGAAAAATTGAGATTAAAAGATTCCTGTAACATTCTTTGATCTCTGAGGTATAATTTGACACGTATTTCCATTTTACAAAACATTCCTACTTTACAAAAATAAATTTTATATAGTACTATATTTTATTTTCCACACATCTCTCCACCTGTGCAGAATTCTGGCTATTCTACTTTTTTCTTGTGCACATTATGATACATTCTTAAAACTTAACTTTAAAATTTAATATCTATCTGGCACTCCAACAAACTAAACTTATATGCAAATTTATATTTAACTGGGAAAATTAATTTGTGATAAAAAAAGACACTAAGTAGTAACTCAGTTTTCATGTACTGGTGTAATGTTGATTCCCTCCCTCCCCCAAAATAATTGAAATTCATTTGAAAGCACAATCAGTGCTCACCATTTTAAAAATATAAGGCAGGCAGACCATTGTAGCTCAGGCAACTAAGGCGCAGGCCACGTAAAACCTATAGATGCAGGTTTGTTTTTTTACAGGTGGTAAAAAACAAAACAAAAAAACACTGAGTTAACAAATGTCTACGTACCTCAGGAGTCAATTTTGCTATTGATGTGAAAAGCATAGATACAATCTAAAACAGAAAAAGGAAGAATCAGAAAACCCTTTTAAAAATTACCAAAAAAACTTTTAAGACTGTTCATGAACACTTACATGTTCTGCAAGTCGATTATTGTAACGGCATAGGCTGAATATCAGATTACAAGTTTGTCTTATATTGATGCCATCGCGAATATGTTGAAACAAGAAGGGAAATCCCTGTTAAGAGCAAAGTTGTCATTAAGAATGCTGCTAGTTTTGCAATGACAAAATTTTCTAATATAAAGAAGGTATTACCTTTCCTCCTGTTAATGCTGCCATGTCAGTCTGTGACAATGTCAAATGCCTGAGGGGAATAAAATAGTGGAAATAAGTTCTTCTGTACAACTTTATAATTATCTGTGTCATGACAGGCATTCAAACTACTGATATAATTATAAATTATCATAAAATTACTTTTGAATTTTTTCTAACTATACTTGCTATCTTGACATCTTTCAGACAAGTTTCAAGATTACAGAATTGGTAAATAAAAAGTCCAAATCTACTTTATTTCCATTTCATTAACCCAATATTTTGGTATATTACCACAGAGGGTATGTATAATTTAGAGCTTTTTTTTGATATGAGGGTCTTCAAAATAAAATGAACTTCTAAAAAACTAGACTCTTATTTCCCTATTTAAAATTACTGAACATTTCTTTAACTCTTTAACTTGTTATAGAAAATTTCAGACACATACAAAAACAGAATAAAGTATCCCACTGCTCAAATTTACCAATTCATGTCCAGTCTTGTTTCATTTGTACCTCCTACTCACTCAATATGGATTATTCTGAAACAATTAGATATTTTATCATTTAATCCATAAATCTAGGTATCTCTAACAGAACATTTCAAAAATAGCACTAGCAATATTCACACCTAAAATAAACCAACAATTCCTTATTATACAATAGCCAGTAAGTGTAGAAATTTCCTTAAATTTCTCAAAAATTTTGCCTAATTTGTTTGAATCAGTATCCAAATAAGGTTTATATCTCTTTTAGTCTACTGGTTTTGCCTCTGACTTTGTTTTTATCTTGCAATTTATCTGTTGAAGAAAGCAGGTGGCTTGTCTTGTAAAATTTTCCACATTTCCATTTTGCTGATTGCATCCTTGGGGTGGTGTTTTAATGTGCTCCTCTGTCCCCATATTTCCTGTAAACTAGGTAGTTAGATTTAGAGATTTGATCAGATCCAGATTCGACTTTTTAATCAAAATTACTTTAAAGGCAGTGGTGCAGACTTTAATCAGGAGACACACAATGAAAAACTTTCTTTTGTAACATTTTCAATCGATGATCATTTCCTAGATGATTATTTACTCTGGCATACAAAAATATTGATATTTCAACATTCCTTACCCCTTTATTAGCTCATGGAAAAAACTTCCTCTCATTTACCATTTTGTTGCTCAAGTATAATTCTTGCAAGTAAAAGAGCAGCTTGATCTCATTCCTTGATTTCCAAAATTGTAATTTGGTTTCCTAATATGTTCTAAAAGTTGCCATTAAGATTTTTTATTTTAATTGTTTTTAGGTTATCATTATGAACTCAAAAATTCAAACATATATTTCAGTTCATTTGCCCAAAGTTGTTTAATGTATGACCAGTAGAAACCTCCTTAAGATGGTTTATACCCTTTGACCATGACCTCAGTGTTCTTTGATAGACCACTTTACTTCCCCAATGTGACAAAACATTCCAGGTTTCTCGTTGATTTCTTGTCCAAAAACTAGAATTGGCTATTTTTCCACAGACCCCTATATTTTTTCAGTGAGAAATGATATACAGAGAATAGAATCTAGATGTCAGGAATACACAATAATTCTGGGTTGGACAGATTTCTGGGCATTTCGGAAAACGGAGTTTTTATACCATGAGCTCTACTGATATTTCCAAAATTAAGTTTAGTTTTTAAAAAGTTATGTTAAAACCTTCAAATTTCACTGGAACTCTGGTGGTAGGTGTGGTGTGAAATATAGACAGAGAATTGATTTCCATATTCTAAAATGAATATAGCATTATGAACAAAATAAATAATTACTACCATTAAAAAAAACCTTCCAACTATGCATTTGCTTTCCTTTGCTTCTAATGGCAGTAACAATTACTTATTTGCTCTTATCTATAACAAAGTTTCACAATTAAGAATTCTAATTATATTACTCTCAGTATAACTAGTAAAAGTTTACAGTGGTTTTACAGTAATTTTGGTCCTTCGTGTATAGTCCACTAGAAATTTACAGTTAACATATTTTAAAAGTCACAGAAATTACTCTCCAATGGCAATGGCACCAAATATAGGTAGATTCAGTTATTTTGTTGATACTGATTTTTAGGGACTTGTGTTTTATTATTTAAGTATTTACATGATTCCAAAATCAAATCTACAAAATAAAACAATGTATATTCAAAGGTTAGCTTCATTTCTATCCCTTCCAACCTGGTTTTCCCTCCCCTAACCATAGGAAACTTTATTTTAAACATTTTGTCTTAGTCTTTGATTTAAAAAAAAAGTCAATTCTTGTTATTTGTAGTGCTTATACTCTACAAAGTGCTGCAAACAATCGATCAATGAACACTGATTTATTACTCACTGGAAAATACAGGGTTAAGATCCTGTGAACCTCTGGGCACATTTGTTAACTCATTAATATGTTATCCTGCTTTATGTGTTTCTTCTTAAATAAAAATATAAATTATTTAATATATAGTTGATTTATTAGCATTGACCTCAGAGCAAAAGGCACTATAAACCACATCTGAATGAAGCTTACTTAACATTTATTATTTTTTTTTCAGTGAGGCACATTATAAGCCTTCTTGGGTTAAGGAACATTTAGACACCAGGCGCTATGCATGGAGGCAATTTTAAACGGTCAAATCAACAATAAAAAAGATAAACGTGAAAAATATGGCTTAAATTGTGACAAGGACATTGTTTACAATATGGAATTAAAGTAAAAAGGCAGAGAGTCACCATGTCTGGCCTCAGCTGGGAAAGTGTGTGTCCGGCCAACTAAATTTCTTGGCCATTCTGCACGTGTACATTCCGAAATCCACAACAATTATAAAAGTTCCGTAAGTACAAATTATGGAATTACAGGTAACTTCTAGCAACTAGGTGAATTCACAAATCTGAAATCCAAGAATAATGAAGATGCCTGCTGCCTCATGATCCCCCATAGCCTTCCCTTTCTTTAAAAGGTAGCATGTTACACAAACTTTTATCCACTCGTTTTTTTTTCACTCAGTAATTTTATCCTAAAGATCATTCCATAATAATACTGCTACATTCCATATTTCCTTTTTTTTTTCAGTTAGAGAGCACTTTATTGAGGGATGCCCTGTATTTTCAACTAGTTCCCCCTTGGCAAATATGTCTAGTCATTAGCAATTACAAACACTGCTCAAAAAATATCACTGCATACATTTCTACTACTTCAAGGCTAGATTCCCAGAAGTGAGGTATATAGGTTAAAGGATGAATACACATATAGTTTTGCTAGATATTTTACTATATATTTTTTCGTGTATATTTCTAACATGACTCAGGCAAAGTAAGAGTTTGGTACAAAGAAAATACTTATGCCACAAAAGCTGATTAATAGTAAAGTGTTATTATTTGAAAGAAATTATGTAACAAATACTGCTAGTAAATAGTAGTAAACAATTATATAAAAGGAGTAAAACCAAACATGTGTTAAGCATTCTGAATGTTGAAACATTTCACCTTTCTGAGCGAGACTGTTCAACCAAAAGAGCAACTAAAGCTATCATCTTTTCAAGGGCAGCTGGCCTGTATTTTTCCTCTGCCAGAGAGAGGATATCTTCCTCCTCTTCTTCTTCTTCTCCTTCTTCCTCTGATAACACTTCAACTTGAGGCTAAGAAAGAATGAAATTTTAATATATTAGCTTAGCATTATTAAAAGAACAAATAACTTTAAGTAGAGACTGCAGAAGCATTTATCACAAAAAACAACACTCAAAGCACTAATCCTAACTTTGAAAGTCTACACCATATTCACAACAATTTAGGCAGAACACTAAAGAACAATTATTCTTAAAAAAAAAAAAAAAAAAAAGTCAACCAATATTGTGTCTATTTACCTAAAGTGATAAAACCTTTGATAAATTATTTTTTTCTTACAGGCAAATCATTAAAAGATTAATATGATAAAATAATACTTCTTATTTAAAAGAAAAGCAGTCTAGGCACACTCTTGTGGCTCAGGCAGCTGAGACAGATGAACTGTAGACCACGTGAAGTCCAAGGATTAGGACTCAATGCCCTGGGTCAGAGGATGACCGAAAATAACCAACTAAATACAGTTTCTTAAATGCATCTTCCTACTCTCCCTTTTTTGCTCTCTTAAAGAATAGAGAGAGAAAAGCAGTCTCAGTAGGTAGCCTCATAGACCGGAATTAGATAATAACAGTCCATACTCAGAGAAGCATTATAGGATGAGTGGGTAAGATTTAGCCAAAGTCAACTCACTGTGATCTAAAACAAATTAACTCTATTATGCCTCAAATTTTGTTATCTATAAAATGGATGTAACAGTAATAATTAAATCTTAGGGCTGTGATATAGATTGAACAAGGCAGTGTAAACACAGCATACAATCCAATGCATTTACTATGGACAATAAACAATTCAATTAAAAAAAAAAGGTACAGGCAGGAAGAAGGCAAGCAGAAGCAGACAGGTAGACAGAGGGAGAATAAATACTTTTTTTATTTAGTTATTCATTTTGGCTGTTCTCACCAGTGCTAGGACACAAACCTGAGAGCTTGGGATGTAGAGGGACTATAACTAACCACTACTCCACCTAGAGTAATAATTCAACTGGATGAATAAACCAGCTATTTAAATTTTGAGGACTCTGGACAATCTTAACAGTAAAGGACTTTACACTATCAACAGCACTTCACAGCAGGTGGTGGCCATTTTGCCTATATGTATTTGTTTTGCTTCACGGCCTTACCAGTGAAAATGTACTAAATGATTTTCTCCTCTTACTACAGCCATTAAAAACATCAACCAAACTGAGTCCCTTAAAATTATCTAGTATCAGGGTTAGAAGGGGCTTTGAAAAGTTCAAACATCTAACCACCTTCCATGATACAAACTTGAGAATATAAATTCTAAATCCCTGATATGAAGGAGAATTGTACTTACATTTTCAGGTCCTTTGGTTCCCATGTAAAAATGCACCATTGTAGATATGGCTTGCAATGAAAGCAAAAACTGGCTCTAAAAGTAAAAATAATGATTTTAAAAAATATTAAAAAGGAACAGTTACGTCTTAAGTACTGAAAATAGGTACACAATGTCAGAAATAAACAAGATAATAGCCTCACCTCTTCTTCACCCATTTTGGCAAATTCGTAAAGGAAGGCAAAATACTCTGTAAGATGTTTACTGTGAGGCTTTACACCATGTTCCATAATTAATAACAGAGTTCTCACAAATCGAGTGACACAGGAACGACCACCAATGTCTTCTACTGAGGCATCCATATCATCTGACCTGAAAACATAATTTTATCTTAGAGAAAGTATGAAGTCTGGAGATAATCTAAGAAAAGAAATATTTTTAAAAATCTAACTTTATCCTTCATCTTCCTAGTAATGAATACTCATTACAATAATTAAGGAACTGGATTCCAATTACTGTGTCTGGCTGAATGACTCCAAACACAAAGTTACTTATAGAGGATTTTGAAGATGCATTTAATTAAAAATAAAAGTTTTCCTTCTTGATCAGCAATATTACAGATTAAATAGAAGATCTTGGTCAGCTCTGATGGTCTGGCAGGTAAAGCCCGCTGTGTTTGGCTGGCACAAACCATCTATTTCCCAAGGGCACAAGATCACATCCCAGGGCCAGAGGGAACAACCAAGACAGACAACTAAATAAAAAAGTAAAAATAAAAATGCTTCTTCCTCCTCTCTCTCCCTTCTTGTCTATTTCACTTCTGCCTTCATTCTGGTTTCTTTAAAAATAAACATCTTAATATTTTGCAGGTAGGTATCAAAAGCTTAAAAATACATTTTTCAAAAGGTACTTCTTACCCATCTTCCATTCCTGGTTGTAGATAGAGATGAGCATGCACAGGTCTAAGTCTTTGAATCACATGGATACACAAACGCTGAAACATCTAAAATCGAAAAGACAGCAAACCTAAGAGCTAACTCCCATCAGGTAACAGAGATATTGAAAAATTAATTAACATGATTCAAAATTATCTGGCATTCATTTATATTTTACCCACAGATTACCTTTTGACATTCTAGAGTTTTTCTAGAATCTCAACTATAAATTGAAGATGTAAGTCAAAGTCTGAAAAGCAATATTCACCTTTATAGTAAGGGAAAAAACATGGAATCACAGGCTTCAGTAATAGAGATTACCAAAAACAAAGTTCATAAAAACATTTTTAACAAGTGGAAACAGAAAATTCAGCATCCATCTCCTTCAGGAGAATGGTATACAGCTAGACAGAGGTTTATACTAGGGTTAATGTCTAGAAGAAGGAAGATTTAAGTTTACCCAAAAGAAACATGGGTAAAAAATAGCTGGGAATTCTCTAAGATGTAGAAATATTCAAAGGTACATGAAAAGATGTTCCACGTCATTATTAGGGAATTGTAAACTAAAATTATAATAAGATACTATTAGTACCAATAGTATGGCCAAAAAGGTAAGTATTGAAGATATAGTGAAACTAGAACCCCCATATATTGTTGGTAGTAATGCAAACTAGCACAGATTCTATGAAAAACACTTGATAGTTCCTAAAAATGTTAAACATAAAGTGACTATATGACCCAGAAATTCCACTTCTAGATATATATCTCAAAGAATTGAAAACTTATCCACACAAATACCTGTGTAAGTGTTCATAGCAGCATTATAAAAAAATGCCAAAAAGTAAAACATGTGAAATTTTCATAAATTGTTGAATGGATGAGCAAAATATTTGGCAAGAAAAAGAAATGAAAATAAGAAACAAGCTACAACATGGATAAATCTCGAATCACTGTTAAATTAAAGATGGTCACGAAGACCACATACTAGTATGATTTCTTTTATATATTAAATAGTCAGAAAAGGCAAATACATAGAGACAGAAAGTACATTAGTGGTTGCCAGGGGTTGGAGAGGAAACAAGATAAAATGGAAGTGGCTACTAATAGGCAAGAAGTTTCTTTTTGGGGTGTTATAAAATCAGATAGATGGTTGCACAAGCTTGAGAATATATTAAAGACCAGTACATTTTACACTTAGAAAGATTTTGGTGAAATTTTATGGCATAATTACCTCTCAATCAGGAAGTGGCATACTTCAGACTACATTTTTGGTTTTGAGTCCTAAGTGTATATAGATATTAAAATTCTTTATCTTATTCTTCCAGTGATTTAAGGAAAAGAAACTGATTCATGTGACTATAATGAGTTACATACTATTTATTTAATCTTCAAGGTCATTACAGTACTCTATCATGTTTAGAATATCTAACAACCCAAAAAAGAATCAGTACAACTCAGAATCAGTACAGCAAGAAGGATACGAGAGAACAGGTAGCTATGCTTTTCTCCCTCAAACCAGGGTATGTGCATGATTTTAATAACCTGATTGAAATAACAGTTGATTTGGAAAGAGAGGTTGAGAGGTTGGTGAAAATATCAAAATGATTTTTAGGATAAGAAAATCAGTATTTTGAAATTAGTTTCAATACTGAGTTAAGATTTTTTTTATAAGCAAATTTAGAATAACAAACTTGAAAGGCATTTTTCAAATAATTTTCTTTTCCCCTTACCTGTCTTACAATTTGATTAGGGCACTTAATTAGTATCTGCATTGGCCACCAGTCATCATCAGCCATGCGGTCCAAAAACCACTGTAAGAAAATAGTACGATTTTTAACAGTCAATCAATATTTGTTAAATGAGGCAAGAAATCTCATAAGGTAAATTACATCTCAGTGTTTCAGTTATTTTAAGCTTTTACCAAAATAGCTTCTTCAATTGTTAGAAAATCCAAAATCTGAAATGTCTAATGTCATTATCAGGTCATCTCATTACAGAATTCCATGGATGCCATTAACATCATAGTCCACACTTGTGAGATGGCATTCTGCATTTCTTATCACAGCGAAATGGATAACATTTTCCTCTTAGACATTGTACACATCACACTGTAGAATCTTCAGTTCCTATTAATTATATGATCTGAGTATGTTTCATTTTCTTTCTGTTTAAAAATAAATTATGCTGGTGCAACCTAGGGAGTAGTATTATTTTGGAGTTCAACTCCTAGCCACAGTGGGAGACCGACCAGTGTGAACAACTAAATGAAAAATAAAGTGCTTCTTCCTCCTCTCTCTTCCTGTCTGCTGGCCTATTATACTTTCTTGCCTGTACCATTCCTTTAAAAAAGCAAAACGTTATGCTGTCTCGATAATAAAAGCCCAAAAATCCTTTTTTTTTGCTAAGATAACTAGCCATTGATTTCTACATCTCTCTTAATCATATATTTAACTTTTCTATAGAATGTACCACCTATTTATGCATATATGCAATTACAGACAAATGCAGAGAACTTTAACTCCTGGAGAGAGTTCCAGAGGCTAAAAAATTTAGTAAAAAAAAAGGACCAAAAAACAAACTGGAAACTTTATCAAAAACAAAACAAAATGATGTAATAAATCCTCTGGATCCATCAAACAACTTTTAAAAATCTTTGTAGGGTCTGGGGGGAGAAGAGAGAAACATGTTAAACAACACCAGGAGGAGGAAATCAGTCAGGGCCAGTATATGGAAAATCATGTAGAAGATAAAAAGAGGAGAAAAAAAGAAAGCAACTATTATTCATGAAAGGAGAGCTAAAATGGGCTTTGTGTGAATACTAACTCAACAAACCGATTTATGGTTATTAGATAATCACTTCATAGTGTTTATGATTATACTATTTTTGTTTTAAAATACTTTAGCTAAAAAAAGTGTGGTAGAGGGCAGTAGATGAAACAAAAAAATTGTATTTGCTGAAATTAGCTGATAGGTACATGTAATTTCATTGTATTTTTCTATTGTCATGCTTATTTTGAAACATTAATTTCAATTAAACAACTGAAAAAAAGTTTTTAAACATTACACCTTAGTGTGAGAAATTTACAATAACTAAACTGCATTGCTGCAAGGCATAATTAGACTATCTTCCATATAAGAAATAATCTTCAACTAATTTTATTTACTGCACAGTACACTGCTATCTCCCAATTCGGGAATTTTTTTAAACATATTCCTAGGAAGGCTTATAGAATTTTACACGCTAATAAAAGATGATATATTTTATTAGGATGACCATGTATGTTACGTAATCACTATCTGTCAGCAGATTATCTTTAGAAATGTGTCTCTTAATAATGCAATATGGGAGGAAATAAAATTGACATAAACTGCTCTTATAAGATATACATGTTTTCTTGAAAAGGAAGGAGAGATGTGTTTTTAAGATGCTAATGTTCAAAAGGAGGTAAGTAATATCTGACATAGATTTTTGAATTTTTTTTTTTTTTTTTTTTTTTTTTTTTTTTTTGCATTTTTCCCTTCTAATATATGGAGGGTGGAAAGCAAAGATTTTTCAATAACTTAAAACTTATTTAACTGGTATAATGGATTGAATACATGAATTATAACCTCTCAGCTCTCAACTAATTTTAGGAATAACTTACACTGTGTTCCCTCTGGTTTATATAGATTAACAATTTGCTATAGCTTATAAGTTAAGAATAAAACAAAACAAAACAAAATGAATCTAAAGTTACACATTGTTGGTTGAATTATTCACCTCACCTCACAAGCTGCTTGGCTATTATTAAACTGTTTGGTCAACAGCTCAATCCACTGAAGCATTGTGGGCTAAGAAAAAAAGAAAGAAGTCATTCAAAGAATAAAGATTGCTGAACCAAAGATAATGAAAACCGAAAGATAGCTGATAAATGACATAATGATACAAAAATTCACAAATAAAGCACATACCTTTTCTTTTGAATGAATAAATGTCTCTAGGACAAAGGAAGTGCTTAACTGTAAGAAAAGACAAAATTAAATTAAAAAAAGGACTTAATTATCTTTAATTTGGGGAAAAAATAGATCGAAGGTTTATATATTACCTTTGCTGTCATTAGAGACACGGCTTTAGGATCTGGTAGTGTACTGGGAATACAACTACACAACTGCCACATAAACCTGGAATTTAAAAATAATATGGTAAAATTCTCAAAGAACGTTTTTAAATATATAACAAAAATCTATTAAATTAATCAGGCTTACCCAAAATATGTATGTTCAAAAATATTTTTGTCTTGAAGAAACTGCATGTTATCATGCCAAATCCACTGAAGAAAAAGGTTAACATTATTAGCTATGAGCAAGTATGTACAATTCATTGTGACATTTAATACTATTTTTGTTGACAGAAAGACTTGTTCTAAAAGAAACAAACAAAAATACAGGCACTTAAAAATCTTGATTATTTTTCTATGTATATGGAATATGAAAGTCATTATTAAACCTGCTCCAATTTATCATTACTTTGCTGGCTACCTTAAGCAAGCATGCTTTTTAAAAATGTATTTATAAAGAGTTAAAAAATAAAACTCTGAAGTATCACCTGTCTGAAGAGTAAATATATATATGAAGACAACTGTTGTGTTCAATATTAATGAGAAAGGTTTACAATTTGAAAACTGGTTAAATAAAGTCACACTGGCAGGGCATGTCTTGGCGGCCTGGAAGTCTAATGCACCCCGGGAGCAGTTCCACATACACCCCCAGGCCCGGGATTCAAGAGCCCGGGGCTGAGGGAACAACCAGTGTGAACAACTAAATAAAAATAGTGCTTCTTCTGCCTCTCTCTCTTCCTGTCAGCCTCCTTGCCTTCATTACTGCCTATATCTTTCCCTTAAAAAAAAAACCACAATGGTAAACCTAAAGGAGAGATGTTATCCTTACTCCATTAAAAATAATGAAAAATGATTATTTCTTACTAGCCTTGTAGGAATGTACTGCTGATTTTAGTTTTTGTGTTCCTTTATCTCTGAGACCTGTTCTATAAGTTCCATAAAAATATTTTTAATGGAACAAATTTTTAATTATTGATGATACTAGCTGTATTTATTCACTCAAAGATTTTCAACTACTTTTACTCATTTGCCCAGCTCACTACTCTAGCCTAGAACCAGATCTTATCACATATTAGGGTTCCTGCTCCACAATGGCATTCAGAAAGCATATTTACCAAGTTGGTAAATGACTGCTTCACAGTTCTGGTCCTCTAGTATTACTAGGCATACAGCTGCAGCCCAAAGAGTTTGACAGCATTCACCCATCACTATTCAGTGCCTTTTCTTAGTAATGGGGCTCCATTCCAAGTTTCTGGCTTCCAGTAATGAGCTTTGCTCTAGACCCTGTGTCATAATTTTTGTCTCCTTTACCCCATAATAACTGAATGCTGCAGTCACCATTATCTGCTTATAAGAGTGATTGTCCTGTGGATTCCACCAGATTCAGTGCTTTGAATTCTATTCCAATTTTATCCCACAGATGGTCCTTTTTACACTATGTATCAATACAGTGTATATGGAGCCAAAAGGTTTTGTACAAGTGTGAAATTACTGTACTACACTGATCAGAACTTTCCCAGATATTTTCTGTATATCAGTCCAACTTCACCTTAAGCTATCATTCGTTGCATTTATTAATCACAGCTAGAGAAGTCAACATTCTGTTCCTAAAACATGCAAATAGCTCTATCCTTCCTCAGGGTATTTGTACATAAGGTGGTGTTGGTTTTTTTTTGCCTACAGTATTCAAATGATCAACTTCATGCTGTCAAGTTTCAGATTAAAGGTTAATATCCTCAAGTGTTTTCTGATGATCTCTTCCAGTAATCCCAGTCAACTACCCTTTTTGAGTACTTTAACTTGTATCCATGATAACCACTACAATTTACAATGTTTATTTATTTAACCAATTACATAATTCTAAAATTTTCTGCTTACATTTTTGGGGAACATCTTCTACTAGCTATATTTTAACTGTACAGACCTAAAGGAGAGAATTTTATTTTACATCTAAAACCTGTATTAAGGCTAACTAACAGCATACAATTATTGCATTAAGTTTTTTCTAAGTAAAATATATATGCAGGTAAACTTACTTTAATAAATTGAAATAATACAGGGAAAACTGGTTTAGGTTGAAATCATGAATATTCTAATACAATTCAGTTTGCTTCTCTTGTTATAATAGAGCAAAAGTTTAGGGTTCCCTTTAGTCACATAGTAAATCAACTGTTGTCAAAGAATAATTCAGAGTTTTGGGAGCCCTTCTGACCTTTACAGAGTATTCAGAAGGTCAAAACAATTTTGTTAGCAATATTCTAATGCTATCTGCCTTTTAAAACACTCCTTCTCTCTTGATTGAGCATACAATCAAGTTTTCCAGAAGCGGATGAATGATATCACAACAGACCAAAGGTAGAAGCTGTTTTAAGAGTCCAGCTGTCAGTAAATGCAATATTCTTTCAATAGACTCAATAAAGTATAAGTTGCAAAACCATATATACAAAAATGTAAATGTGTGGATATATATATATATATATATATATATATATATATATATAAAAAGAATCCAACTGTCTTTTATTAAATCAGATACTGGAGAGATTTGCACAAAATGTAAAAGGGGGCACATCCTGGTGTAGCAGTGGTTAGGTCAAATGCCTCTGAACATGCAAGCCACATAGTCCTGGGTTCAAGTTCCAGCTATGGGAAAGCAACCACTGTGAACAACTAAATAAAAAATTAAAAATAATTTGCTTCTTCCTCCTCTCTCTTCCTGCATCCCTGCCTATCTGCCTTCAGTCTTGCCTGCACCCTTCCTTAAAAAAAAAAAAAAAAAAAATTAGTGAACAGGAATGGTTTGGTTCTGAAAAATATTTTCATAAAATATTATTTATATTAGCATATATGGGTTCATTTTTATTATTTTTAAAAGAACACAAAATTTAAAACTCTAAAGTTCTCAATAACTTTTAAGAATATAAAAATTATGAGAACAAAATTTTAGAACCACTGACAAATAATATACATACTATTAAAAAGAAAAAATATATATCATAAAACTTCATTTAAAATTTCATTTTAGTTCACAAACTGACTGCTTGTCATTAAATACTTTGTGTCCTCCTCTAGAACAATATCTAGATTTGTCTGAATATCTTAAACAGTTGTGTAAATAATGGGTATTATAATCTATTTTTAATTTGGTTACAATGGTAGTTGGGAATTTTGTACAAATAGGTTTTATAGCTTGAAATCTACTGAAATATCAAATTATGCTGGTATATCTAGTTCGAAAGTTCAAAAGAGGATAATACTCAGTTTTTTGTTTCTTTTAAATTCGTAACATTGATAGGCAAGATATCAGTTAAAGTTGTTTGGGGAACAAAATCCACTGAATTTTAAGACCTGACAATCATAGTGCAATATTTATCAATCAGACAGTACAACCTCAATTGTCTGACTGTAAAGAGGACATTGTTGATAAAGTATATTTTTGGTAATTTTCCCTACTTTTGGCTGTATTTACAACACTAATACAACACACATTAAAAAATACTTCTTATAAATCTTAAAACATTACTGCCTATGTACCTTACTACATGAAGAAAATCCCGTTACTACAAATGAGAAATCTTCTATAAAAAACACTTCAAATATACTGTACACATGCATTTAACATGGAACTAAGTAACACTTGCAAATTCCATCATGCAATTTAAGAACATTAACAATTATTTAAGTTACTGTGAGCTTACTCTGATTCCATCAACCATTTATTTCTTCTTTTTCTTCAATGTTACTAATATTATCTTCAACTCCTTTTAAATCTCATTCAGTACATTCACCTGTTTTAGGGATTTCCATGACTATTTTGTAGGGATGTCTATTCTGAATTCCAGATCTTAAAATTGCCACAGCCTGATCTGACAGTACTAACACTTGCATAAACACATATGATCTTAAATTGCTGCTAAAGTTAAATTAACTTATACCTCTAGTAACTCTGATGAAACATCAAATTTGTATTCTCTGCCATCTTCTTCTTCTGGTTCCATTCGTTTGTAAAACAGCATATATGCACTGTGTGTCTTTAAGAGGCAAAAAAAAAAAAGTATGATACTTTTTCATACTGACAAAAAATAACTATACAAGTAGATAATATGTAAAATATGTATCACGTAAAAATGTACAAAAAATGGTTACCTTTTCAAAGGAGAAATCCATAAATTTATCTGTTACAGAATCATAGGTCTTGGTCTGTTCAAAAAAAAGTTTTTCTTTCTTTAAAAAATGGGTATACTTAGCTATAGCTAGTAAAATATTTCATAAACAGCTATTTTACACTTTATAATAATTTTGTTAAATAATTTTCAAGTAGCATTATATACGTAAAAACCCTCGATAGGTTTCTGGGCCAACCATACTTGAAAACAAAGGTTCAAAACAGTTTTTAAAGATACTTTACCCATATATCTATCTATACATATAGATAGATATACACACATGTATACACACATGTATAAAGGTACTTTACTCATATATGTAATATGTGTGTGTGTGTGTGTGTGTGTGTGTGTGTATAAAGTGTGATTAAAAAAAATGAACTTGAAGCTCCAGGGACTACCTTTTTAAGAACTTTGCTACCCTCACTTGTTTCTTTTCCTTTCTTTTCTTTTTGAAGGAAATATCCTAGGAATGAAATCTAAAGATGCAATCAATTCAGTAATGGCTTCAATGGTAACCCATTATTTACTTCCTTCTACCCATTTCCACAGTGTTAGAAATTTGCTTGCTTTTCTTTTACTAGAGAAGTATGTAAGTGCTCCAAAGAGTAAAAATGAAGCCCTTCATTAAAACTCAGAATACGAACAGTTATTTCAAAATAAGCACGGCCATTAAAGCAAAGAATATCTTTATCTGGGCTTATTTATGACATGAAAAAGACTAATACTTAATTTCTGAGACAGTGGTAATTTTTAAATGCTTTTAGAACACTAGTACTAGGATAAACTACCTATGGAAAAGTAAAATCACGACACTAATATGCCAACTTAATTGCTTTTTCTCAGGTACAACTGCTAATTTAATATGGTAATATGTTTTTTCTATGCTGTCATTATTTAACAAAGGTTGGTGCCATTTAAAAAAAAAGAAAAAAGCACTAAGAGCAATTCTTTATATTTCAAGCTAACTTCCTTGTCAAATATTTTTTATATTAAGCAGTGAAGTCATTTCTTTCTTGCTCTAATCCCAAAGCATTCAGATAAACAATTTATTCAATCATAATTCTCACTGGCAGTGTAATTCAATTCCTATAACTAATTTTTTAATTCTAAGTCTTTCCTTCATATTCAGACCTTCCTAATAAACTAAAGGCAGAAGTAGTAATAAATAAATATTTCCCAATGTCTGAAATATACATCAAATATACTGAACTTCTAATAAATAACAAATGAATACATTTCAGATTTAATCACAGTGATAAAAAAGTTAAGTTAAATGACTCTGCTATTGGATTTTATGACACTGCAAACCATGGGAGGTCATGAATCACTTACAATTTCTGAATAAAACTTACTGTCATCTCGCCACCAAAACACTCAGAAGCAAGTTGAGCAGAATCAAAAGGTTTTACCTCAGCATCATTAAAAAGATACCTAAAACAAAGCAGATAATACTGATGAAATATCTGAATATCTGTATCACACCTTTTTAAAATGTTTAATTACATTTAAAATTTTACAAATATTTAGATATATTGAAATGATGATCAAACTATTATTATATAAGATAAATTCTAATTAGGCTCTTATTTTGGTAACTCTAAGCTACTAGAAACTGGGAATATAAACTTGCAAATAGTCATAACCACCCTGAAATCTGACCGGTCCATTGACATGCTAGGACTAAGAAAAATATTCACATTCAAAGCAAGGAGTGGTGCACTCTGATGGGAGTAACGGTTGGGCCCACCACCTGTGGCCAAGCACAGGGCACATACATCCCAAGGACCCAAGTTCGAGTCCTGAGGTTGGGTGAGTCTGGGGTGAGGAGAACATTCAAGACCAAGAAACAAATAAATAAAATGTTTCTTCCTCCTTTCTGCCTGCTTGCCTACTCTCTTTTGTTACTGCCTGTACCTTTCCTTTCAAAAAAAAGATAAAAGAGCAAAGAATAAAACATTTGAATATATAAAACTATTAGAAAAAAATCAAGAGATGGGAGAACTATTAAAGACGAAGATGTCATTTCAAAATTTGTATTAAAAACAGATTCAAAATATATTTCTAGTAACATTCAAACGTACAAAAAAGTAAAAGATACTGTGGACATGAATGTAAAGAGTGAAGAATAAACAAATAAAAGCATTGTGCTAACAGCAATCAATTTACCAATGTATATTTTGTTCAGAGCAAGGCACACTTAGAAAAGTACCTAGCACAGATAAAGTCTCTATACATGAAACACTACATAAAACAGCATCTGAAGATGAAGAGACAGCTATTAAGACTGATTTAATGGCTTCCAAGCACTAATTCGATATAAAAGATATAAAGAAAGTGTATATTGAAGAAAGGTAAAGTGAAGAAAAGGGAGCATGCAGGTAACTTCTCTCATATATAGACACTGTAGTCACTTACAGGTACTCAACAAACCTACAGGTATTCAATAAACAGCTCTTTAATGAGAGCAAGATAGTTAAGATTTAGAAGGTGCAATGTGGTCTATGAATTCACAGTTGTATACAAAACTGTGTGTTTTTCTGAGGAGAGTATTCGAATTCTCAGAGTCTGGTGATCCATAAAATTTAAGAATAATCAATATATACTGTCCTTTTAAAGTCACTTTCATTTAAAAATTTTGTCTGCTCACTTTCCTAACTTTTTAGGAAGTTTTAAGAAAACAAAACATATGAAAGAGAAAGCTTGTATTTTAAAAACAGAAAAAATTAGATTTTTAAAAACTCCAAAGAAAACTCACCATTTATTATTTTTATAAGCATGTGGGTTGACTATATCTCTGATGAAGCTATAATAATGTCCACCATCTGCTGTTCCCGTATGAACAGTCACTCCTATCAAGTCATACTCATAGCTCTCTGTATCTTTTGAATGATCACTGACTTCCTTAAAACCTGAAATAATGTACAAAAAAGAATGTCAATAATTTTGAAAAATTCATATAGTGGCACCTCAGAATCACTTTATATAGTACTTTATATAGAGAAATAGGTACAGATGCTTTATACATTAAAATAGGCATAAATTACTTGCCAGTCTTTCACCATCCACAGCCAACAATTTTAAGGAATATTTATATAAAACATGGAAAAACGACCATGTTATATACATGGTAAATACATAATATGGAGAACCTGAATATAATATATATTACTACAAAATAGGGTGTCTTTGTTTAATCTGGCCTTTCTTTTTCAAATAACACAAAATGCTTCATTCAAGTTTATCTTTATTAGGAGTGTTCAGATTAAGAATACAAGATCTGATACTTTTTAGTTCTCATGCTAAGGAAAATAGAACATTATACTGGTATGAGGCTTCCAAATGCATTCAGCTAACAGAAAATCTGTATTAGAAGCTTTATATTGAGAAACAAAATAGACAAAAGATATACTTCTATCCCAAAGATTTAAATTTGAAAGGTAATCAAAAATCCTTAAAGAAAAAGAAATCACAAAATGGTTTAATAAGTTGGAAGACGGCATTAACTTAAGATTAGTAGTCTCAGTTCCACCGAAAAAGGAAAAAATATAATCAGAATCAAGAAGCTGAGGTGTTCCCTGGTAGAGTAACACTTGGGTCTGCTGCCTCTGGCCAAGGAAAATCCACAAATATTCCAAGGACCTCGGTTTGTGTCCCAAGGATGGGGAGAACAATCAAGATGGAACAACTAAATAAAAATAAAAATGCTTCTTCCTTCTCTCTTCCTGCCTGCCTGCCTACCTCTTCCCTTAAAAAAAAAAAAAAAAAAAAAAAAAAGGATCTGTCAGCAGATTTGCTAACTTGAATGCAGCAACAATTAGGTGGATAAGAGGAAACTGCCAACAGTGTGAAAATAGTGAATGAGGAATTTGGATGTACTAGGATCTGACTCTGAATGTATCATTTGTGACCTAACAAATGTTTTATCTTGGAAACGTGAAAAATAAAATGAAGCAGTTATTAGACAGCTAACTTTACAAATTATTTGAAGCGTTCTAAAAGATAGGATATAAACTCTCTTCTTAATCTTTATTGTCAAAACTTTTCATGTTTCCCAGCTCAGTTTTGACAAATTCTAAATATATTTACTAAATTCTACTTTGAAATTCCTTCCCTTAGCTCTATTCCTTTATAACTATAGTTACCTTCTTCTCTCTTCTCTTCAGAGTATTCTTTCTCCCTTGCAAGAATATCCT
The DNA here is from genome assembly GCA_004363575.1 of Solenodon paradoxus. Classification (NCBI taxonomy): domain Eukaryota; kingdom Metazoa; phylum Chordata; class Mammalia; order Eulipotyphla; family Solenodontidae; genus Solenodon; species Solenodon paradoxus. The sequence continues at coordinate 584,341 of RJWH01000495.1, forward strand.
AAACTTAGTATTTATACTTCTCATCTCCCATTTAGTGAGAATAAAACATTTATTGGATGTACATTAAATGCCATGCAGTGGAATATAAAGATTAAAACATGATTCTCTTTTCCTAAATCTTATAGAATAGGAGCTTCCTCAAACCTTAAACAATTAACACTGCCAGCATTCTTATTATGACAGAACTTCTTCAGCTATAGATAAATAACACATACATTTGAAAACCACTAGTCTTATGGAAGTACTAACACTAACAATTAGGAGAGAACTACTTATGAAAAAATTTGTGTCATCTGTAATTCACTGAATCTGCCTTCCTATTTCAACACCTAAATGAAACTGCTCTAATAAAGATAACTAAAGAATTTCAACATTATTTTCAATTGTGCTTACTAGAATTATCTTTCTCTTTAGCATTCAATACTTTCAACCACATTCCTTCTTAAGCTTTTCAAAATACTGACCCTACTATTCTTCTAGATAAGCCAAACACCTGGAGTCATTCTTGACTTTTCCTTCTCCTTCTAGTAGCTGACTAAAATAAAAACTTCAAATAAAAGGCAGAGTCCTTGTTCGAGCTTTCTCATATAAACTGCCATTTCTCTGTGTTGTACCAGATTGGCCTCCTCACACTCCTTTTATCATCCTTTAATCCTTTTCTATGGCCATTCAGAATAAACTTTTTCTATACCCCATGTGGTTATCTCAATTCCCTACTTTATACCACCTAATAGTTTTACATTGAATAAAGATCAAAACTATATAGCTATATAACAAAATGATCTGGTTACCACTTTCTGGCCTTCTAATCAATCCTCTACCCTAATTTGCTTATATTTATCCATCCTTCTCAGCTTAGCTCTCAGCTCTGCTTAAACATCACTGCCTTGGCAGACCACCCTGGTAGTTCAGGTGTTAAGTTCATGCCTGGGGAGCAATCCACATACAGCCCAAGGACCTGGGTTCACAGTTCAGGACGGGGGAGAACAACTTAAATGTACAAATAAATAAATAAATGCTTCTTCCTCCTCTCTCCATTTCTTCATCCCCCTAAAAAAACAAACAAAAACCCACTTTCTCATGAGAGTCCTGTCTGGTCCTCTAGATTTGTGATACATTCACCATCCTGTTTGATAACAGATATTTTAATTTCATGTTCCACATAAGACCTCTAAGACTTAAGTTCTACAAGGGCAAAACAGTGTTTATCTTGTTTACCACTGTGTTTCCAATGCCTAGAAAACTGCCTAGAACATAATATTACCATCTTTAAAACACTCCTATAAGATCCAATCTAGTCTTGTCAAATGTATGACTGACTACAACTTTGACAATCTTATTACAGAGACTTGCAAGAGAAAAAGAAAATTACCTTCTTTCCTGTCACTCTTTGCCATAAGAAAATCTTCTGTATAGGGAGTCATATCCAAACGTAATGGAAAAGAAAAGTGTGTGTTCACTTTCTCTTTCATCATTGTGACCATATTAAATGTATACCTCATAGTATTAAAACTCAGAATGCGAGGCAATTTCTTAAAGCAGGCTCTGGAAAAAAAATAGTTAAAAATCATCTTTCAAAAGTATTTTAGCTGTTCTCACTTGTATTTATATTATACTTCTTTCAATATACAATTCAGAGTAATTAAGAATTGAAATCATACTCTTATTAAAAAGTCCCCTCTCTGGCCACACCATGATGAATGTGTGTGAAGATGGAAGCAACAAAAAGGAGTGAATGTGTACTGCAAAGGCATGCAGGTCTTTGGTTCAAAATTTTCTTTCCCACATTAAATGAGAGATTGAGCACTTATTTTTGTGAACCAAAAATTGCAGTCAGGTTATATATTACTTTAGAGATATAACCCTAACAAGTTACTTAAAACCTGAGCTTAATTAACGATGTATGCAGTGAAGATTAAAGTACCTGCTCCTCACTACATTTAGAAAGTTGTCTGGCAAATACAATTTACATTAAGGGCTGCCTGATATAAGAACAGCAACAGCAAGTCAAGTAGTTACCTAAATCTTATGGTATGATATACTGCATATGAAGTATTTAAAAAGAAATTTTAATTTAAACAATATAAAAACTCAAATTTATGAAAAATTCATTTCAGGAAATAATTCTTCATTGTATGCAAAATTGAAGAGAATCACTTAAACCAAGCACTTAGAAAAGAAATAATTAGGGAGACAAGGGAGGTAGAGTAACGGTGTTACAAACAGGGCATTAAAAGGTATAAAAATTCATCATTGCTAATTATTTGGGAGACTGGCAAAAGATGATGTTACAGAAATATAAAGTGTCGAATAATGAGGGCTTTCCACATAATATTAAAGTATGAACTTTATCCTGAGCGCTAGAAGTCATCAAAGGTGGGCAGGGAGATCTTGCACTGTCAGGACATAGAAACGTAGAACTGAAAAAAATGAGTGTTTTTGTTACAGACTATTAAGACTATCAGACAAACAACAGTTGGGAGAGCATAGCAAGTATTCTTCAATTAAGATGATTTAGAAATTATTAGCACATCAGAAAAAAATTAATGTTAAATGAGTCAATGAAATTATTCAGGAAAAAATTGAATGAGAAAACCAGGGCTTTGAAGACAGCAGAATCTTTTGAATACTTACTATATTATTATAGACAACAAAAAGTATGGTAGGAGTACAAAAAAAATGAATAACTACACTGCCTCGGAGAGATGAGACAGGTATTTTAGAAAAACAGCAGAATATTAGCCTTTAAAAAAGTAGAATGTTTCAAGATCTAGGTTAACATATTTATTTTTACTTATTCCAACTAAAAAAAACAATCTCCAAAGAACATGACAAAGCCTCAATTATCTTTTGTGGCCTCATAATCCTCCACAGTATGAAACTTTTGACTGATTCCATTCTGTGTAACCCAATGAGTTTGTCTTTTTCCTTAACTGCCTGCACAACTATACTTTCATTTGAATACATCTACCCACAACCTCTCTCTTGCAACCAACTTAACTTGCAGAGATTGAAAAATAATTTCAAATGTATATTTATCTGGAAAAACCTTAAGCAATTTGAGTATCTCAATGTACGATGGCTTTTCATTCTCTGCTTTCAAACATGCTTACATCTGCTTCGCCTAAAAAACTCCCATTTGATCCTAAAATCCCTTGTAGATTTTATCTTCCTTGCTGATTATTTTTGCCAAACGTCTAAAATAAACAAGCTATATTTGATGCTATGTTACCTTTGACAACACTGCTTCTATTGCTACATATGACCAAATATTTATCAATAAAACACCTTTTGGAAACCCCCCTTTTTAACTATACTCAGCTGTAATTGTTTCTCTATCTCTTAGATTATGCTGAAAACTTCCTTCAGGAGCTTCCCCTAATTTTTGGGCCACCGTTCTATCCTAATTTTCTTTCTTTCCTGACTTCAATTCTGTTACTTCTCTCTTTTAATTTTAGTCTGACTTAGGTTTCAGTCCTTTACAACAGTTCTCTACTTTCGCAGGCAAATATTTTCGTAACTTCAGTCAATTATGTAGTTAACATCCAATCTAGATGTTAATCATTTTATGCCACTGTATATTACTATTATTATATTCTATAAATAGGTTAATGCAAATTCTCTAAGCAGGTTGGCAAAATCCTGGACTTCCTGCACACAGAAGGTAATTTCTCTTTTGCTGCCTTGATTCCTAAAAACAAAACACCTAAGACTCTTTCAACCTGTTTCTTTTTGTTATTCAATGTTCACCTATACAAATGAAGCATCTATATGCAACCATTGTCCTAAACCAGTCATCTTATGACTGGCTCTTAAGGAAAAAAAAAAATGTGGTTTTTTTTTTTTTAATTTTTAAATTCTTTAAAAATATTCTTTTATTTTAAAGGAAAGGTACAAGCAGGAATATAAGTGAGCAGAGGCAAGTACGTAAGCAGGAAGAGAGAGGAGGAAGAAGCATCGAATTTATTTTATTTAGTTGTTCATCTTGGTTGTTCCTCCCAGTTTGGGGACATACATATGGGACCTTGGCGTATATGGGGGCTGCACCCAACCCCAACTCTACCAAAATTTTAGATATTCAGAGGAGAATGTCTTCATTTCATGAGATTATCTATCATGCTCCACTAAGTGTATAGCAGAGTGTTAAGCAATCATAAGACCATGGTAAACATTTTTTTTTACTTTAGAGGACAAAAGAAAAATCTGAAAAAAATATAAGCATGCTTAAAAGTATACTTTGATAAATGAATAAAAACTCATGTGAAAATGAGCTCCTAGCAGTGGACCTTAACTTTAATCATACTTTTCATAAAAGTTTAACAATAATTTATCTCAACTTTGAAATTCGATGATTTATAAAAATGACAAAAATTACTCAGGAGCATACCTTTTTTCAGCTCGTACTTTCTTCCCACAATGAGAACAAGTATACATATTGTCACCTTCTAAAGTGTCTTTAATTGTAACTTCATCAAGAGATTCCTGTGTATAAAAGCACATTTAAGGGTTTCATATTACTGTTGTTCAGTATATTAAAAAACACAATAGGAAATCGTAATAATTTGAGCAGAATGCATAGAGGAAAACCTATGCTTAGAAAAAATGTTTTCCCTAATATTGACAAAATGTCTTATAAATCTTACTATGTTTTTCAAAAGAGAAAATATTTAAATTATGATTGGGTAAAAATTAGTTTTGTGATTAATCTTTAATTCTTGAATAGCACAGCAAGAATGGATGAAAACATTCAAGTTAATTTTCTCTGGAGATGACAAATATAAACTTGGTACACATCAATAGTAAAGCAGAAGAGGGTTTTGAAAATTCCAGTATTACTCACATAAATATTTTTCATATCAGCCACTTGGCACCTCACAGTATAAAACTCTTCAGCAGTCTGACTAACATGTTCACAATCCTGATCAATCAATAGTCAAAAATTAGTAATGTATTATGAAAAACTATAACATATGTTAAGGTTTAAAATAAAAAAGACTAGTAGGATACTTACCAAAGACACAACATTGTTTGTAATTACACCTCCAAACAAACTTTTGACGGTATTTTTCTTTTAAAAAATACAAACATAAATCAGTAATTAAAATTGAGAAACCTGGACAAATTCCAAAGAAACTTAATATTCTCCTACTGACCAGTTCCGGAGACATTTCTTCAATTTTGGTAATCAGATCAGTAAAAAACTCTGTCATATCTTTCTGCTCCCCAGTATTCAGAGGCTGCTTATCCATGGTGTATGTTTTACAGAAAGGTCTAGGATTATATGCCTTGCACTCACTTTCCTATGAAGGATGGGGGACAAGGAGAGTGGGAGAAGGTTATAAAACTATCAAATATAAATATGACAATAACCACAGATCCTTGAACAATGAAAGAATAAAAGGAGGTAATGGATGCAAATCAACAAAGAAAGGTTTGAAGTACTTCTACTTAATTTTTGTTTGATTTTTATGACATTTTCAATTTAATAGTCTTGGTACCAAGACATGCTTACATTATCATAAGTTAATCAGTTTGTATACTTTAAGTCTAAGAATTTCTAGGAAGGAAGTTGGGAATCAAAGGACACAGGTTTGTATTGTGAAGCATAAAATATAAGCCATGAATAAGTTTTACCAGACTTTTATTCACTAATTTAAAAGAGTAGCTTTGTTTTGTAAATTAAAAGGGAAGTAAAATCAGGGATGACTAGTAAATTTTTTTATTAAAAGATTTGTATTTAGTCTTTATTACCAGAATCTGAAAAATACAGAAATAATATGATATCATCTGTTCTCAATACTTTTTTATTTATGAGAGGAAGGAGGGAGAAGGGATAGAGGGAGGGAGGGTAGGGAGAGAAAGATGAAGCACTTTTATTTGTTTATTTTTGGTTGTTTTCCCAGTTCTGGGTCTTAAATATGAGTTCTTGAGCTTACATGGTCTACACCCCACCTGCTGGGGTAACACTTGAGCAACCAAGACATGCTCTACCTGTAGCATTTTAACAGTTGAGACAAGTAACTTTCAATGTAAGTGTTAAGTACCACAGACAGTTTTGGTTATTTGGAGACACCCTGCAATCTAGGGTCTCTTAGAGATGGTGAAAATCAAGTTGATTCTTGATCAATGACAATAGGCAGAAAGTGGAGAGGAGTGCTGTAGACAGACACAGCAATGAAACAACAGGATGACGGACTTCAAAGGGTTTATAGTTACCATAGGGTGAGGTCAGATAGAAGGACAAAAGACTGAAGGGCAGAAGGTAAAATCAGAGGCTATGTATTACACTGATGAACGGAAAGAACCACTGAAGAGTTTTAAGGCAAGGGAGTAATATTTTAAGATTTCCTTTTTAAATTCTTTTTTTTAAAAGGTAAGGTGCAGGCAGAAATGAAGGTAAGCAGGCAGGCAGGCAGGAGGAAAAAGATTGAAGAAGCGCTTCCTTCTGGCCCTGGTTCTTGAACCTGGGATCTCGGGATGCACGTGAGACTGCTCCCAGGATGTACTAGACCACTAGGCCACCAGGGTGTGCCCTCCTGCTTTTTTCAATACTTATTACTTCCATAGTTCTGGGGTGGGAATTAAGAAGGATAATTCTAAATTCTAAACCTAAGGGGCAAAGTAGTGCCCTGGAATGGGAAAACAATCTATTGAGAATCAAACCAATTACTCAAAGAATACATTAACAGACTATAGATGGCTGATGTGTGTGTGTTAAAAATTACCATGACAAAGAACAATGGTAGCTGACAAATTCAATTTGAAAAAAGTAAATATTTAAAGACAAAGTCAATACAAATGAACTGCTTTTATTATTTTTAGCTTTGGTTCAAGAGGTTAGTTTTCCATACATGATTCTCAAACATACCATTAAGTATGTAAACATTTTTTGAAGCTCCAGAAGAGTGGTCTTGTGCTTCATATCTTCTGAATACTAGAAACCAAGAGAAAACTTTCCATTAAAACATAATCATGCTAGTAAATTAGGCATTTAAGCAAAAAGTATATAATGCATTTTCATGCTTTTAGTTCCATGTAGGAAAAATAAAGTCTATGCTATATTCTGTTCATTAAATATATTCTGCCACTACTATGTAAGGAAACTGAATAAAGAGATCCTAAAAATACCACTTTCCATGTCAATATTCATTTGGTCAACATTTATTTATAAGTTGGTGATTCTGCAAGAACAGCAAACATCTTTAAGTATGAAACAAAGTTATCGCTCACAGATAAATCCACATTTGAAAAGCATATATTAATAAATGACATCTCATCCTTATCTAGTGATTTCTTATTTTCTGTAACAATACATGCTTAACAACGCAGAGAAATATTGGTTATGATCTCTGAAAAGCCTCTAACCATCAAATATCATTAACTGAGATTCAGGACGCTGTCTAAGCTCATTTACTAGACTCAGTCCTAACACCAGTCTTACAGAAAATTCCAATATTCATTCAGACATATACTGGACACATTTCATCTCATTTAAATTAAAACAAAACTATGAAGCAGGTGCTATTGTCATTACAAATTAATACCTATCATAATTCTAAAGAGGCTGTGAGTTTTAATAGTAAGCCACAGAAATGCCAGAAGCACACATTAATTATTTGTGCCGATTTTATAGGGAACACAAGTAATATGGCACTGCTATTTAGATGACTAAAATCAAACTGAGGTCACACAACAAGGACACTGAAATAGCTTATTCAATGCAGATGGTACAAAATTATATAATCTTAAGTGCAGTAAGAATTTAATGAAAGGGTGTACTTCTGTGGCTCAGGTGACTAAGGTACAGGCCATGCAAAGCTCACAGACCAAGTTCAAGACCTGGGTTCAAGGGTAAGGAATCAAAATTAGCAAAATAAATAAAGCATATTCCTGGTATATTATAGGCTTAATCATCTATGAATGTTGAGAATAAAACGAAATGACATTTCCCAATTATACAACAGACCTTATACATGCAAAAAATATGAGAATACAAATAAGGTCTCAAAAATAAATGTCAGGATTTTCATTTTCATCACTGGAGCATAAAGTATTAGCTGGCCAAAGAACAGAAGTAACTGGATTCTTTAAAACCAAGGGTATTTCACTTAATGCGAAAATTCTTAAGTAAATGTATACTGTCACATATACTTACTACTTAAAAATATATATATTAACAGCAATTAGGATGGCTAACAAAAAATAAATAAAAAATAACAAGTATCAGCAAGGGTGTGGCGAAATTAGAACCCTCATGCATTGTCTGTAGGTAAAATGGTGCAGCCTCTGTGGAAAAATGGCAAGGTGACAGTTGAAAACAACTAAGCACAGAATTACCATATGATCCAACAATTCCACCTCTGGAATACATACACAGAAGAAATAAAACCAAGGACTAAATATGCATTTCCACACACATATTCACAGCAACATTATGAACAAAAAGTGTAACTCAAAAATAACTAATCACAGATATGGATAACAAAATGTGATACACATGTATCCACACAACCTGGAAATTACTTCAGCTTATAAAGGAAAGAAACCCTGCAAAAGTTATAACATGGATGAACTTTAAAGACATACTAAGTGAAACAAGCCAATCACAAAAGTATTACTATTCTGTGATTCACTTATATGAGTCCAAGTCAGAGACAAGAAGTAGAGTAAGGGTTTCAAGGGACCTGGGGGAAGGTAGAATGAGCAGTTACGTAGTCACATACTGCTTAACAACCATTTGGTCCCAATGGACTACATACACAACAGAGCTCCCAACAGATAATGTAAAGCCTCAGAAAGTATCCCCCATTGGTAAACAATGCATAACTAAACAATGCATAACTAACGGGTACAGCATTTCAGGTAGGAAAAGTGAAAAAAATTCTACAGACTGGTGGTGGTGATGGTTGCAATGTAAAGGTTCTTAATCACACACACCTGCACACTCATAATTCATAAATCATTAATTCAAGTGCTGAATTTTAAGTTGTAAATATTCTACCAAAATTAAAATACACCAAGCTTTAATTTTTCTATGACCATTAGAAAAGGGAATAAAAATAAAGTTCTGAAGCAAATAATCAAGAGACTAATTTTTCAAAATAACATCAAATTTTATTCTGTAAGAATTTGAGACAAGTCTAAGCTTAGTTTGAATCAAAAATACCATTATGAGACCTATTCACAATTAGCACATCTAATTGTTAATCAGAAGAAATCCTATCAATTTCCATGGAAAGAACAATTTTCTTTTGTTGCTACACATTAATTCCTGACAGTGCTAGTGGCTAAAATGTTATCATTAATACAAGAGAAATCATGAAGTATGGCCAAATCATCAGCTAGAAAGAAAAATCACTGAAAATATTCCTCTTTGGTAATAACCTGTTTGATAAAATTATGAAGATGGAGCACCTAAATTTAGCCACAAAAATGTCCATACGTTAATAAGCTAAATAAACTGTTTATTCCCAATCATAATCAGTCTCAGATGATAAACTTAAAACATCACTATAACTAAAACTCCTGCCCCCCACCCCAAAAAAACTAATTGAGTATACCGCATATTGAAGCATAACTTAAACATATAAATACATAAGAAGGTATTTAAAGTATATACCTAGAGTGCTATTTTGTTAGGTAAGGAAAAGTTAGGACATAAAGATGTTAAGATAGAGGATTACAACAAAAATCCAAGCAGAATCATAAACAAAGCTTGCCAATAAATTACAAATGTACTATAGAAGGAACATAAACAAAAAAAGCCCATGGTAAAGGAAGAATAAAAACTAGAAAGAACAGGTTAACAAAAACAAAATTGAAGCAGACTTTAAACAAAAATGAGGCCCATAAGCAAATTTAGTTTGGGATAAATATAAAAGAAACAAGTCTATTCCCTACTTTAAGGTTTTGCTTCACGTCTATATAATTAAATTGTGTATTTTTACTGAAAATAATATGTTCATTGTATATATAGAGCACGCATATTCTGTAATTTCACTTTAAGAAATAAAATGCTAGGATCAATCAACTGAAATGTAAAAATAATTAAAATATACATAAGTTAGCTTTATACAATCAAATTGTCAGTAGGTAATAAATTATCTTCTCAAACAATATTTAACTAAATTGAAATGATCAAATTCCATCCACAAAAATAAATTCTTTTTGTTTTAATTTTGCTAATGAAAAAAACTATACCTTGGCAGTGAAAACAGCTTGTCTTGCCTCAGGTATCATATAAAGTTGCTGAATCGTGGAAGCCAAGTAACAAGTAGCTCCAAGGTTAGTCAGGCCAACAAATCTACATTCAGCACGGACATCCTCATGAGGCCAGTAGTCCCATTTATAAGGTGCATGGGCTGCTGAAAAAAGAGGGAGGAAAAATGACCCCCCCACAAACAAACTATTAAATATACTGCATTTTTGCTTTTATTAAGTCACTGTCTCCATTACCTATATAGTTAACACATAAAAGTATATATAATTTTAAAAACTAGTTTAAGAATACATAATAGGACTAATTCCCTAAAAATTCAAGTGTATCAAACTGGGTTTTACTTGGCACTAAATCTACAACAAAAAAGCCAATGTATTTGAACTACATGTAAAAGTCCTTCACATTCAAAAAATTCAGTGTTTAGTTTTAAACTTTAATAAAGCCCTAGCAAAGTTTATAATATTAAAGTGCGTGAACACTGATTTCTTTAAACCATGCCTTTCTGAGTCTCATTTCTGCATATACAATTTATACGGATTAAGGAAAGAGAAGAAAGCTTACACTGCATGTGTTGTGCCATAACCCAGTTGTGTATTAGCCTATAGTTTTCAACAGATCCTTTTACCATCTCTACTAACAGATCATAAGCAGCAGCTCTTGAAGAATGTGATTTGCATTTTGGCTGTTGTCTATCTTTTAGACTAGGCAACAAAAACAGGAGATTGAAGATATCTCTTAAAAATTCCTAGAAAAAAAAAGATCAAATATATTATCTAAAAACTTAGATATTAATTATACTACAAATATAATAAATAACGAACAGGATTATAAGACAATGTAAAATTTACTAAAAGACTGTTTACAAACTTAGAGAAGCATCATACGGCATCATCTGAAAACCTTGCCAATGTTCTTTTTTTTCTCTTAAAGAAAATGAAGTGAAAGATCACTTTTCCTTTTCCCAGTCTTATCATACCTAAATAGCTCGATCTTTCAGATTCCCATCTATGATGCTATTTATTGTATTTCCAATCCCTTAAGAGATGAGGAGTCACTCGTTACTACCTGCTTTCACCGCCTGGACCTCCTTATTTCACTGTAACAATAGCAACAGCGAAAAAAAGCAGCAACAACATATTCATAGAAAGCACTTCTAAGTTGCAAACAGTGTTTGAAGCCTACAGAACAAAACAAGCAAAATTCTGCTTGAAGTCATAGAGGTGGCAGGTGCCAGAATAAGGATTCCAGACAGACACCAAGCTCTTAACCTCTGAAACTGAAGTTTAAATGGAGGTGAAGGTTTTACCACATAAAGTATATTCTAGATGTACTTTTTTTTTCCCTGAATTTGATCTGCCAACCTTGTTCTTTCTCAATTAGTCCTTCTGTTACTCTACCAAAAATTTATCTCCCCTATTAATTTCAGTTTAGGGTTTTCTTTTTTTAACCTCTGGCCCTGGGTCTTAAACCTGAGTCCTTGACTTTCATAGCCTGAGTTTCAGCCACCTGAGGCAAAGAGATCTCCCCTGTCTTTTCAAATACTACTACAGTACATTGTTGCTCTGGGATATAAAAGACTGCTATCCTTAGAAAGGGTAGATTATAAGGTTGGCCCTGGCCAACCATTTTAGTATCCAGATGACATCTAGACTCTTGAATGGTAAACAGGTTCCTCCACTGACAAGAACTTCCCCGGAGTGGTAAGTGACTCATTAGGTGTGTGCCCTTGTAGAGCAATGGTTTAGTCAAGCATCTCTGAAGAATGCAAACTACAAACCCCTAGGTCTGAGTCCTGGGGTGGGGGAGGGGGGTAGGGTAGGGACAGAAGGGTGGGGGAGGGGGGAACAGAAGGACCACGACACCAACCAGTACAAACAACGAAAGGGAAATACTTCCTCCTCTCTCTTCCTGCCAGCACCTTCCCAACCTCCCACCCCCACCCCCCAAAAAGTGGCTCACCCACTCTGATAGTATTTGGTTTATCTTGAATACCTGTCTTACTTCTAGGAGTCTGGAATTTTGGTTATGGTCAGTTACATAGGTCTACATGACTCACCCCAATTAAAAAATCCCGGACTCAGGTTCAACAGAATATTCTTGGTAAACAATACTGCATCTATGTTATCACACTCACTGCTGAGGAAATTAAGTACACTCAGTGCAAATTCACTGCAAAAGAACTCTTAGAAATCTGTACCTGATCTCTACCAGACTTGGTCCCATATATATTTTTCTTTTACTGATTTTACTTGGTATCATTTCACTGTAATAAAAATTAGTTGTGAGTAGAGTTACATGCTGAGTCCTTTGTGTCCTAGTGACTCACCAAACATGGGGATGGTTTTAGGAACCTCTTACGAAGGAAATAAATAAAGAAGTAGATAAAACATTTTTTCATTAACGACCTCTCCTCTTCCATCTACTATCAAAAGAAGTATAATGCACAGTTCTTGATATTGCAAAGAAAAGTTAAGTTTGGCTAAAAAATATGGGGCTTCAGTTTTTAAAGGGGAATTAAAAATAAAGTAGGAAGAAGAGAGGAAAAGAATGAGAAGGAGGAAAAGGAAGAGAAAGAGAAATAGTTAGTAGTAGCAGCAGTGGTGATAGTGATGGTAACAGGTACCATACAGAGCCCGTTAAGTAAAAAATATTTAACATTTTCGGAATAGGCACTAAACAGAAAATGTTTACTGGCTTAACTAAAGTAAATTCATTAAATTAAAAAAAAAATCTTGTGGATAAGGAAGACTTCTAAATATAACACAAAAACCAACCACGTTAAACATCTTTCATTTGGATCTCTGTCATTTCCTTTTTGTTTTTTTAAAGAAAGGTACAGGCAGGAATCAAGACAAACAGGCAGGCAGGCAGGAGGAGAGAAGAGGAAGAAGCACTTCACTAGTCTTTTTATTTAGCTGTACCTCTTAAGTCTTCTCCCTCACCCAGGTCACGATCCTGGACCTTGGGATGTATGTGGCCTGCACTTTAGCAGGAGGCAGCTGACCAAATCACATTTCAAATTTAACATGTCCAAAACAGAATTCCTGATTTTAACACATCATAGTCGCTCAATCTGATCAACTGTGATTTTTCACTTTCTTTGTAAATGGTATCATTATTTACTTAGTAAAAAAAATCTAAATTTGAGCACTGTGAGCTCTACCTTCAAGAAATTTCCCAAATCTAATCATTTAATACCATCATCCCTCTTCAGAATCACTGCAAAACTGCCTAACTGGACCTTAACACACACACTTACACTCCTCGTTTTCTACCTAGTCTAGAATCCAAAGAGAGCAAGACAGATCCTTTTTAAAAAATGTTCATTCAGGATGCACCCTGGTGGTTCAGGTGTTAAGTCTGTGTCTGCAGTGTAGTCCAGGTAAATCCTTAGAACCCTGGTTCACTGGGGATGGGGAGCGGAGGGAGTTGTGGTGTAGGGGAGGCAAGGAAACAAACATACAACCAAAATGAACAACTAAATAAATGCTTCTCCCTCCTTCCTCCCTATGCCCTTTCCGTCCTGCTTCCTCCCTTTTTAAAAAAAAAAAAAAAAAAAAAAAGTTAATTCAGATCACGTTATCTTTTCTGTACAGAAACTTCTAATGGTTTCCAGTCTCATGATAATGGGTAAATATGTAAGTTTTGATAACATAAACATTAAAAACTTCTGAAATGGTTATTTTTCTCTTTTTAAAGAAAAGGTGCAGGCAGAAATGAAGGTGAGTAGGCAGGCAGGAAGAGCGGGAAGGAAGAAACATTTATTTACTTCTTGGTTATATATTCATCTTGGTTGCTCCCCCATCCCTGGTCTCAAACCTGAGTCCTTGGGATGTATGCAGACAAAGTCTGGAGCCCTTATCTGCTGGTGCACACTGGAAACAGCTAATTAATAAACAATTAAAAACTGTAATGTATCATTGTTCTGGATATTCTAAATAAAATTAGATAAGTGAAAGAATGGAGAGAAGACGTATAAGACAAGTAAAATAGATAATAAAATAAAACAAATGGAAAACCAAAGACAACAGTGAAGGTAAACTGAAAAAAACAAACTACAAACAATATATGAATCTAAGATAGCCTGCCACAAATTTATACAAAAAAACCTCCTTACTGTACACAATTAAGTAGAAGACATAATAGATTTTATTATATAATAACAACAAAGATGAAATTCCTAAGAATAACCTTACTAAGAATGCTTAAAATTCAATTTCTAGGTGAAAAACATTTAAAAATGAACAATAAAACAACAAAAAAACCCAACCTGGTCTTGTATTACAAGGGAAATTATTTTCTTGCACAGGCAAATTCAGTTTAGCAATATGTCCATTTTCCTGCATTTATCTATAAATTTAAGACCAACCCAATTGAAAAAATAGCAACAGAATTCCAAAAGAACAAGGAGTAATAATGAAAATGGACCTTTGCTATAAGATACTCATCAATATAACTAGACTATAAATGAATAGGTCTGTAGAGTAAAACAAGGTTCAGAAATAAATAGATAGGATAGTTCAGAATGCAAAAAAGGAGGTATTTTATATTAGTAAGCAAAAAACAAGGTAGTTAATTATTAGGACAACTGGGTAGCTATCTGGAAAAAAGTTATCTCTCCTTTCGTTCCTTTCATCTACGTTCCTTACAGAATAAAATTAAAAGTAAAAAACCAGACTTATGAAAGAATAAGAAAATAGTACGAGTTTTTAAAGTGTAACAAAACCCAGAAGCTACAGAAATTAGACTTGACATGAAAATTTAAAAAAAAAAAAAAATTGCTTTGAAAAAATAAGCAAAAAAGGCCACAAATCAAGAGATACAGTACTTGCAGTTTATGTTAAAAGGGATAACTCATGCCCTGATCCACCACCTCTGGCTGGGCAAAATCCACATAAAACTAAAATATCCCGGTTCGCAATCCTGTGCCAGCGATAGACACCAAGATGAACTAAGTGAAATAAAATTAAAAAAGCTTCCTCTTCTCTGGTCCTGCCTGCCTGCCTGCCTCTGTTCTCCTTTCCTGTCTGCACCTTTCCTTAAAAAAAAAAAAAAAAGTCTATATATTAAGAAAAGGACCGAGAACATAAACAGACGTTTAGTAATATGTTTAGTGATACTAAATGCTTTTCTTTCATAAATAGGAAAATAAGGAAAGGACTTGAGTGGTTCAGAGAAAATACAACACAAATAAATAGCTTTCAAACACATGAAAAGTAGTTCAACTTTACCTACAATTATAAAAAAAAAAAAAAAAAGAAAATCCTTTTCACCTATCAGAGTGGCAGAAATCAAGTATCTGACAATACACTGGGTGGGGGTAGTGTGAGGAAACAGGCTCGCACTCACATGCACTGTCGGTAGGAACATAAAATAGCTCAGAAACTCCACAGCAGGTAACGTGGTTATACTGACTGAAATCAAACAGGTGCATAACCTATGAACCAGAGTTCTACTTCTAGAATCTTTTCCTAGATTTCCTAAATGAGAGATGTATAAACATATCCAGTACAACATCACTTACAGTATGCCAAAGCTCATCATTATGAAGTTAATTAGATATATTACAATATACCCAGAAAAAGAATATTCTGTAACTGACTTAAAAAATTAACTCTATATACAGTAATCCCTCACCTACTGCGGAGTTACGTTCCAGACCCTTGAGATAGGTGAAAATGCGCGAAGTAGTGGTATTATAATTTATTATTTGTATGTATTTTAAAGCTTTATAAACCCTTCCTACTCTCCTATAAATGCTTCCCACACTCTTATTAACCCTTCCCACATTCTTATAAACTTTCTACACTCTTAAACCTACATAATTTTAACAATATATAAAATTCTATGTGGGTACTCACTAGTGAAGTATAACCGCAAAATCCCACGATATAGCGAAAATTCCACTATACAGAATTAGATATTTTTTTTTAAAAAACCTGCAATATAGTGAAGCCGTGTTAAGTGAATTGCGATATAGTGAGGGACGACTGTACGGATATAGAGACTCTCTTAGGTAGGTCAAAAAGTAAATTACAGAACAAAGTGTTCAAGGTTTTAATCTCTATAAGCAATACTGCAGTGTTTAAAAAGCCTGGTCAACTGAAGAGTAACTTCAGTCAGGAAATATGCTTTACCTTTTACCTGCCTTAGTTTTATCGTCTGTTAAAATGGGGTCTAGTAACATCTACTTTATAAAAGTTCAAAAACTTTGTTTAGGATAATTTATATAAATAAATAACAAAGGGCAGGAAAAAATTAAAATATAAATAGAAAAATGTAAGAGAATAAGACTTTCGAAATATTTCTAAGACATGGCAGAAAAAATGCGTATTTTCAAAATTAGAAACTTTTATAAATAGAAAATATAGATGAATGGCAAATTTGCAAATGCAAATGGACAACACATACATTTAGATACTTAAAGCAACAGTGAAACTACCAAAGATTTAAAGAATCATGTTAGGAATGTAGAGATGTTTGAGAAACTGGCATTTTAATATAATGTGACTGAGAGTATAAAATGGAATGGAACCTTTTGCAAACTGATATACTCTGATAAAAAATGCATCAATTTTACTTTTATCTGAGTACATTAATAGAACAGGTAGGAAAAGACAGTCCATGCACAGTATTTTTTTGTTTCTTATAAAGACAGTAATATAATAAATTTCAATAAAGATTAAACTTTTCCCTCTCAATGTATTAAAACTTTTTAAATGCATTTTGTCTTTACACAATATGAATTATAAATGTGTATATTTAACATATCCATGGAATGCCTGCAATAAAGCATCACGGGAAATCAAACTAAAAGGAAACCTCAATGGTACTAAATTTACCTTTGCTTACAATGATTTTTGCTGATTTCACAAAGTTAGAAAACTTATTTTAAGATAAAAGGAGATAAGTAAGACTGTCTCCTAATCTGAAGAACTCTCAGAGATAATCTTCCATCCTTTTGGTTATTATTATGTTTCCCCTAATATATTCAGTAACTTCAAGAAAATAAACCTCATTGCCTCCCCTGTCAATGCAAAAGTACCAATTGGCAAGATGAATAAGAGTTATTTTGCAACTTGCTAGTTTAGGGTTATTAGATGTTTTAAATATTCAAAACAGATTTTATGTCAAATGAGACTTTAAAAAATATAAAACCAATAAGGTAAGTACTCTATAATGACTATTAATCAAATCCATTTTTTAAGTTAAGATATTTAAAAGTGTTCAGTCCTACAGAAATGCCACCATCAGAGGTTGCCTTTCTACATAGTCACTGGAATTAAAAACAAGCACAAGATTTTGTGAAGGTTCAATTTATGTAAAGTTCATTTTTGCTACCAGCAATAAAGTTCTAGTCAACTTTATGTTTAAGAAAATTTAATATATCCACATGTAAGAACAACAAAGGTCAATCCATTTCATATAGACATTTGATACCTTAATAATACCTACCTGTCCTTCCCTTGAAAACTTAAATGGTGGTTTGTGTTTAATAACACTTGTTGCAAGTCTTAGAAGTCCTGTAAGTCCATCATCTTCTATATTACCATCTTGATGATCAAGGATTTCCCTACTACAAAAAAAGAACACAAGCAAATCAAGATAGTTCCCATAATTAAGTCCTTAATCAGTCCCCAAAGTTATTGTCAATTTCACATCAATTTTTACCTTCGAATACAGTCAGCCAAATGACGTGCCAAAGCATCTAAGTCAAGAAGTGTTGTCTTAATACAAAGAGAAAATAAAAAATTAAAACAAGATTTTTGTTTTAGTGGCTCAGAAATTATTAAAACCAAAGGGGGGAAAATTCCATTCCTTATAAGCAAAAATAATGTAGTTCTCCTAAATTCATTAATATACCAATTAAATTATAAATAATATAGCTAGTCTTATACATAATATCAACTAGTAAAATTGTTAGAAACCTAAATGAGTCCTTCAAAAATGAATCAATCTAGTGACAATAACTATGATAGTCACAGTAATTTAATCAAGAATATACTACACGAGAATTTGTTGCTAATTTTTAAACAATTTTGAGATATAATTCATGTACCATACCAGTTCACCCACTAAGGCTGACATTTAACAACTTTAAACTCCGTTAAAAAATAAAAGAGTAGTTAAACAATTTCAGAAAATTTAATTCTTCTTATCATTGGGAAACAAAATTAAAAGATTTCATAAAGCAGGACTTGAAAGTATTATGATGCTCAAAGAAACTCAAATCTCTATGAAGAAAGCTTGCTTTAGAATGCAAGAAATACTAGATTACTACTTTAAATGGACAACCTCAGGTTTGAAAAATAAAATCTATCTGGCATTGATATTTCAATGAATAATAATTAAATATATATGTAACATTACTTTTATAATGATTTATCAAATCAAAAGTACTTTTAAGAATTCAAACTGCTCCTTTGAAGTGAGAAGTTATAACACTATAAGATTGTACAAATGTAAAGTATGTGTACTGCATTTTGCTTGAAATGAATTTTAAAAATTAAAAGGTAATATTTCCTACACAGTTAAATGTATTCTCTGGAGTATTTCTCATTTTTTTCTGAGATCACTGAGCTCACTAAATTTGTAAAAAAGACAAAAGTTTTCATGTGATAAGTTTGTCTTTGAAATCAAACATTTTTTACATGAAAACATTTTAGTCAAAAAATTAGATCAATAAACTGATAGTGTTTCTGTAGCTTAAAACAACATTTGAAATGTAATTTTATTTTACATATTCAGAACTCCAAATTCACATGCTGTTATATAAAGCTGCATAGTTAAAGTCCAAACTTCACATTCCAAATAATATTTTATGTCTACCAATCTTACTAAAAGACAGAAAACTATTTAGATGAAAACATTTCAACCAAGATCAAAACAGAAGAAAGGAATTATAGCAGAACAAAAGACTCAAAAACAATGGGCAAATTAGACAGTTTCAAATTATTATAAACTGGTAAAAGAGCCTTTAATCATAAGGACCTATAAAGCCATGAACACAGATTTCATAATTTATCTATATTAGCAAGTTAATATGTATTACTGAACATACCTGACTAGCGTCCTTTATATGTATGTTGTCAACTAACTTGCATAACAACCAAAAATATTCTTTACATCCAGCTTTTAACATTGGTTCTTCTTCATAATCATCTATCTATTAAAAAAGTTTTTAACTTTGTGAATACATTTTAAAAGAGAAACAATAAAATTACAATACATTAAAGAAACCATATGCTTTATGAAATAAATCAAATCCCTATAGAAATGAAATAATATTCAAATTTAGCAAGAGAACAATCTTAACATCTGTAAAATTAAAATAACTAGGTAAATAAGTGAACAATATGACAAATCTCAGAAAAACACTACTCTAAATTACTGATAATCTATTTGGAAAAGATATAAATAACATAATGCTAAATAGTATGACACAAACTAAGAATTCAGTGAAAGTAAAAGAAACCTATAGATATGAATATATATAAATCTACTCATATGCACTGGTCTATTATAGTTTTGAAACTTGAAAACTAAAAAAAAAACATTGTATTTCTCAGTCAAATATAGCTAAATATAGGGGTAAATCATGAAAATCCTATAATACACTATTCCTAGGATTCTTAAAATTTATTAATGGGCTCCAGATCTATTATGTGGTAAAGGTTTATTATAAAGATTGTTATCATTATGTTGGAGCTGGGAGGAAAACTGAAAATTCAGAATATCATAAGGTTTATAAAAAATAAACCCCAAACTGTGTACTAAATGAAAGCAACACTATAACTACATTTATAGTATTTCTATCATTCAACTACAAGGTCCAGAATATTGTAAGAACAAAAGCTATTTCTAAAACAGGATACCAGTAAGAGATCAAAGCTGAAATTCAAGCACACATACAGATTTCATTCCTAGTTGGGACACATACACAGTATGTCATAATGCTACCCCTTTAAGAACTATGTTACTACTATCCTCTTGGTAAAAAAAAAAAAACAAACCCCGAAACTATATACAGTAAACAAGTACTCAAAATTATGACCAGTATAATACAACAATAAACTTGAGGTAAAGCAAACTGCAGACACAGAAACTATTCTTGACAACAGTAAAATCTTACCTTGATAGGTTTGAGTGCTTGAGCATCAGGAAGAAATTTCAACAATGTTGAAGCAGCCAATAGCAAAAATGAACGATTGATTGAGTCTCCTCCATCCAGTCCTGAGAGAGATAACTTATAAAGACCATTGCAGGACTCATGACGGACTGCAGTCTAAACGAAAAACGAAGTTCCAAAAAAACCTGAGTTAGTATTAAAATGGTAATCTTTAGGTTAATATGCTGGCAAAAAAAAGTTAGGTGGCTTCTTTAGTTATGTATCTATACATATATACATACACACATACTTTAAAACATATACATATGTATAAAATTAACTTTTTTCTTTAGAGGAGGTAAGCTGGCAGGAATGAAGGGAAGTAGACAGGAGAAGAAAAAGAAGCGTTTGTTTGTTTGTTCATCCACCTTGGTTGAACAGAATGCCCTCTCTGTAGCAAAACTGGGTTCCTGGGTCTTAAATAGACTGCACTGTGGCAGTCATAGGCTTAACGCCTGAGTCATGAGGGAATAGTTAACTAATATATTTTTAAATACAATATTCTGATCACATATCATGCACCTAAATAGTGAATGATCAAATAAATCATTGCAAAGTATACAATAAGCATGCAAAAACATTTTAGAAAAATTCCATATATGGCCATACAGAAACAAAACCAAATAAATACAAGACAAAAAAAAGTTCAAAAGGGATTTTATAATTGTTTATTTATAAGATAATAGGACAAAAATATTTTCAGAAATCAAAGCAACTTAGAAAGTATTTAAGCCAAAATATTTTAGATTCTAAAAGACTTCCAATGTCTCAAAAGTTACCTAGGACAGAATTAGTAAAGAACACATTGCATTCAATTGGGAAGTAATAGTATTAGTGCTTTCTAAGAAAGATTTGACTATTTTGGCTAAGTATATTAGTAATAGTGCTTCTACTATTTTATCCAGGGATATGTTGTAACGTTAAGGATATAGTTAGTGAAAACTATACTGATCTCAGAATCAACAATGAAATCAAAGGAAAATATATTTAACTTTCATAGTCTTTTTTGCAACTAAGGATAACCCCTAAATATATAGAAGGGCTAAAGTAACTTCTTTAAAACAAGTTACCAAAATAAGTGCTCAAGTCCTTCTTATTCCCCACAACAATTAAAAAAAAGGTAAAATAACCACTCTATATAATTATTTCAGAAAATATGAATACTATATAATATTTAATGTTCCTTAAGTACTTAAGTACTAAGTATACTTAAGTATACATAGTCCAAAACACTCTAGTCATAAAAGATTTAAACAGATACATTCTAAGGAAGGTGATATTTTATGGAATCAAGTCCATTTGCTTTTATCAGCTTTCTTAATAGCAATGTTAATAATATAAAAACACATGAAAAGCACTTCTGATCTTTAGCTTACCTCAGGAATCAGAAGGGTCAATTTCTTTAGCCAATCTTGTAAATGATCACTATCAGCAAGGCTAGATTTCACTAAAGAGCAGCAATGAGCCCAACTCACTAAGAGCCACATTGAATAATGTGAAACTAAAGAAAAATCAGAGAAAAAAATAAGTACAAGGGCCTGTGCTATAAGAAAAAAACAGAATACTATTAAAGATAACAAAAAGTATAACTACTTTTTCAAATCTCTATCTATTAAAAATTAACTTTGTGAAACTCTTACCTTCATGTCTAGACCTGTGATCAGACTGAGCTTTCAAAACTCTGTCAAGTAAAAACACACCAGCACCATGAATTAAATTCAGCAATGAATTACATATATATCAATTTATTATACCTTTTAAAGTTTATACAGCTTCCTCTAAGACAAGATTTTGAGAAAGTCATTTATTTTTCCTATAGCCTTTATCATTTATTTTTTTAAAAATCACTAGTAAAATCTTATTACAGAAAATAACAAATGACTGTTCGGATGTACTTAACAAAATATGAAAGAATATAAAATTAACTGCAATAACTGAAAACAGAAAGTGCTTAAGATTTAGTTACTTAAGAGATGTGTATAAAACAAAGACATAGGTTTAAAAATTTAGGGTCTAAATTTCAGACTCCAAAAAAAATGCATACATTGACATAAAATGCCCTTTCTGTGTTTTTAATGCCAAATTATTTCAGAAATGTTTAAAAGCAAATTAAAAGGCAGAGAAAACCAATTTTACATTATTTCATCTTTTTTCTAGTATTTTCAATAGCTTTAATGAAGAATGTGTTACATCTCAATTAAAAGTATTAAAACTTTTCATTTGAACAAAACCAGTAAGGATTCAGTATTTGCCTCATCAATACACTGTTCAAAAAATAGGCAGTCCGCATTGTTATAATTAACAGTATACTTTTTAAATTTCAAAAAGTAAAACTCATACTATTTAGAATTAAAAGGTACTAAAAAAGGTACTAAAGAAGCTAAAAGTTACAAATCAAGTATTTGGCCAGACTTGTTTAATTTTTATCATATAGTAAATATATTTACTTTACCAAGAGCAACCTACATATCTACCTTTAAAATTAGTAGATTTTACCTAACATGGGCAAAAACTTCATTCTAGCTCTGCCTTGATACAAACCTCCTAGCATGATATAAACAGAAGGTGAGAGTCTATGAAAAGATAATGGTACAGGATCAAGAACTCAGTAAACATGATAGCAGGAGAGTCTCGCATTACAAACATCTAATTAGTTCTTTAAAAATGGAACTAGTAGAATGAAAACAAAGTATCACCACAGAGTGAATGAGCTAGAACAGAACAACCAGTATCAAACCTGCATATTTACTTTCACTTTGAGAGGTTAACAGGTTCAAGTTAACAATTCTTAATTCTGAAGAAACAAAAGAAAACTAAAACAGTCACTGAATGGACTTAGCTCAATATACTGCAGTGTGTGGGACAGTGAGATAGAAAGTATGTTACAAGAAGAGCTAAGAATTATTTAACTAGAAAGTAACTGCTGCTGGAGTGTGAAGGACATGCTGTACCTTTCTTAGTTTTCCCCCATATTATTCATTCATAAATTTTACAAACAATGAGGTAAGGTGCCTAGCACCGAAAATATAATAGTAGTCAAAATCAGATGAAGTATTTAAAGAGCTTAAAGACTACTGGAAGTGGGGATGGTGTTAAAGCAGACACTGATCAAGTAATGAATACGAATTCAATCAAACTAGATGCTGAAGAAGGCTATTATTAAAAAAAAGAAAAAATTTAAAGTAATCGTGCTATTTATATGCAACCACTGTTTCTAAAGATGACTTTTAAAAGCACCTAAAAGAACTAATTAGCTATTAGTCATAAATAAGAGGAAATGCTTTTAAAGGTATTTAAATTAACATTATGAATTGTTAGTATATATCAAAAACTTCAGCTCAACTACAATAAAAACCAAATAAAACTTCCAATATAACCAAAATGAATTACATGTTTAAAGTACATGTTATATACACATTTCCAGCTCTGTCCATGGAGGGCCTATAAGCAAGGAAACACTAGTTAACAATGAGCACACCTACATTTTCAAGGACCCCCACTAACAGGAATGATGGTTTCTTAAAAAAATGGCTAGATTACAGAAGTAAGGCAGAGAAAAGACAACAGTGAAAGATTTTGTAGTGACAAACTATTCCCAAATGGAGACATGTCTAAAAGATACATGAACAATCCTGAAGAAGCCACCTATGTATAAGCTGTACAAAGTAAATAATGACAGTAATAAATTGTAATATAATGAAGGAAAAGAAACATGAATCAAAATACTATAAAATGAAAGGGAAAGACTTTCCTTACAACAGAATGTCAACGAATACAGGGAATAAAAGCTAGAAAATCACAAGTTTGCAAAAAAAAAAAAAAAAAAAAATCTAATGATTCAGGTAGAAATCTAAAAATCAATCAATGAAAATTTTATGGAGAGCAGGAAATTTAAGTAGGTGCAAAATATTACTCCACAGGTTATTTATAGTTAGAAAGGAAAAATCAAGAATCCTTACACAGAGAAGCATGGAGGAAAACAGATTAACTAATCAAAATTAGTATCTCTATTAATGGGGAAAACTGATACCACCAGGATATACTGGGAAAGATACAGTATTTATGGATTATGCATTCTTGATAAAATGTATAATCTGAACCTAATCAGGAAAACTTAAAAAGTGCTTTAAAAGAGAATTGGCCTGTATTACTCAAAAATGGCAGTATCACAAAAGAAAGGTAAAGAAAGTATCCCTTTTAAAGAAAGTGGAATATGACAAAACGAAATGCAGTACATTACCTTGGATCAGGAAAAAAAAAAAATGTATAAAGAACAGTAATGCAGCAATTTGAGAGTATGAACTATGTATTATAGTTCTATAATATTCTTTCACTGTGAAATTTTCTAGATTTTCATATTTTACACTAGTTGCTAAGAAAATATACTTAGACACATATCAAAGTATCTATGGTCAAAACTTATCCTCCGAAGTTTCAGAATGATATGTAAATAGATGTGTACACACAGGCATAGATGCTTATGAATATATGATAAAAGTGACAAAATGCTGATAATATACAAATCTTTAAAATTTCATTAAAGTACTCTAATAATTTTTAAGCTTTAAAATTTTCCAAAATGAGATTTTAACACTCTTCCTATAAATATATACACAAATTATGTAAAAACTTCATACCTAGGGGCCAGATTATCATATGTATAAGCAACAGACATAAGTCGCTGAATCAAACTGGTTCCTTGGACAAGAACAAGAAACACCTTCAAAACAAAAATATTAAAAAAAACCCTTTAGAAACAGTAAAACACAAAAATGCAATTTTAACCCAAGACTTCTGACTTTTATCTGTGACAATAAGGAATATCTTAAGAATGAACACTTGAAAATACTGTAAAACAATATCAAATATTATACAAACCATAATTTTGTAACCATATTTATCAATAACTATAAATTATTGAAAATGCAGAAATACGAAGCAAACTTTTTAAAATAATTGATCCATAAATTATCTATATTTCATTTAATTGGGTGAGAAACATACTAAATATCAGTGGTTTTGGGGGACTGAATGAAGAATTTAGTTTTGAAGTAAGGAAAAACAAAGTCAGGCTATTACTAGATTCCTCAACCAGTCAGTAAGAGATAAAAATGCAGTATGATGTTATCATGAATACAGACCATGAAGTCTAGATTTTAAATTCTAAGTTTCAACATTTAGTATGCTAATTATACCACGTTGAATGATTCCAACAAATAATTTTTAGATTTTAGTTGTTAATAAAGAAAATAGTTCACTAGTTAAATAAAGAATTACTCAATCTCTTCTGCAGGTCAGAACTCAATCTGGACACTTTATAAGGCACTGTTTCCTATCTTAGAGATGTTACTCCATGTTAAAGCTGTTCCTGGCAAAATTGAGAAAGCTTTAAGAAAAGCTATGTTTAGGCTGGAATTCAAAAGTTCAACTTGGAATATGATCATCTTAAAAAATCACATTAAGGAGAACAAATAAAAAAATTCATGATAGTAAACAGTAATTAATGTCATTTCTTAGTATGCATAACATAATAAAATTAGATGAAATTTAAGGAGATGCAAAATGTTTTTCATGACTCTAGAACTTAAAGCCATTTATGGTAGTCACCAGGACTGAGGGGAAGGTTCAGTTGTACATTCTGAATTATTTTCAGTAAGTATGTATTTGCAAGTATTATTCAAATATCATTAAAAAAACTCCTTGTGTATATAAATTTATATTTATATATTTATATTATTAAAATCTCAAAATAATCACTAATACACATCAAAAACTCTGAAATTATTTTGCGAGTTGATGAAAGGTACACAATCAATTTGAATATATTATATCCTGGAAAGTTTATTCAGAAAAAAAATAGTAACATAATGCAAGGTTAAATAAAGTAGGTAGTTCACCAGCATAAATGAAATATGTGTAAATGATCTGGTATTTTAACAAAGATCACTTCCCACAAATTTAACTCCCAAATTTCTAAAAGAGAAATATATGCTCAGGGTATTGATACCAGAAGTTCCAATCTTATCTTCACTACAATATTTCTCACAACAACTTATTACTCTGGGGTTTCTTGGGCAGGTAGGAGGTGAGATATCTTCCTCAATGTTTACAAAATGAGGAAGAGATTTCATTAAGAATTCACCTTTACCTTCCATTTCCAAATTCACTGATAAAGATACTGGAAGGCTAAATATTTGACAGCAAGAATAACAGAATCCACAGTTCAGAAAACATTCTAATTTTATTGCTGGATACGCTGTTTATGTGCTATTTTCTTTCTGCTTTAAATCTATGATTTTACATACTTGCTCTGCAATACTAGGACAGATTAAGTCACAAACTAAGTTTCCCCTTTGCCAACCGACTCCCTATTATGTTCTGGCAACCTGAGACACTAGAGAGATTACTTCTTACCCCTTTCTGTTAGCATTATTCCAGAAGGATTTTACCCAGAAGAGGCAGCTGTATTCAGAAGCAGCAGCAGAACTCCTTTCTCAGAGGATTAATTCCCAGTTCAACACGATGCCTGCTGTAAATTTCTCACTTTTGACAACTCCAAACTTTCCCATATTTTCTTTAAGCCCAAATGATGGTAAAAGGTTACTTGTTTTGGTTACTTATGCAGTTCCTTTTTGCAATTTTAGTCCTCCAATACATATATGTAAAGCCAATTCTCTATTTTAAATTTCCTCTGTTGAAATATCCAGTGTGGTTTGTTTCCCTGAATAGAATCTGACATACTTAAATTCAAATAATGAACCCAATACTACAGGTTAGGTTAAAAAAAAAGTTACATATTTCATTCCTGCATTTTACAACACGAATGGAAAAGTAGTATTACTTCATAATTACTACTGCTTTAAAATGAAGGCTTCACTTTAACTATCAGGTCATACTGTAGTAATCTAGGATACCATTTCTTATGCATTAGTGTATTCCCTTTGTAAAAGCAAAAATATACAAGCTCTCTTGAAACATATGCAGAATTCAGCAGTAAAATTTAATAGTAACTATGCACTTTACCTCTGTTAATCGTGGTATATGAAGACCCTTAGCATGATCACCAGCAGCCTTTCTTGATTTGCCAGGCCATGTTCTTTTTCTATGGCTTTCTGCGATACCAGACCAGGCAAAGACATCATGATAAGCTAAGTCCAAATCGGATGGATCTACTGCAAACTGGCATATTAACTTCAACAAGCAAGCAAGACAGTCTAGCTGCCACTGTGAATAAAAAGAAAATGTCACTTACCTATTTTCAATGATTTATTATGGCTACTATATTACTTGAAATTAAAGCCTAAAAAATAACAATAATCAAAGCTAGTACTGAATCCATGTTACAGAAATTTTGGTGCTCATTTATTGTGAACAATAATTCAATTTGATAATAATGAAAAAATCCAGACATTCATAGGTATATTTAATGACTAGGAAATGACACTGGCATTTCTATCATAAAATGTAATGTGACACTTTTTAAAATATAGACTGAAATATTAAAATATATTTAAAATGTTAAAAAGTTATCATTTGTTTATCAATAATATCAATTGAGAGAAAATAATGTAAGCTGTCTATATAAGGGGCAACTAATATTTTGAAGATAAAATCATTCTCAATTCTACAAAAATTGCACTGAAATGTACTTTACAGACATACACTTAAAAGAACTCTATATTTGGTAAAACAGTGTTTAGTATAAAAGTAAAATACCAATTGATTTAAAGCTCTACTTTAAAAATCTCAAAGTCAAACACTTCCTTTAAATTGGAGTAACACGTTTGTAAAGATGAATATCAGAACTTTCTTTCCAATAATCTCTTTTCTGTTTTCCTTCATACAACCCAATAGGATAGCTATGGCAATAAACCAGAAAGCAATAAAAG
The DNA here is from genome assembly GCA_004363575.1 of Solenodon paradoxus. Classification (NCBI taxonomy): domain Eukaryota; kingdom Metazoa; phylum Chordata; class Mammalia; order Eulipotyphla; family Solenodontidae; genus Solenodon; species Solenodon paradoxus. The sequence goes on from RJWH01000495.1 coordinate 612,617, forward strand.
CAAAATTACATAAATGATTTTTAAGAAAGATCAAGAAATTTCAGCAAGGAAAGAAGTCTTTATAAAAAAATAAAACATCACACTTGCTCTACATACAAATGTTAACTCAAGATGCATTAAAGATCAAATGTAAATCATAAATATTAAACTTATAGAGAAACACACACACACACACACACACACACACACACACACACACACACGAGAAAACTTTGTGACCTTGGAATAAAAACTCCTTAGGGAAGATACCAATTTTGTCAAAATTACAAACTTCTCCCCTTAAAAGACCTTTCAACATAATGAAAAAGCAATCCAAAAATTAAGTCTAATATTCCCATTGCATATAGTTGAGTAAAACCTCAACCAAACTGATTAAGGAAGAACAAAAGTCTTATAGCTCTTTACACTAAAACAAAAAAGTTCAAAACATAATATAAAAAAAGGATAAGAATAATGGTCAGTAACAGAAAACATAAGGGACACGGTTACAGCTGTGCTTATTGGGGAAGTTTACAGTGATATTAATAGCAAAAAAATTTCTAACCAAAAATCTTATCTTATAACTTATGAAACTAGAAAAAAAGAAAAAACTAAACCCAGAGTCAGCAGAAAAATAAAATCAGAACAGAAAAACGCTAGAGAAAAATCAGTGAAAATGTAAGTTTCCAAAAGTGGAACACTCAACAAAACTAAACATTTAGCTAGATGGACCAGGACGAAAAAAAAAAGACTAACATTAATAAAATCAGAAATGAACTATATGTCAAATCTTTGATACCCTACAGGAAGGGACAAAACCTACCAAGACTAAATCTGAAAGAAATAAAAAATCTAAATAAATCTATAATAAATACAGAGACTGAATCTGTAATCAAAAATGTTGCCCCAAAATAAAAAAGCACTGGGACCAATGGCTTTAAAGATAAATTCTAACAAATGTTTAAAAGAATATCAAGCCTTCTCAAACTTTTTCAAAAACTGGAGATGGAGGCACACTTTCTAATTCATTGTACAGAAATCAGCATTTACCCTGACACCAAAGTCAGACAATGACACTGAAAGAAAACTAAAGATCAATAACTCTTATGAACAATGCTATAAAAATCCTCAACAAAATCCTGGCAAAAAATATTTGGACTATTATAAAATAATTATACACTATGGTCAAGTATAATTTATTCTTGGAATGCAAGTATCGTTCAATGTACAAAAATTGATCACTGCAACGCTTCATAGCAACAAAATGTATGACCATACACATGAGCATCTAAATTAATTGTAGAAAAAGCACTGGACAAAATTCAACACTATTTCATGATCAAAACACTAAAAATAGAAATAAAACTGCCTTCAGGAAATAGTCAACAGTGAAATCCTGAAAACTTTTTCACTAAGATTTAATGAAGGCGAGTAGGCAGACAATAGCAGAGAAAAAGTATTTCTATTTTATTAAGCTGTTCATATTGGTTGTTTCCCCCTGCACCTAGGACTTGAATCCAGGGGTATGTGGCTTGAGTTCCCTCGTAGGCAACTAACCCAACCACTACTCCACCAAGGCATGCCTGTTTTGGATTTAAGAGTTCTACAAAATTTAAAAACAGTTGCAAAAAAAAAAAAAAAAGGTACACAAAAGACTTGCATATGAAAGCTAATGTTAGTTTTATTAATAACAACCCCTAACTGGAAACTCAAATGTCCATTAATAGTTAAAAGGATTAACTAGTATAACTATGCATGGATAGACTAATCACCAATAAGAACACACTACCCATACATGCAAACATAGATCAATCTCAAAATACATGTTGAAGATGTCAGATACTAAAGAGTACACACTGTACTATTCCATTTACATGAAATTCTGTAAATGCAAATATAATCTCTAGCAATAGAAAACAGATCAGTAGTTGCCTAAGACAAGTTGGTTAGAAGAGAAGAAAAAACTGATAGTATAAGGGCAGGATAATACTTCTGAGATAAAGGAACTGTTTTGTATCTTGTGCTGGAGGATTACATTTTTAAAAATTGAACTATACTTTAAAAATGAGTATTTACTGAGTGAAAAAGTATATCCAACTTCACATCACATGCAGTGATGTGAAGTAATTTGTTAAAGATAATTTAAGAGCTAAAACTAAAATTCTAAAAATCTTTGTGATAGTGGATTAGGAAATCAGTATCAAGTGGTTAATGAAGAAACAAAATGTAATCATATAAAAAGGAATGAATTACCTGAAATACTACTTACAATGATGAACCTTGAAAATACACTAAGTAAAATAAGCCAGTCACAAACATGGTTCCATTTATATTTTATAAAATGCTCATTACAGGCAAATTCATACAAACAGTAGATTTGCTCGGCAATTACCTAGGGCTAAAGTGCCTGGCATAAAATGAGTGAGTTCTATTGAGTATGGGAATTCTTTTTGAGGTGATTAAAATAGTTTTGGAATTAAGTGTTAAAGGCTGCATAAAGGTGTATATACTAAATATCCCTAATATGTACATTTTTATAAAGAATAAACCATTTGAGCTACATCTCAAAAATATTAATTTACAAGTATATCTCAACTAAGCTAATTTCAATAGGTAAAAAATAGGATGAGTTCTTATGGATCGGGTGGCTGAGATGGCTGGGGTATAGACCATGTAAAGTAAGGACCCAGGTTGGGGAGGGACAGGAGCAAAAGAAACAAAACAAAAAACCCGAATAAATGAAAGGAAAAAAAAAGTGATTCTGAATTTTAAGTATGCTAGAATACACTGAGGAATGAATTAATAGTGGTTATCATCTGACTTGAACAATCTTTAGGCCTAACAGGGATCTCAAGCATTAACAGGCTATAGCGTGTCACCTATCTTAGTAAAATGTTTTTAATTAGTAATACTTCATAAAATATTCAGAATATTCAAAGAAACAAATAGAGAAAACCTTTAGTATGTGATTCCCAGTAATTTAATTCAAAACTAGAGTTTAAAAGAAAAATTCCTATACATCATATCTAACCACTTGTTAAAGATTTTAAATTCTCCCACTTTGCCAAGAATTAAGACTTAATAATTCTGAGATTAATGGGACAAAGATTAACAAAACACAAGAAGAAGAAAGTCATAGAAGGATAATAATAAATTACTATAGTAGAGATTATTCAAAGACGAAAATATCGTGTTGTGAAATAAAATGGAAAAAAGTATTGAAATAAAATCTTCATAGATAGAAGTGTTTCCTAATAGCATTTTCTCTCTTACCTCCAAAGGTAAAATGCAGGTAGGAATGAATGTGAGCAGGTAGGCAGGAGGAAAGAGAGAAAAGGAAGAAACATTTATTTTACTTAACTAAGTAAAACCAGGACCCAACCTGGTTCCTTGGGATGTATGTGGACTGTGTCTGGAAGACATACCCAACAGGTCAACCAGGGAGTACCTCTCAATAGCCTTTTAAACATAGCTGCATTTGTTATCAAATCAAGAATACCTAACTCCTGGTTCCAAGGTAATTCTTAAAAACAAATGTAGAAATTGTTATTTGAGTGGTATATTTCATGATGCTACATATACTTTGCTGAAAAATCAAGAAATAGAGCATCCTTTCCATTGACTTCAAAACTGAATTCTGCAGTTTGCATAGCATTAATGATTCTTATTCCAGGAGCAACAATATTTTCTAAACAGTGTTTCTTGTATGTTAAGAGTGGTTATTTTTTTTAAAAAGTCCTTTTTACTGGAAACCAATAATCTTGTCAAAATAAAAATATACTAAAACAATGTACAATTGTTATAAAAATTTCTCAAGGTTTACTCTAAATTTCTTTACCTATTTCACTGCAAACCAATCATAAATTCTATTTTTTAAAAAGCACATTTTACTTTATTATCATTTAGTTGTTCACACTAATTGTTTTCCACTGAAGCCGGAATTCAAGGCCAGGGGTATGTAGGCTGAGTTCCTTCAATGGCAATTTACTTAACCACTGTCCACAAGAGAGTGCCCACATTTTTTTTAAAGGTAAGTCATAGGTAGAAACGAAGGTGAGAAGGTAGGCAGTCACGCAAGGAGAGAGGAAGAAGCAGCATTTATTTTACTGAGGTGTTTATCCTGGTTGTTCCCCAGGCCCCAGGTGGCAAACCTGGGTCTTTGGGATGTACGTGGGCTTAACCACTAAGCTACAAAGGTGCATCAAAGTTTCGTTTTTTTGTTTTTAAATTTAGTTGTTCATTTTGATTATTCCCCCTGATCCTAGGTTGGGGCAGAGCCCATCCTTTGGGCTTTACATGAACTAGACCAGAATTGCACAGACTTAACAGTTCAGTCACCAGGGCATGTAAAAATAAAATGAAACAACGAAAAAGGATGTTTTCAAAATAATAAAGACAAAAATCTTTTTAAAGCAACCAAGACTATATAAATATTAATATAATTTATCAACCTAAAGGAAAATGTTTATCCATTAGCCATAGTTCAGACACATTAATTTTATCACTTAAAATTTTTAACAGAGCTGACATACTGAACTAAGTGCATAAATTAGTTTGTCAGACTTTTTTTTCTGACTAAACTCTATGCTTCTTACTAGAAAAAAGTATGTAACAAAAACTATACCTGCTAATAGTACATAAAGTACTAAGAATAGGCTAACCATTGAAACTGGTTTAACAGCAAATTTCCACTCACCACAGTCCAAGATTCCTGATCTTTAGGCTCCAGAATTCCAGAATTAAAAATTTCCAATAACTGTTGAAGTCCTCCAGCAGCAACGAACTGTAATTTTGAGAGAAACGTTAAGAAATAAGCAGCTTCATAATCTAATGAGGACCTTCGTTTTGATTCAATAATTGGATATGTAATCTCTGTGTGTGTGTGTGTGTGTGTGTGTGTGTGTGTGTGTGTGTGTGTAAAATATTATGTATCCTTCACTTAGGAAATAACTGCTAAATTTAAATAGCAAAAATAACTTCTATACGAAGTAATAATATACAGCCTACTTTAAAGAAACTTTGAGGGGTTTTGTGTGTGTTTTCTTTTTAGAGGAAAATAGTAGGCAAGAATGAAGGCAAGAAGCAGGCATTGAGCTGTTCATTTTGGTTGTCGCCACGCCCCCGCCCCCGCCCCCCACCCAGCACTCCTCACCCCAGGTCAAGATCTTAAGAGTTTCATGAGCTGCAGATTTAATGCTTGAGCCACCAGGGCACACCTAAGAATTTTTTTTTTAATTTTTGTAAAAATCTATAAATTTTATAATCCATTAATAACAATCTCAGACTGGCATGCTCTAACAAGTACCCCAATAAATGAAAAAAATCATCAGTATAAAAATCAGAGCTCTAAGACATTAAATAATGTGATGTGATTTACAGTAACACATTTTTTAAATTAAGCCTTATTTTAATAGTAATTTAGCTTAAAAACAATTTACCGCCATGGTACCTACACCTTTGGAAAATTTAAAGAAATTATTTTAATCATATGCTGAAAAACACAAATTATCAAACCTTGCAACTCCAGGAATTTTTACTATTTTCCACCTGATCCTCACTTGAATCATCTGAATCTGGGTAAAGATCACTGTAACTTCCCTGTGGGAATGACAAAAAATAAGAGGGGGTGACAAATGAAAAAATTATTATAGGATTAAAAGACAAAACACTCTGGAATCTGCACCAAAGTAAACACAAACATTTAAAGAAATCAATGGAAATACATTACCGTTGATTCTCTCCTTATTCTTCTGTTGGGTTTTCCCAGTGCTTCAATAATTTCCAGGGCATATAATAGTTTGTGAGCACTCTTAATTTTGAGAAGTTCTTTCCAATTAAGTCCATCATTACCCTTAAATTAAAAAAACAAAGTTTTCTCAAGTCAACTAACAAAGCACAAAAGAAAACTTTCAGAAAATGCATACTACAATAAAAACATATTACATAGTGAAATATATGTAACCATAAAAGGTCAACAACCATTAAATGATCACTAAAGAGATCTATAAAATACAAATTCTCATCAAACTGTGTTAAAATAATTATATAAACAGCATGGAAAAAATTGTAACTTGTTAACTTTCATAACAGAAAAAAGAAATTTGCCTTCTCAAAGATATAAAACTGCAGGTAAGTTGAATATGAACTTATAAAGATATAAAAAGGTCTGCATATAATACTCAGAAGTTAAAAAGTAAACAGCAGACACATAAATTTTTAATATTATGTTATTTATGTACATCTTTGTTTACATTATTATTTTAACTACTGAGTCATCAACCACCATTTTACAGGTCCACTTTCTTCACTTCTAAGTCATCTGATTGTCTGAAATCACTTGACAAAGTACCAAATCATACAAAACTATTAGCATAAACATTAGGGCATTGTTTTTCCATTCATCATACATTTGTTCTGTTGGTATTTTCATAAAGTAACCCCTTATTACACAGCTTTCTTAAAAAAAAAAAAAAAAATCAACTTTATTTGCACAGACATCCTTACAGATATAACACACATGTGAGTGAAACTAGGTCTAGGAGAAAATTTAATGTTAAATTTATTTGCCTCATTTTCCTCTATCAGTTGACTAATATAAACATCTAAAACAAGCATGTCTATGCACTTTAGTGTTTTTTCTCTATAAACATTACTTTCTATTGTCAAAAAAAAAAAAAAAAGTATTTAGAAAACATCCTGGCCTTCTATTTGGCCTATATTATTCAATCTCATTCATAATTAAATGAACATTTTCAAACTAACTGGCAGTTTTACCTTACTAAGTGGGCAACATTTTAGTGAGGATATGGAATAACAGGTCATCTCATATATTGCTTGATAGTTGGAATGTTAACTTCATGCCAGCCTCAAGGAGAGTAAAAAGAATTTTGTGCGCTTACCAGTTCATCTGAGATATTCTGGAATGCCATCAACATGTTAGGACAGGTAGGAAGAAGCATCAGTAACTCCCATACACGTCTAGAGAGATTTTCTGCATGAAGATGAAGTTCTTCACATTTTAAGCTCTATACAAATAGAACAAACGATTATGAAGACAGATCAGGAAAAACATACCTAAACTTAAGTTCGACATTCCTTGCATAAAACTACTATCAAATTTGCTAATGTATTTTAGTCTTACTTTAAAAGTGAGAAATAATTCATTTGTTAAATGGTAAATATATTTATTCAATAAATTAAGTTAAAGCATGTGTTTTCAACTTGTTACTGTACACTTTTCCGCAAAAGAGAGACCTGAAAGTTTGGTCATTTTCAAGAAACTTTTCACATATAAGTGAAAATGTCTGTTTCATAAAGTAAATTTCTATAGTACAATCATCTACTTCATCATTGCAGATTACTTCTAAGAATAACAGACGTGCTAAATTAAATCTTTGGTATTACATTTGGGGAGACTACATTTGTTTCTAGTATTTTGCTAATCCAAGTCTTACTTTCCAGTATCAGACAAACAGAGATTAAAAAAAAAAAACAAGTAATTTTAAAGAACCTACTTCTGGCATACTCCCATGACCCAATAACTAAATTTGCTGCTTCTGCCTGGCACAGTCCACATACATTCCAAGAATCAGGTTTGAGACCCAGGGGCAACAACCCAGATAAATTACTACATAAAATAAGCAAAATGCTTCCTCCTTTCTCTTCCTGCCTGTCTGCCTATTTGCCTTCATTCCTGCCTGCACTTTTCCTTTAGAAAATTTAAAAAACAATCTACATTTTTCCATTTGTTAAATCTGAATTCTAAGTTGCTAATGATTAGCTAAAAAGTGTTTCAGAATATAGTTAAGAAAAAGGTAAATTTCCCCCTTTAATTTTTTTTTTTAATTTAAAGCACAATCCCAAAAAGTGAATAAGCAACAAACACTAATCTGGTTTTAGAATTTTCCAGAGTATGAATTTGTATAGTTATTCAACTACTGCTACTGTCAAAATACTTTGACATTACACAATCCAAAAGATACTGAATCTCCTATATACAGAGAACATGTAATTTAGTTATAGTATAATGATACAAATCTAGTTATTATACATGAGGAGAGAGAATCTTAGAGATGGAATTTCAGTGCATATTTTGCTTTTTACAACCCTGAGGAAGACAGGGAAGCAACCAAAATAATATACTTTTGTGGTTTAGTTGGGAAAATGGCAGAGAATATTTTAGCAAAATAGAATTCATTCATTTGTAAATACTCAGTTTTAAAAAATTAAGAAAGTACAGCTAAACAATGCAAAGGAGAATTTCATGGGAAAAAAACAACCCAAGTATACATGACTACGCTCTATGTTAATTTTGGGTGGACCTACAATATGGGTCTTAAACAGTCAAAAAAAATCAGTAAAATATCTGCTAATTAATGCTGTCCCCTTAATGTATTTCACCGAGATATATTCCAGTGCACTATCAACTCTTCTCTGAACTAGTACATTATGTTCCTTACTGATTTTTCTATTCTTGCCAAACAAATTTATTACTTTCTAAGGGAAGGCAGAACATTTTCCTCTCCCTCTGCTTAAAATCCTTTAATGTTGTCCACTTTACTCTGAGTAAAATGGAAGCAGCTTGCAATGACCTGTTTGGCTCTACTTAACTTCCAAACTCATTCCACTATCCCACTATCCTCCATTTTCTAATCACTAGCTCTCTAACAATTCTAAAACATGCCTAACTCCTTCCTATATCAATGACTTCAGGAACCAGATTACTTTAATCAGATCATTCCTAATTTTTTCATTCAGCTGGTTCCTTTTTTAATCTTCTAGCTCAGAAATTGTATGGCCTCTCTCAGTCTAGTGGCTATTTCTATCAGAAACTGTTTACTGGAAATTGTCAGGCATGTGAATTACCTATCTTCCTCACTGGATTCAACAAATAACACTGTGCCTATCATGGTCCTTGTAAAGCAATATTTAAAACAGTATGCCTGAATATTAACTGAAATGGTTAATAAATGAATTGAGTTCCTAGGTTTTATTATTCAAGAGATTACTGAGAAAATTATTTTCCACTCAAAAGGAAACACAAAACAAGACTATGCAAACAAGAAATCCCAAATAGTCACCTCACTATCTTCCACTGATACTTTTCCTGAAGGTGGTTTAAATGATGCAAGCATCTCTAATAAGTCAAAAAGAGTAGTCAAATGAGGTTCTTGTAAAAGCAAAAGCATTGGAATGTTGTCCTTCTGAGGGGGTGGGAGGCAAGATGCTGGCAGCTGAACACCTTCCCCTTTCCGTTCTCTCCTTGGTGCACCCAAAGATACAAATACCATCTAAAAAATAGGAGCAATGAGGAAAAAAACAAAAGAAACAAAATTAGAAACATCAAGTTTTGTGTCTACTAAAATCTCTTTAAAGTGTAAAATAACATCACCAACAATTTCATGAAAGAAATAGAACTGCTTTGAACTTATTTAACTTTGATTAACCAATAATTATCTAATTATAGAAAATCAGAACTCAAACCATATTTATATAATTTACCTGCATATCCTTAAAACCAAGTTCATGAAGTGCTTTTTCATCATAATCTGTTGTCAACTCATGTCCAGATGAAATCATCCTGACAGGTCCCATGAGGCCTCCTTAAAAACAGCAGAAAACAACTAAACTTTTCAAAATAAGAGTAACTGCTATGAATACATGGTTATAGAAATTAATTCCACAGGAAATTAAGCTTAAAATAATTCAAAGAAGAGTATAAAGCATCCTTCCTACTTTATTTTCTCATGTTTGAAGTTAGCCTTAAGGAATAAAAATTACAAGTTCTCTTTTAGAACCAGTCTAAATATACCATTTAAAAACACTTTATTTATTTTTTTTAAAAGGAAAGGTATAGACAGTAGGCAGGCAGGCAGACAGGCAGGCAGGCAGGCAGGGAGAGAGAGGAGGAAGCCTTATACTTTATATTTATTTAGCTGTACACACTGGTTTTCTCCTCTTGGTCCTGGAACTCGAATCCAAGGGTAAGTGGTTTGCATGCCTTCGGAAGTGACTGACCTAATTACTGCTCCACCAGGGTGTGCCAATGATATGAAATTTTTCACAACTAATAAATACATTTTTCTGGAAACCTACAGTATCTCCCCCAGAAATCCATGAATTAGTTTCATTAATGCCTTAGTTACATAACCGCCATGTATTTATAATGATCGTCTCTTCCCTGTAATTACCTGATAAAACAGACTGCAAAGCGGAAAAGCTCCAAATCTTTGACAGGAAAGGAAAACAAAGATCTGCTATACCATTCAATCTAGATTATGCTAAATTCAATAAATTCAATATATGGAAGCAATTTCTTTCTAGAATGCATAAAGTCCTTTTCACTATCTACATTTCCTATCATCATCCCTACCTAAAATATGCTTTAGCAACCCAACCTCCCTGCTCTCTTGAGAACACTAATCATGACTCCACATCAAGGCTTTAAGACACCCTCCTCTCAAGAATTCACATAGCTCATGCCCTCACTTCTTTCAAGTCTCTCATCAAATTAGTTCTAAAATGTCTCCCTCTTATCCACTCAAAGAAACTTGTTTCATTATTGATTTCTTATTTTGCTTTATCTTTTTAGAAAATACATATTAGCATTTTTCTGTGACTCTACTTCTATTAAAAAAAAATACATCCCAGTTCCAGAAAAGCACAGATTTTCTTACATTGATAGATGCAGTTCCTTTTTAAAAGGAAATGTTTGATGGAGTAGGAGGGTTAAAAAATGATGAACTATCTGATGAGTAACTTAAATTTTAATGTCAAATTTTACTAATGTAGAAAAACTCAATTGAATATTTTGAAGAACAGTTATTTTCAGGAATAAATGAAGTAAGACTATTGTTTTTCTAGAACGCTACATAATATTTTAAGATTACCTTATTCCTCCAGACAGATTAAATTCTATCAAGATATTGAAAACACAGAAGGGAAACAGTTTCCCTCAGTAAGATTCATTCTGACAATTTTCCTTAAGTATAATTGTATAATAAAAATGTCAACTGTTATATATAGCTATGTCTTATGATCCTTTCCTTATTATTTCTAAATTTAAAAATCTTCGCACTCCCAATGGTTTGATAAATATTTAATCTTCTTTCTGTTGAACTTTCCAATAGTTTGGTTTTTGTGTTCATGCACACACAAGGATGCAAGTCACTTCAAATTTATCATAAATATTAGAGAAATTGAGTTTGGGTTTTTTTTACCTTTGGAAATGCAGTTTTTCTTTCTTTCCCCAAACTGAGCAAGTCAACTGGAAAAGAGGCAGTAAAACTACCACTATTTGCAAATGACAATATATGTAAGAAAATCCCAAAAGCCCCATTAAAAAAAAACACACACAAAAAAACAGAATTTTCAATGAGTAAAATAAAGTGGCATGCTACAAAATATACAAATATCTGTTGTATTTTTATCTACAAAGGAGAGTGATGTATATGAGAATGAAATCAATAAAACTATTCCATTTACGTAGAAACAAAATACTAAGTATCTTGGAATAATATACTTAACAACAAGGGAGGTAAAAGACCTGTACAATTAAAAACTGTAAGACTTTCTTAAAGGAAACAGAAGATCCTGGGGGCGGGGAACAGGGGGACACACACAGGTAGATTCAAATGGAATTCTTGTTCTTAATATGGGTGGTACGTACACGGGTGGTTTTCATTTTATTATTACTCATTTTATACTTTATATAAATTACATTTCAAAATGATGAAAATTTTTTTCTTTTTGTTCTGAAAATTCCAGTTATTTAGCCAAAAATAATTGAATAATACATGTATAAATATATTCTCTAGAGTAATGTTCATAAAAGCAAAAGAGTGGAAACAACTATATGCTCACTATAGAGAATAAGCAAAATAAATTATGGCACTGCCATATGATACACAGTACCATATTACAAACTTATCTTCAAAAGAATGAGGTAACTTATTAAATGTACTAAAATGGAATGGCCTCTAAAATAATGTTAAATACTACAAGTAAAAGTAGAAGAGTATAAATGGTACACAAACACATATGAATACTCTTATGTTCTTAGATCTTGGTATCTCTTCAAGAATATTTAAGAAGTTGACAACATATATGCCTGAGGAGGGAACTGGTGAATTACAGTTGGAGATAGAAGGAAGACCTTTTAACATCTTTTCTACCAAGAATATATATTAATTATTCCAGAAAAAAGTTTAAGACCTGATACCTTAAAAAAGATACATGTAGTTTCAAGTTATGCATATCACTGGCAGCTTACTAAAAAGTGCCCAAAACTATGACTCTGCACACATACAGGATAAAAGCCCTAAACTTTAGAACTTTAAGATCTTTTCTTAACAACATGTTTTGTTATAATTTCAGACCAATGAATTATAAGTAAAAAGTGAAAGCTTTCATGGGCATTCTTCTGATAAGCTCACTTTTATGTGACAGTGGAAATATGACAATAAATATATTCTAGTAGTGGGGCATACTTTTGTGGCTCATGCAGTTGAGATGCTGGCATGAATACCATATACAGCCCAAGGATCCAGATACATGACCCAAGGCCAGGGTGAAAAGCCAAAATAAACTAAACAAAGATGTTTCTCCTCCTCCTCCTTCCTTCTTTAAATGCTTTTTCTTCCTCTCCCCTTTCCTTCTTCTCAAAGTTTTTAAAAATGCACTAGTAATAACAGTAAGAAAAGAATCAGATACATTTTTTCAAGTTTACATAAAAATTTTCTTTACATGATACTTTTTAGAGAAAAGTGGAGACATGTGGAATTTAAAGGTATATTTTGTTTAAATGTTAAAAAAAATACAATATCACAGCACAAAAAATGTATTAAATAAAACTACAAATTAAGTAGTATATGAAAAACTTAAAGATTAATATTTCCCACATTTATCAAATAACATCTAAAAGTAGAAGTTCCTATGAAAAACAAATGAGGAAAAATGTTTGCAAATAACACCTGAACCAACTTAGCACCTGCTTAGGAATAAATGGCACCATATCAAGGGCAGGGAAAGGTGGCATAGGAGCCATAAACACGGTGGTCTTCAAAAAACAATGGTACAGGCACACACTGGTGGAGTAGTTGATTAGTCAACTGCCTTCAGTCAAGAGCACAAGACACATATCCCAAGGACTCAGGTTCAAGACTTGGGAGTTGGGATGAAAATGAAGATGAACAACTAAATAAAATAAAGAGCTTCTTTCTCCTCTCTTTTCCCGCCTGCCTGTCTTTACTTGCCTTCATTCCTGTCTTTACCTTTCCTTTAAATAAAAAAAGAAAAAGAAAAGCAAAGGTACAAAATTTATATACAATAAAACCTAGAAATTAAGACATTTTAAACGTTTTAACTTACCAGGAAACTCTCCTTTTCGACTACTTTGACCGAACTCCTGAAGCTGAGCTTGTTGATTTATTTGTTCTTTCTGTAAATTTTCATACCAATGAGTTACTTCAGCCCTAAGATCTGCTACCTGGTCACTAGGATACATCTCAATAGTCATCTGAAATATGAGATGCAACCAATTTAAAAATACAACAAGAACAGATATTTGAACTGGGAAATGTTATCAATTCAGAAACTAAAACTACATAACTACCTTGTCAGGAAGTCCAGCTGGCTGGCATACAACCCTTAGTGGTAAGGACTGTTTATCACTCAGTGCTTTCAAATGACTACTAATACCAGTGCCTTCAATTTGCCACTGTCTGAGATGATATGCAAACCTAAAACACAAAAAATCAAACACAGGAAGAATGTATTTTAAATCCTTTTTGTGTTATAAATGCTTTTTAATGTTTTACAAATTGCAAAGCTTGACCTCTAGAACATTTCAATTTACTAGATAGCGCAAAGTCTAAGTTTAGATTCATCATACTGAATGAACTTGAATGCACAAATATAGATAAGTGCTCCTAACAAAACAGTCTCCAAAAAAAATTACTAGAGGGAAAAACCTCTCATCAAGTACCATTATTTTAAAAAATAGAGATGGAGAAGGTTGTACGGTCAAAGGAATTCAAAGAAACACGAATCCAAAAGTAAAACAGCAGGTTGTTATTCCTACACTCAGACAACAAAAAGATATTAGGAAATATTTTTGAGACAAAAATGTGTTCTAGTAAATAATGTTAACCAGCATAACAAAATGAGTCAATTCCACGACTACTTAAATTATAAAACAAATTTGAAGACTAATATTTGGAAACAGGCATCTAGTGTGAATACGATATATATGTCAATTTCCTAACTGATTTTCAGTTTTTAAAGACAGGATACTAGGTATCTAGGATTAGGAAAAGAATTATCAATGTATAAAAATAGTCAGCCATTCTTAAATAGGAGGGGAGAATAAGGAAATAACTGAACTTCTTTCCTAGAAGTGATCTAAAAGAATAATCTTCAACAACCTTTTTGTGTCCAATAATATTTTGTGGGGAGAGGACGCTGTCTCACATTCATTGCAGATGTTTAGCAGCATCCTTGGGCTCCACTACTATATATCAAGAGCAAGCACTCCCATCTCTCAATCTGTAATAGTCAAATTACCTAATCTCCCCTGGGAAATAAAATTCCTTCTAGTTGAGAACCAGTGTCAAAGATTAAAATCTTTTATCTTAACGAAAAAAGGAAAACAAAAAAAAGGACATTTGTATTTGCTCTTTTTTGAGTATACAAACACAGCAATTATTTTATATTTTCATTCTATAATTCTCAGTTAGTTTTAAATTAGTAATAGCATTAAGCATATTAAACACTTGAAATTATACAATCAAACTATTCAAGAATTTGTGTGAAAATGGCTAAATTTAAAAAATTTTAAAATAATTTTATCATTTTCCTATTTTATTTGCTACTCAGAAAATAAGCAGCTATAAATTATTAAACAACATTACATTTTAGAGTAAAACATGAACAAAGATACAAATTTCTATCAAGGATACTACAACCAATTTTTTCATGTGCTTGAAAATAATCTGTTATCTCCAAGGTGGACTTTTTAATCTGAAACTCACTAAAGAGAACCACTGAATCCTAGGAAACTTTTTTTTTTTAAAAAGACTTTTTAAGGAAATCCTTATTTTTAAACACTGTGAGGACTACAGGTTTGAACTAACAAGTCATTTACGGTTTGCTGTTTGTGGACCTTGCAGCACAGAGAAAATTTTGGAATGCTATATACTGTATCATTATGAGACAGATTACAGTTACTTTCATTTCCTGTAGTATCAGTGTAGTATCAGAATGTTATACTGAATTTATATTAATTTTTTATCTTGAATGAGACATCAGCACACCTTATTTTTTATTTTTAGAAAAGTTTGAAGCTTCTGTGCAAAAAACTCTAGTTTCCTTACATATTCTTTAGAAACACCACATTTAAGAATTGGTACGAACTGCAATGACTATAAAGAATTCTAAGGTGCTCAATGCTTTAAATCATGGAATCATGTTATGTATAAGGAATGTGCAGAATATCTTTATTATGCAATAATTCCTAATATTTTCAATAGAATGCCTACATATCAATTATATGTCTTTTACATCAAACTAAACTCTTAGGTTGAAAATTTTAACAATCTTTTCAACACAGTTCTTTGTGCTTTTACATTAACTCATAGTTAATGATTTTTAACAAACAGAATTTCTTAATTAAAACTAACTACTCACCTTTCATTTCAGTCGATATATTCAAAATGTTAATTTGCTTTATTTCTGTATTACACAGGGTATGTCTAAATTAATTATATAGATATTCATTAACACAGAATTTTTTGATCATGTTTCCATGGTAAATGGAAATTCAAAATTAAAATACTGTCTCCTAGTCCAGGAAGAAAAAAAAACAGCAAATGAAACAAATGACTCAACTTGATTTAACTATGTTCTTGCTGAGGTAGTTTTAGTGAAACTTCTTTGGTAGTGGTGTTCTGTCTTTTCATCTTTTCAAATATAGTATATTTCCTTAGAGATGGAATTCTGTTTAGAGATTCTTATTCATGCGTATCTTATGAGTCTCATGATTTTTAAAGTTCTACAGTATTTATCAAGAACTTACATTGCCTATTTAATGGTGAAATACCGTATATTATAAATAAAAATTACTTCTATGACCCTTCAACTTTTGGTAAATTATGCTTTTTTACCTGCCCCCAACAAAACCTGTAATTTAATTTTAAGAATACTTTTGGACATGCCAGCAATTTAAAAAAGTTTTAATGAATTACTATAGTGTATAAAAAAATTACCTTCTCCTAAATGCTTCTAGATGCGTCTTCAGCATAAGAAGTCCTCTTTCTATAACTGTAAGGCTTGAATGTGAATCCTGTTCAAGACTGCTAGAAGCTATCATAAGACTCTCCATACATTTACTAATAAATTCTTGCTCCTTCTCCAAACCTGTTTTACCTGAAAATAATATGTGCATATTAATCTTACATACTTGTCTGGCTTATATTAAAGAAAATTATAGCCAAACAAAAAAACTCACAAAAAATTACCTACTAGACAGTATTTCAAATCACTCACCATTAATATAATAAGAGTTAATATATTGGATAGCTGCTCGACTGACATCACCAGATTGTGCTCTTAAAGCAATGCCCCAAAACTGGTCCATACCACAAAGCTAAGAAAGAAAAATATGATGACATCTATAAATTTCATTATTTGTCAGACAATGAAATATCAAATTTAAAAGTTACACAGTATCAGTTTTAAAAATACTATGAAGCACTTACAAGGCAATTTATATTATTTAGCTATTAAGTAAAAATATTAAGGATAAAAGTCTCGAAAATACCCTAATTATTGAAATATACCTGCACTGTTTCTAAAATATTTATAAAGCAGTTAAACTGAACGTATGTAGTATGTATATATGTATGCATGCTGCAGGTAGTATGTATGTATGTTTAACTCAAAAGTTGTGACTACATAGAAGGAAAAAGTTAAGTCCCCCCAAAAAACCACAAAGGACTAAAAGCAACACACACAATTATTAGTGTAACAATGCTTCAATTTCATCCAGCTTGCACTGATAAAAAGTCACTGCTTTCAAGTATTCAGAGTAAATTAAAAGGTATGCTAATAAAACCTAATATTTAAATTATGGTGTCAACTATGATATGACAATTAAAATAGTTCCACTGAAAACTACAGAGAAAGTGAAGTGAAAGCTCTCAAAAGTTGGGCAAGGTGACAGATGACTGAACAACTTTAGTGTTCCTATTATTTACTTAGAAAGTAGTGTTATTTCAAAATTAAGTGTTCAACAACTTCTTAGGTAGCATTGTCTGAAATTTCATACTGAAATTTATTATAGTAATATCAAAGAGGATCAAAAAAACAAAAAAAAAAAAGGAAAGGTGGAAAAATACTATGAAATCTTTTACAATACAATAAAAACTATTCTTCACCACAGAGATTAGCATATATCTTTTTCCAAATACAATTCCAACTTCTGGAGAAAACTTTGAGTAGAGAATATATAAATAAAACCTATCATTAATAAAATGGAATGTTCCATGAGGAATACCTTCAAATAACAATTGTTAGAGCCTCGAATAATGCATTCAACAAAACTTAGTGGCCACCAAACAAGGCAAATGGAATTCTAAGCTATAGCACTGATAAAAGAAGTAATTTATGAGAATCTTCAGTTAATGAGCTGATCATCATGCCTCATGCTCAAAGATGGTATAGATACTACTCCAGAACAGTGGTTACCAATAGGCTCTGGAGCTGCCCAAGAGCAACTAAAAGCTTGGCTTCAACAAACAAAAAAATAAGATCTTAACAAATCAAACAAACTTAATAGAAAATGCTGATTAGACGCTTATAGGGGACTAAAACAAAAACGAATACGCCAATGGCCTCTTCTCTATAAAAATTAAATGCATAATGAGTTTTCATTAAGCACAATCAAGGTAAACTTTAGTACTAAAATTATCACCAAACTTGTTTTATAAAACTACATAAATTCAGTGCGCCCCTGAGGGATGAGGCAAATATGGTGGAAGCAATGTAACACCCACAGACCTGGATTTGTGACCCAGGGCCAGAGGTTAAAAAAAAAAAAAAAATCAAATCAAACAAAACAAAAGTAGAAGAAAAATTCTATAAAGCTGAGCTAATAAAAATACAAGTTTAAATCTATACCTCTGAGTTTGAACCACCGTCATAGGCACTAGTAGCCAATCGAGCCAAGTTACAAAGGTGTTGAAACAAGTTTAAGCCAGTCATGCTAATTGTTTCAGGTTTCAGTTGGGGCATCTTAAAGAAAAAAATTTTTGTCAGTTATTTTATTGTGAGAACTAAATAACAGATTTTATCGAATTGCATTGAACAGATTTAACAAACTTAATTTTGCTGAAAATACTGCAGAAGGTAATATATTAGCTCAGATTTAATAAATTTTACATTTTTATTTAGAACTTCAATTTTCAAGATGTACACAGTCCTTAATCAGAAGAAATAAATTTAAATTATTATATACCTATATCACATACATTACTGAGTTGTATACCTACACATACAGTTTTTATGTAAGTCAGAGCTTGTAATTAAGATATGTGAAGGTCTATTTGTAGCTTTGTTTTGGATCTATCAAGTGGATTTAGTTTACAAGTACCAGGTCTTATTCATATATATAATGCAACAGAGAAAATGTGAATTCAGAGACTTTATAATCTCAAATATAGCATAAAAAAATAAGCCTATTGCTTTTTATTCTGAATTTAAAATTAAAATGGATCATCATCATCGGAACCATTTGTGGCAACTGATAAAGGAGAATAAGAATTATAATAGAAGAGTATCTTTAATCTCATGACACTGCTTCCTCAAAACGGCTTCCCAGAAATCAACAAATTTGAAGGTTGGCTTAAATCTGCAAGATGAATGCTGAAACCACAACAACCATTTAACAAAAGGAAAGTTACAGACTAAAGTTTTCCTATCAGTGGGTAGGAACACTACTGAAAAGTAGACTAGATGTTTGTTACTAATGAATTAAAAATAAATACCAACCCCTCATATTTCTTATTAGTATTTATCTAAAAGTTACTCTAATTAATTAAAGTATTCTAGCTAAAGAATAGAACTTTTATAAATATAAGCTAAATATTCATTTAGATGTAAACACTATAAAGGACAAAACTAAAGCAAAACTAAGTGGCAAAATTATGTAAGTACATTTGTGAATTTCTTAAAAAAACTTAAATTAACATTAGTCTATATTTGAAGAGATCAAAGAAAACATATATTATAAAACTGTCAAGAAATAAAATTACCTTCTCCAAGAAAAGATGTTTGTAGGTTTCCATCCCCATAGCATGTTGATCTTTACTTCGAACTTGATTTAAAAACCAATGAAGTGCATCATCATAACACTCAGAATCTTCTACTAAACAATGCCATAAAATGTCGACTTGCTCTAAACTTAACCCTAGATAAAAATTACAGATTTTGAATCATGGTACATATATTTTGGTCCTAATTCAGTGTATTTTAGAAGTGTGAATACATTCAAAAATATAAAGGAGGTACTTTATTAAAATTATTTTATAAGAAGATTCATACAATTGGCTTTCAAAATATACATACATACATTTAAAAACATACAAAAAAATTCTAGAAGAGCCATTTGGTCTGCAAAATTATTAAACAGAAACATAAAGCAAACATTACTACAAGGAGGAAATCCCAAAAGTTGAGTCAGTTCTAAGGTTTAATATAAGGGTTAAGAAAAGAGTAGATATATATATATATAATATATACATGTATATACATAATATGTATATACATATACTATATACACATATTTGAAGCTCATTCTATGCACACTAGAGGTTAAGAACAAATGTCAATAAGCATCAATTTTGTAAACTCTGAAAAAAAGTATCCTTATAATCAACAGTAAAAGGAAACTGACTCCTAAAACAACTGCAACACATTAGGGGATATAATATATTAGGAAGCCAGTATAATGAGATGAAATTTGTATGGTACTCAGACAAAAGTATTAAGCAATTCCAAAGTGAGGAAAAAGAAAATTCAAAGAACTCTTTTCAGAACCAAAGAGAAACCATTTTAGATACTCACAGGTTTTTATAATAATGAGACAATCCAAAGGGTAAAAGAAAACTATCACAGGATTTCTAAAGTGTATCATTTATGTTTCTGAACTCTGAGGTTCTATAGAAACAAAGAGATCTGAAGATATGACAGAATCATAAGAAAACTTTTTTCTTGGAAAAAGTAGATGAGATCCAGAATATAGACACTTCAAATTATCTGGCTAGTAGCAGTAGCCATCTACTAAAGAGTCTGACAGAAAAAAATTATTCTATCACAGATATAGGTTAATGTATACACAATTTGTTCCAAGAAGAATTTATGAACTGGGAAGCCAACAACAGTAAACTAAAAACAACCTTTAGTGTATATTATAACATAAACACAATAACTAATTAAGAAGAAAGGTAAGTAAAGAAAACAGATGTCTTAATCAAAAAGCATCTGGTTAATTATAACACTAATGTAAGTGAATGGCTTGAATCCCCAATAATCCACATTAAATAGACAATGAAATGACTTGTCATTATTTTAAGTTTTTAAAAGAATTTAGCTATTAACAATGAAAATCAGTATTAACTAACTCATCAAGCATAACTTTGGAGTAACTGTATTGTACCTAATGGGAATGTGCTAGTAAGAGAAGTCCAATTATGTGAGAGAAGTATTCGATTTGAAATCTGAAAAGTAGTAGTATAAATCCCTACACAAAGAATCTACTGTACTTAATGAGATGGGAGCAACAAAATAGACACTTGATTATTCAAAAACTGAGAAGAGTTAACTTTTTCCCAATGAAACGCTACATTAAACAAACATGAAGCTTAATGGCCATATAAAATTGTTTGACGATCATATTTGTTTTGGTTTGACTTCTCCCTATGTAAGATCATGTTTTACATGACTTTTTTCTTGCATGTTTTCAGTCATAATGGATATGACAAATGACTTGAAGCAAAAGCTTCCAATCAAAAACAGGTGTCATAATTTTGAAATCTATTTGTCTCACTGTTTGTGCCATCTATTACAAATAGTATGATTGGAAGAAGAAACTAGATTTAAACAGGAATAAAAGCATACAATGTTATCTCAAGTATAGATAAGGACTGAAAAGAGATAACACCCCCAAGGTTAGCAAGACACTCATCAATTTGACTAAACTAACCATAAATAAAGAGAATCCTAACAATTCAGTTTTTTGACATGGAGACACAGGAAGAGTTGGGAGAATGAAAAATAAAAAACAAAGCAAAACAATCAGTGTAGCAAAAGAAAAGAGTTCTGGCCAATAGAAACAAAGCTTTTGAGAACATCTAGCTGTGGATCTGAATATACCAGACCAATGTCTTTTTGAAGACTGTTAATAAAATTAATTTGAGATCAATGTAAACAAAACTAGGGTCTCTTAAGTGTCTCACCTACAAAGCCAAGCAATTTTGGAAAAGATTAGTCCTGATAATAATGTGAAGACAGTGGCTATTTGCAATGTTATAACCAAAGGAAATAAAAGACATAATCACATTAACATGTTATTTTTTTATCCCAAATATGTTGTTCTTGAAATAAGTTTTCTGTACTGAGAAAATGGCATTTTTAGAGTTTAAAGTAAAAATGTGTCAGTCACAATCATGTTGCCATACATACTAAGAGGATGTGTAGTATTGAAAATCATTATAGAAATCTAAAGCCATGAGATATATTTAAACTGGATTCTTCCAAAAATCAATACAGACCTAAAAATGGATGAATAAGTCTTTTAATCAAAATTAATTCAAAAACTTACTGAAATGATCAGGAGACCCCAGAGTTGAAAACACACAAGTCAAGAATTGAAGTCGAACTTGAACTTCAGCACTATGGCTATACCTATATTAAAAGTTATTAAAATAATTAACTAAAAAACCCTATTTCTCATTATTTTTAAAGATTTTAAAGGCCCTAATCTTAAATTATACCAAATTAGTAAGATTCCATTTCAATAATTCATAATTATTTTAATTATAATTTTAGTTATACAAATGGTCATAAAACCAAGAGTTATGCTTGAAGTTAATGTTATCTAATAAATTGTAAAAATTTCCAAACTATTAGAAAACAAACTTTCAAATTATGTGATGAGAAAGTACATAAGAAATCAACAGTGGAACAAAAGATATGTCATTCTGAACTTATCCAATATGCACATAAATTAGAATAGGTAACAAAAAAAAAAACCCCACAACTCGCCCAATGATATTTAAATGAGAAAAATCGAGTACTGTTTCTATAAATATAGCTCATAAAAAATATAGTTGATACAAAATTGGCATTTGAACACTTTAAATCTAAATATTAAAACTCATATGTATAAAACTGCAATGGTTGGTAAGAGTTACTTTGGAAGCTTGTTAACTAAGTTCTCTGGGAATTTAGTTTGTAGGCACTTGCAAAGAAACAGTATTTTAAGAAGTGTTCATTTGTAGAGTAGGAAGGTAAGAGATGGGTATGAAGAGGTAAGACAGGGGCCAGACTATGGCCAGCCTGAATGTCAGATAGAAGAGCTTGGTATTGTTCCAAATGGAAAAGGAAGTCAATGAAGGGGAAAGGGAATGCTAATGATTGGGTTTGCATTTTAGAATTCCCTTAGCTATACAATGAAGTGCACATTGAACTGTGTCTGTGGTATCACAACATTCTAGTTCCCAAAGTCACTAGAGCACCCAATCAATTAGACTAAATCAATCACAAGTTCCTATCAATACGTTCTGAATCAAAAGGCTGGTGTCAATGACTGTCCAAAGTACTCTGCTGAAAAAGGATAGCAGCCAGTCTGAACAGTAATTTACATTTTAACCTGCATAGAGCCAAAGAGTCTTCAAATTTAATTTTCTAATCTTCAATTAACGGTAAAATTTTCAAACATTCCCAAGAGTAGCTGGTTTCAAAAGCTACACTAGATTTACAATTGAAGCTTGTTGGATAAGCCTTTGCTGTCTCAATTATTGACAAAGATGAACTTTTGTTTCATTAGTGTTACACTGCCTTTGTGAAGATAAAAAGTACACATGGCAAGGCGAGTAGAGGAGTGAAGAACATGTACTAAGCAAATCAAAGCCTAGAATGCTACCCAGATAATATTTAAAAACAGCTCCTGACAACTTCTCATCCGTGTACTAAAGAGACAGATTTTATAATAGAGGCTCTAGAGTACAAGGTCATATATGAATTCTATTACAACAGTTCTATGATTTTAATTTACTGTGCTTATTGAGCCTGAGTCTTGGGGACATCATTTGCAGACGTAAAAGGAAAAGTGCCTTTATTTCCTGAATACTTCCTTCTCCCATACATGAATCTTAAAGGATTATAACCCTAGAAGGCATGGATCCAGTCTTTCCTTCAGTTTCCACAGTAAAGCCACTGGCTCCATACGTCAAAGGATTCTGCCTGCTCTGTCAGGGTCCCATTAACTGATGAAATCATTAATCAGGAAATTTCTTGGGGTGTGATAGAAAAACTGACATTACAAGAAATATTGGACAGAAATCATCTTCCCACAGGCATGAAATTTTAGTGACCAACTGATGCCTTTAAAAAATTTTTATTTTCTTTGTAGCTTTAATGTTCACAGGCAGGATCTTCCTTTTAGAGGCCACCGGATTTAAGAAATATGCTACATGTCTACTATTTAAGAAATGAACTGTTGTATCTTTTATGCCACAAAAATCTTTTATTCCCTAGGTGAATTATCTTAGAATTTGCCTACTATCATCCCTACTGAACTAATGGAAAATAATGTGCCACAAATTCATGAAGGCAATATGCTTTAACAAAAAAATAGTAAATGTACACATCTGTTTTACAGCTTGAAGGAGTAAGTTATGCCCAACAACATCTGTCTGTACTAAGGTTTTAGTCTTCTAAAATGCTAGCAAAAAGGAAGGACTGGAGGATTGGAAGGATACTCTCAAGTATTCTAGGGAAGTATAAAGCTAATATTCAAAGAACACTATTTCGTTTTTACCACAGAAGCAATGCTTTGTGCGGCTCTACCTCTTTCCATTAACAAAGTAGGCAATTTCCTCTGCAGCCAATGTTGTGAATAACCAAGTTTAGTCTTGTGTTTATTTTTTGGCACTTAATGTAAGACTTCCTCTTTTTGAAGATGTTTCATTTCTGTCTTCCACTCCTCTCTTAAAACTCCTAATCTCAGCTCTTGAAGCCAACAGGATATATAAGTATGGTAGAAGTTCTGTAATTTAGTGTTTCTTTCTCCGTTAACAGGTAACTTGAATTCTCTATTGCCTAAATGTGCTGAGGATGTGATTCATGTATGGTTTTATTTCTGCTCCTTGATGATTTTATTATTTTTATGGAGCATGTATGGAGACACTCAGATTAACCGGGCCTTCAACCTCTGCTTCAAGAAGATTAAATGAGAGGAAGACATGCACCATGAAGAACACTTAGAATTTTAATAGGATTTTAAAAGAATGTCTCTTGTGTAGAGATAACTTTGTAACCAAAGCTATGAAATAAATTTTAAGGAAGTAATTCAAAGTAATTTAGTATGCTTTTAGAATGGAATATCTAAAAAAAACAAATACGGAATAATAAAATAGGGAAGGTTGAGTTTAGATTTTAAAGGGTCAAAAATACTAGGCTAAAGAAAGGAATTTGTTTACTCAATGAAGAATCTAAATGGGGCTAAGTGACAAAGTTCCTGTTTTGTGCTATCTATAGTTTGTTTTAGCCAGGTAACTACAATTTATAGATAATCTATATGCCACATGTAACGAATTCATTTCATTTAAATCTTAGAAAATTAATGAGGTAAATCATTGGAACGAGAGGTAAAGAACTGAAATAATGTCAAAACAACAGATTTCATAATCTAAAACCCAATCTGTATGATTCTCAAGCCCATGTGCTTTTCCACTGATAGCACATTGCCTTTCTAATTTGAGAATAAGGGATCAACCAGCACAGTGGGACAAGAAGACTAAAAGACTGGTTAAAAAGGACTGGAAAAGTCTGTGGGAATGTCAATCTGTGAAAAGACATGGGATATATTTTAGCAGTAAGACACTAGCAATTAATGGATGCATGATGTAGCACTTAAGAATATAAATTATAAAAGACATTGGTCCACAGTTTATAAAATGTGTATTTATAAAATGTCTGTTTATAGAATTATTGAAACCCTGACTCTACTATCTCTAAAGTGTGTGACCTTGGGCAAGTTGTGTCATAGTTCAAGCATTATTTTTAAAACAAGACTGAAACCTCAAATGTATTACTATGAATCTTGAAGTTAATATCTAGTACATAGTATCAATAAAACTGGCTATTTGTATCAATATTATTTGTGTTTAAAAATAAAACATGACAAGCACTGGTGGCTCATGTGTTAATAAGCACATGCCAGGGGCACAATTCACATACAGTCTAAGGACTTGGGTTCACAGGCTAGGGGCTGGGCGGCGGGGTGACAACTAAAATGAACTAAATAAAATGCTTCTTCCTCTCTCTTCCTTACTAAATAAAATGCTGCTTCCTCTCTCTTCCTTACTGTCTGCTGCCTGTATGCCTTCATCCCTGCCTGCTTTCCTCCTCTTAAAAAAAAAATACAAACATCCCCAAATCACCAAGTTTTACATGACTAGAAGGATGGTAGTACTCTGAAACACAAAGTAAAAACTGGAGAGACAACTGATTTGTGGGAGAAAAAATAAGTAAATTCATTTATGGAGTGCATAACTATGCCTTAAAGCCTTATGATTTTCAAATACTTTTACAGTTTTCTCTATTTCTATCTATGGGCAAGTTTTCTATGTGGATATTTTCTCAAATACTGAGGCTAATTCTCTTATTCATGAATATGCTAATAATGAAACTGAGCTGGTTTCCTTGACTCAGTCATCAGTACCCACCAATTAACTCAGAAACAGAATACTTTTGATTTTTACATGTCTCCCTCCAGGTGTGTATCTCCCTGCAAGAAGTCTTAAATACAAACACACCATAAACCAATTTCTATTTAGTATTATCCAAAATCATCTCAATGTATCCAGAGAACATTTTTAATGATAAAAACTTAACCAGTTATTCGATCAGATCCAAAACTTTGTTGTTCTAAATTTTCTAAGACTAATATCCAATTATAAATAATAAAGAAAAGTGTTACACGTTACACACATTTGTTTGGAAGTAACTTTAAAAATTTTAGAATCCAAGTCATGTACATTAAGACAAAGAAAGCAATGGCTTTGAACAGAACTCAATAGTGAAGTTTAAGCCACCCCAAAAGTTTCCAAAGATTGTTAAACTTATAAAAATCTTTATTTTTCTTTTTAAAGAAGGTGCAGGCAGGAATGAAAACAAGCAGGCAATAAAAGAGGAGGAAGAAGTACTCTATTTCATTTTTATTTGGTTGTTCATTCTGGTTGCTCCCCTTGGCCCTGGGACTCGAACTCAAGTCCATGAGATGCATGTGGACCACACTCAGCCGAGGTGAGTCTAACCACTACTCTACCAGAGCATATTATAAAAATCTTTCAACTGGAAAAAAAAAAACTTGTAAAATTTTTGTAACTAAAATTTTCATTACATTTATTTACTATATGAAATATCAGGAGTAGAAACACTGGAAAATTATCTTTGAGAAGAAAGATAATCAATGATTAAAAACTAATCTGGTTAAGGGATACTTACAGTGCATGTTTTTGTCTTCCTTCTCTAACAGTTTGAATATAATATACCAAATTATCAAAGAAAAGCTTCAT
The DNA here is from genome assembly GCA_004363575.1 of Solenodon paradoxus. Classification (NCBI taxonomy): domain Eukaryota; kingdom Metazoa; phylum Chordata; class Mammalia; order Eulipotyphla; family Solenodontidae; genus Solenodon; species Solenodon paradoxus. The sequence goes on from RJWH01000495.1 coordinate 639,451, forward strand.
CATGTTCAGTTCTTTTTCCGCCCACCTAGACAAATTAAAAGAAAAATTAATTTTAAAGATGTAGGGTAAAAGATAAATCTATCCGAGGACAGAAAAAATATACAAATGTACAAATCTTCAACACAAAAATCTTTCAAATATCAAAAACTTACAAGTTCTGTATATATATCTGAATGGTAAAAAAAAGCAATGTGCCTTAGTTTTTATGAATTTAAAGTATCATTACTGTTTTAATCCCAAAATAATTCATCCTTGTGAAGGAGATAAAGTGTCTGACAGAGTGCTAATTATAAATAATTACTGAATGAGTGTTAAAAACAATGTGATAGTCCATGTAAGGATGGACTCTGTTTCTTGCTGATTATTTTGTAGAATTTAACAGTGCCTGGCAAACAGAACACACACACAATATAAACACTGAGTCAATTTTGTTTTTTTAAACTATCAATAATTTGCTTTTCTGAACAATCTTTTTTAAACCAAAGAAACAGTCAGGCTTCTAAAGCTCTAAAGTTATCTAAAACACTAGAATGAAAATATAAATATAAATAAATACAGACATCCCAGGGTCCACAGCTGGCATAACTAACAATCCACTGCACAAAATACTTACCAGCATTATATATGCTAAGTTGTAAAGCTGTAGAAATACTAAAATTCTAAAATGTCTAATGTACTGCACAATGTTTTTTGCTATAGTCCTATTTTCAAAATTACTCTTGCCAAGTACTTAATGAAGATCAAGCGGTAGAAAAAAATCACTAAGACAAATTTGAAATGAGTTCCAACACAATTGCTGCATTGCATGGCTTTAGGCAAGTAACTCGACCTCTGGAAATCTGTTTGCTGGAGAAGATTTACTAATGAGAGCAGAGATAACAATAATCAATTAAAAAATATGAGTCCTAAGAGTTGAAGAGTTAATGTATACAAAATGCTGAGTGCTGCTACACATAATACTTACAATAAATGGAAATTTTAGTTATTATTGATGCCGACTAACCAAAGGTGCTTAGAATTCTATGAAGTGATGAATTTGAAAAGATTTAGGATAACAGTTTCAAGTTATAATTGTAAATGCTATTAACTGCCATTAACAGAGCTTATTTATATTTAAGGAACTGAAAATGTTTCAACTCAATATACTTAGGTTTATACCTGATAAGTACGATATAATTGCTATTTCTGTAAAAATGTTAAATGTTTCTTACCCCTAAAATCAAACCTCAAGACTATAATATGTCAACAAATTGCTCAAGTTAGCTAAAGTTCCTTTAATACATTAGAAGTTTGTAATTCAATTAGAAACTAAAAGAAAAGTCAATGAAATAGGACTCGTGTTACTGTTGTACATAAAGAATGTTTATGTTTTCCCATACGCCTCTGTTTAGCATCTCAAGGAGATGCTTCCTTGCATTCACAAATTGTCACTAGGGTCATATTTTATTATTAACCAGAGGTTTTCTGAAAAGCTTGAAAATAATAAACGATGGCTATAAATCAAAAGAACTTTATCATTTTTAGATAGTGCAGACTTTCAAGAATTTATAAAATGGTATTCATTTTGAATCAAACAAGTGCTCTCACCACCTAAGATCTGAGAATGAATTAGGTCTATAGCCATCCTGTTTGAGCTCACAAAAGAATTCTTGAACAGGTCTCATTTTCCTAAAATTAAAATGTCTCCTAATATCTCTCCAAAAGCCTATTTTGAATAAAGCAAGTAAGGCATTTAAAGGCATTTTACAGATTAAATAAGTGCTCATGATAGCCAACTTTCTCTAAAATATTTCTAAAACTGGGATCAATTTTACATCAAGGTACTATCAAAAAATTATTTAACATTCATCAGTCACAAGTTCTGAAGTAAAGGAATAACAGGTTGGTGTCAAGATTATCCCTAACATGATGTAATGTCTAGGAAAAAATCCCTAGTAAGGAGAAAATTTAAACATATTCTAGAGTGTTTATTTTTACTTAGTGTGGATCTTCTTTAAAAGTCCTTTGCTTATGGCCTATACATCAAAATTTTTCATCATAGAATTATAGCATTTAACAGTTATTCTCAAACTACAAAGAATAAAACAAGTCAGAGTTTTCTACTGATAAGATATAATCTCTACAAGGCTAAGAGGCAGAGATAGCACTCTAAGAAATCTTAAGAAGACATTTAAACAATGCAAAACTCAAATTTTCCCAGTGTAGAATAAAAAAGTAAATTATGCAAAGCCTTGTGTTAATGATAATTTGAAAAACAAATCTTTATAATGAATTTGTTTATTTTACTTACATTGTAATCCAATGTGTATCATAACTACTCCCAAACTGCTGAAAAGTGCCAAATAGTTTTGGAAGAAGGCGTAGTGAAATTACTACTGATCTGAAATAGCAAAAACAGATTTACAGAATAAAATACTTTTAACTACTAGCAGTAACTCTAGATTTTTACAGAAATTAAGCTATTTAAAATGTTAAATGAAAAAAGATTTCATGAGCTTTACAAATGAAGCTATTTCTTATGGAACCATTCAATTTTTCTAAAGTATACATTTATTTTGTATTTTAGGACAAGAAACCCATGTTTTAGAATTCCAATCTAAAATTTTTAAAGTAGAATACACTATACTATACTACCTCAATATAAAAGCAAGTGAAGATAATTTAAAAGAAAATTTCTCTTCATGAAAGTATTCTTTAACAAGTCATGGCTACTTCTGCGAATTTAATAAGGGCTTCTCACACTAATGTATACTTAATTCATTTGGAATTTGTTAAAAGGCAGTTTTTGATCTGAAGCAGGTTCAGAATTTTGCATTTCTAACAAGCTCAAAAGTAATACTCAGACTGCTTGCTTGTGAATGACATTTTAAGCAACAAAAATCTAGGAAGCATTTTCAAACCACATATGATCACTTTCTCTTGAATTCTCACTTATGATCTGCATCCAAGTTGAAATGAATCATTACTTCTTGAGTCACATTAAAAATGGAAGCAAATCACATACCTCAAGTATGAAAAAGCAAAAATGGGATAGGAAAAACCTCTTGCTTCAAATAGATGTGAGTATGCCTATCCTCTGAAAAAAAGACATGTAGGTAAGCTATTGACAAAGAAATCCAAGAAGACTTTGGCAAGGAGGATGGTTGTGCATCAACCTTGAAAGAAGCAGGATAAAAATATTTTGAACCAATATTGCTTCATGAAAATTTTTAAAAAGGGAAAAATTTCATATCTTACTCACAAGTATGATATATATATGCATATATATGTGAGATACATATATGTGTCCCCAGAAATGCCAACTTCTTCTGAGAAGACTACCAAGGATATCTGAACACAAGTCTACACCTCTGAGTGAAAGGGAAAGAGTGGTGAACACTGAGTACAAAAAATGAACTCTAAATCCATGTGATCTGACCCCATTCCTATCAGTCTAACAATTTCCTTCCAGTCATCTCTTTGCCATGCAATCAATGCACACAAGCACAATGCTGCCTCAGTCTTTGCCTCTACTTAAAATGTTCTTTACTTACATATCTGCAGGACACCTTCTCTCCTCACTTTATTCTGGTTTCCTCAACTCTCAACAGAATACAGACAATTCTATATCAATAACACCCTTCAGTTGCCCCAGAAGCCTCTTTATTCCTTCCTGGATTTCCCCACCTGGTTCCATTCAATTACCTAATGAGTATTTCTCTATACAGTGTGTCTACCAGTGGAATGTGCTTATGAGCGCAAAAACTACATTATTCATTAAAAATCCCTGCATATTTGTTTAATATATATTTGCTTAAATAATTAGCCACAAAAGAACTTGCAAGAAAGATTTTCAAAGGAGAAAGACATCAATGTAAAATACTATGTTAACATCCACAAAAGACAAAGACATAAAAAAGAACTACCAATGACAAAACAAACAGCAAGTGAAGAGAACGACAGAGATGAAAACAACAATGATACAGATTAAGGAGTACAAAGTGAAGTAATAGAAATAATAAGTCCCTGAAATCCAAACGTGCTAAGTAAATATTAAATACATTTAAATTCCTAAAGTATATGCTTAATATTAAAGTTATATTTTCCAAAACGTTGCACAGTGATGGTGCTTAGGAAACTGGCCCATGGAGCATGAGGAAACCAATTTTTAGATTCTTTATGTGAAATTGTCAGAATTTCAGAAACATTAGTGAAGTTTTTCCTAAATATTAAGACATATAACAAATTCATTTCACCTAAAGCATAAAATCATTAAGAGATATTAGAGAAAAACTACAGAACATTTCCTCTAAAATCACAAAAGCAAATTTCTAAATTGTTTTTTAGTGTGATTTCAACAAGTTTTAAAATACAGACTAGAAAGAGAAACTAAATTACTACTTTCAAGAAGAAACTACACCAAGTCTTAGAGGCAATAGTTGTTTATTTTCTAAAAATTTTATTAAAATGTTCTTTTGCAATCAATGGTGTTTATAGTATATGATGAAATTTACTTTTCAAATTTTCTATAAATAAACATTTTCATTTTTATCAACCGCAACACAGAAAAATCATCTGATGCTCAACAGAAGTCAGGTATTGAGTAGATATTGGTTCAGTTGAGTATATAACTGTGGTTCATGTAAAACAATCAAAAATAAAAATGCAGAAATGGGACTCATTATTCCTCTCCTACCCTAAGGTAATGCTTTTCTCCACAATTTGTAATATAAATCACTGAATTATCAAGTAATAATTGCATCTTCCTTAACTAAAACACAAATTTTTCTTGATTATCAGAAACTTCCAAATTCTCCCTCTATAAAAGTCTTTGAAGAACACTGAAGACATATTTTACAAGTTATATATTTAAGTATATTTTATATGAAAGGATCAAATTCAGATTTAAAGTAATCTAAAAGACAAGTATTTAAACTGATAAAATTAAACAGAAAATGGTAAAGTACTGATTACAGGCTGAAAATTAATAACATCCAAAGCAGGGAAGATTATTTGCTTAGTGACAATTTATATTTCTGTGTTAAAGAAAACTTCACAGGATCAAATCTATCAACTTGTTTCAACTAAAACTATGTTACTGAATTTCTCCTATAACAACTAGATTTGCAGTGATTTATCAACTTTTTTGCCTGTTAAGTTTTGATTGCTGATATGCTTATAATATAAAAGATTATATTCAAACTCGTATTTCACAAATTCTTCCAGGACTTAAAATTTTCAATTAACAAAATATACAAACCTAGGCCACATGGTATTTAGGATAACTACCTTCAATGATACAGGCTGGGAAAAGATATTACCCTAAATCACTCTAGTTCTCTGCTTGATTTAATATTTTTTTGTTGCAATCAAAAACTTATTACTAGGCAGAAACAGTGTGGCATTTAAAAATTACTGATGCAGGTCCGCCCTGGTGGAGTAGCAGTTAAGTTAACTGCCTCCAAAGGAGCCACATACCCCCTTGGGTTCCAGTCCCATGCCTGGTGGGGGAAGGGTGATAGTTCACATTGTTTTTTCCCCATCTAAGTGAAAAAATAAAAAAATAAAGATGCTTCTTCCTCCTTTCACTGACTGCCTAACCATTTTCATTCCTGCCTATATCTTTCCTATAAAAATTAAAATAAAAAACATTAGTGATGCAACTTTATGTTGCTTTAGTAGAATGAACATATTTGCTGGTGACCTTCAGCTAAAAAGTTACATTTGGACAATTTTTTCTAATCCTGGACTCCCTATTTTAAGACTGTTGTGGCTCCACAAAATGCTGTTCAGTCATAACAAATTAAATTATATGACGTGTAATAATCTACATAACAGTCTTTTTGTTAAGGAAATGTACAGGTAAAAATAAAGGTGAGCAGGCAGGCAGGCAGACAGGATGGAAGGAAAGAGAAGGAAGAAGCATTTTCTGTTGTTCATACTGCTCCCCCTGGCCCCAGATCATGAAGTATGTGGCCTTGGGAAGTATGTGGACTGAGCTGGCTAGGGGCCACAGTATTAACCTCTAAGTAACCAGGACATATCATGTACAATAGTCTTAAGAAGGAAAAACAAAACAGTCTATTTGATACAGCCCATTTCTTAATTATATGAACTTTTATTTATATAAATAGATCCTCGACATGTAATCGATCATTTTACTCAAAAATCTGCTGTACACAAAGGGAAAATATTTGAATACAGGAGTTTAAGTGCCTAAAGTGAATTAAGAAATTGCAAAACAAAGCACAGGGTTCCAAATCTCAATTCAATTCTTGGGTGGCCACAGAATTTCAAGGGGTTCTTAGGTATAGGTTATGAATCTGCCTTCTAGTAAACATCAAATTCCAAAAGGGATGATTTCAACTCAACTACTTCCATCCTACTCACGAGACAGCAGTCTTATCTCACTCATTCTTGGTAACAAGCATCAAACTAAAAAGACTGCATTGTAGAAGCCTGCATCATGCTCTCATTTCATGAAAAAATTCTGCAAAGTCATCTATTATATGTTTCTGTGTTCTAAGATGAAGGAAAATTGAAATATACTGTATTTGTACACAGATGCTGATCTGGTATGTGCACACTTTAAACCTACTTAATGCTATAATACAATATTCCTTCAATAAAATCAATTATTAAAAAATAAAAATAAACTTCCTGTATTGTCAAAATGTTATTAAAACAATCTAAGGCTGATGTGCACAAAGCACATTTTTGTATCACAGAGACAATGTATGTATTTTTTAAAGTATTTACAATGGTTCTATATAAATACTAGTAATTATGGACAATTTACAGAAAACTTTTTTTCTTCTTCAGATCACTATGCTTACTGAAACGCAGTAAATCCATACTACTGTTCAAAAGAAGCTAAGTTCATGCTAAAAAATATTAAAATATGGTCACAGAAAAACAAAAACAAAACTGTAAGGTCATATTAACTATGGAAAATGAAATGAAAAAGAAAAAACAGCACAGGTAAAATTAAAAACAAAGTCCCTATAAATGTATAAAAAATTGATATCATCAAGAAACAGAACTTTTGGGGTCAAAGGCCAGAAAAATGGTAAATGAGTAAATGCCACAGTGACCCAATTGTTTACTGAAACACAGGAAGAACTTTATTAATACTAGTACGCTCAGGCAGCATTCCGCTCATTATTATTATGGTAAATTTGAGTTGGCCAGGTTTAGAGAAAATATTCTTTTGATTACAACAGGATTTCTCAAACTGATGTCACTGAAATTTTGTGTTATATAATTCTTCGTTGTGGGAATAAGTTCTCTGCATTGAGGGGCATTTAGTAATTAGCCTGACCTACAACACTTCTAACTTCCACCCTTACTCATTATTGTGACAACCAAAAATATCTCCAGACACTAACACTGCCCGGGGAAAAACAGATCACCCTCACTGGAAACAACTATTAAGAAATCCAGAAAAACGATTTTTCAAATATGTTCAAAGCTAATTTTTATATTTGTATAACCAGCAAAATTAGCTGGCCTTGTATATTTCATAGGTTGAAAACTATCAATATGGTTTAAGTATTATCATGTAAGATTCATGTCTTTCATGATAAAACTAGCATGATACAGCAATTCGAGAGTAAAGTTTGAGGACAAAATTAAGCTCAATTTATATTTACCATATATTCAATAAATCATTAATTATGACTAGGGTATAGAATTTCCTTGAACAAATGTGAAATACTTCATCATCAAGTAATTTAGGGGTGAACTGATTAAAGTTTAATAAAAAATAATCCAAATCAACAATTTTCCACTTTACATACAGATTTTTTCCTTTTCTATCTTTTAAATTTCACTACTTAAAAGTGAAATACATACTCACTATGGAAAAGCTGGAAAATAGAAAAGCATTAAAAAAAAATCAATTCTCTCAGAAATAACCACTATGTATAGTCTCACATATTGTATGCAATTTTTAAAACATATGTGCCTTTGAGATACAACTGCATCAGCATGTAATCTTTGAAAACAAACTCAGTCTACAAGATAGTTCACCTTTCACAGTATTTTTTTCTTTTTTATTGAAGTATAACATATACACAAAAACACATATAAGTCTGAATTAAAAATAATAGGAAGTGAACATCAACCAGCACCCACATCAAGAAATAAAATCACCAGCACATCAAAAGCCCTTACTGTGCCCACTATAAGTAATTTAAACCCTAAGGGTAATCATTATCCTGACTACTAATAAAGTTTAAACTTTATACTCCCCAATATCTGGTTTCTTTCATTCAACATTGTGAGATTCATCCACACTTCTGTACAATTGTAGTTCATTCAATGTTGTTACCATGTATTATTTCATTTAAAACAGTCCCCAAATTAATTTTGTATTCTCTACTTTTTGGCATTTGTTTTAACTACACAAAGAATTATTTAGCTATTTTTAATAGTACTGCAATGAATATTCTTTAATATATCTTTTGGTCACTATCTGGATATATTTATCAGACATATACTTAGCAGTGGAATTCCTGAGTTATACAGTATGCAGACACACATGTGGGAAACAAATTCAATCATTTTTAAAAAAAACAGCTCAGTGGCTGCACAAAGACTTTTAGAAGACAGTATTTTAAAATTAACTTCTACAATACCTATGTGAACGAAAAAATATTTCTAGCCATTAAAAGTATTCTTTTTAAGCAAAATATGGGTGTGCCCTGGTGGCTCAGGCATTAAGTCAACATTTGGAGTATAGGCCCAGAAACTTAGGTTTGTAACCAGGGGATGGGGGTTGAAGGAACAACCAGAAATGAATACTTTTTTTTTTAAGTTTTTTCCTCTTCTTTCTTCCCTACCTGCATTCCTCTTAAAAAAAAAAAAAAGCTTAATGAGTTAATGGATCCATTCACAAAGGTTGAATGGAAGTTTGTACCTAAATAAGAAATTTTCTTACTATGACTACTGAAATAATCGTCCTTAAAGGAACTGAAAGTAGAATATAGTGCATGTATTTTTCATAAACCAATTAGGTTAAGAATTTATGAATTCAATAAAACTAGAGATTTTTATCAGGACTAGGCAGACATAAACTGAAAACATATTAACAACTGATTTTCAACATATACACAAGAACCATGTTTTCACTACCCGAAAGAATAAAACTATCAAAGCAACCTACGGGAAACCTGAAATTATACAACATGAACAGAAATGAAACTCAAAAACCATGTGGTAATCAATTGAGCTCTGATGAGAAGACATATATAAGTATCCGGCAGAATTCAAACTAAAGAAAACACACTAACTGAATTCTTACAAGCACTATAAAAGTCAAGATACAAAAATATCACCCAGATGGAAAAACAATGGCATTTTCAAAATACCGAATTTCACTTATCTCATTTAGTCTCCTTTATATATAATACAGCAGAATCCAAGAACACTTAACTTGGATATAAAAACAGAGCAATCACTAATGCATTCCCATAATCAAAAAGAAAGTAAATATATTATTCTTCTTTTCTTTTGGAGGAAATCTAATAAACAGTGCTGAAAAAACCAAGAGTATGTTTGATAAAAGATGAAGTATGAGGGGAAAGTATTTAAACCTAGTAAGAAAAACAAAATTTACTAAAATTTGATAGTGATATATTAAATGCTATGAATCCACTACACATAGTTAATATGCATACACAAAATGAATTTTTGACCACTACATAATTATTTTAAAATTCCTATTTACCTGTTGTTTCCTAAGTTTTCAAGGCAACCTTCAATGAATCTCATTCGAATCTGTCTATCCGTAAACCAACATACTAAGGAACAGAGAAGTTTCTCTGCTTCATTTATTAGTCCTTCAGAAAGATTAACCTACAAAGAAATGTATATAAATTATTAGTTTATCCTGATTGCATTTTGCTTTAATTTTGCAGTGTTTTGGCTCTATTAAATAACTTACTGCATCATCATCTTGGACTATATCCCACAACAAAGTGTTTCCTTTCTTGCAAACGTTATCCAAATTAATGTCTGTCACAGCATTACTATTAAATTGATGTTTATGAACTGCAGGTCCTGAAGGGGCAAAACATAACACACTATAGAGGAACACAGCTGACTGCAATTGTGAAGTGAATTATAGTATGCACAAAGTTAAAAGACAAAGTGTTAACAATATATTTCTTACATCACAAAACAATTAAGACTAGTACAAAAGTTGCTTTGCTGATGGCCAAGAACAGTATTTAGAGTTTGATAGGACTGAAGTGAAATAAGTAGTTTTCATAATTCCTTCACTAATTCTAATAAATATTAACATTTTTACATCAAGAGAACTACATACAAAACCCCAATTAATTATAAGATAATTAAAATGAAATAATTCTATAACCAAGGGACACTCTTCTAAATGACCTTCTGTGTAAAAACATTTTTATTTGACTTGATTTATTCAAAACATTCTATTAAATCTAAAAATTCTATTATTCAGACATTAAATGCCAGGCTAACTAAATTCTCACAAGTTCTGTTATAATAAGCAAAACTTTTATTTACTTTTTGCATCTTTATTTTTACTTAGGTGCTCACACTGGTTGTCCCCCACCCCCAGCCACGAACTGGGTAGGGGACCTGAACCTAGGGGTATGTGGCTTGCTCTTTTGGAGGCAACTGACCTAACTGCTGCTCCACCATGGCACAATGCAAAATTGTTATTATTGTCTTTTAAAGCTTTTGAAATTTTACCGTGAGATTTCCCTATCAAATAGTACATGAATAATGCTTTCACTGAGAACTGTGCAATCATCAACACAATACAGTTCGAAAACACTTTCGCAAACCTAATACATTCCCTCACTTCTAATTACTATTAGTATCTGACCCCATTTCTAGCCCTAGTCTGTTTTTCCATTCCCATGAATTAGCCTTTTCTAAAAATGTCATGTGAACTGAATTTTACAATATGTAGCATTATGCCTGGCTTCTTTCACTTACCAAAATGTTTCAGTTCATCCATTTTAAAGCACACTATTAGCAGCATGTTCTTTTTAATTATAGAATATTACCTTATGTGCAAATACTTTATTTTGATTATAAATTTACCAATTAATAGACATTTAGACAGTTGCCAGGTATGGATAATAGGGAGAATGTTGCTACAAATATGTGTTTAAGTTTTTTTTAAGGATGTATGCTTTCCTTTCTATTGGAATTATTTAAAGACTGAATTGTTGGATCATAAGGTAAATGTTTAATATTTGAAGAAACTGTCAACTCTTCCAAAGTGGTTATGCTGCTTTAAATTACCACCAGCATCATATGAGGAGACCAGTTGCTATTCCTCCACATCCTCCTCAACACTCAAATCATGGTCACTTTTTTTTTTTTTCAATTTAGCCATTCTAAGGTATGCAGTAAAATCTCAGTGCAGTTTTTAACCTGCGTTTCTCTAATGATTAATGAGCACTTTTTCATGTGCTTATCAGCCATTTATGTATGTAAACACAAAATCAAGGAACAAAGCATTTCTATTACCCAGAAAAACTCCCTTGTGATCTTTTAAAATAAATTTCTACCACCAAACTTTAGATAATCATTGAGTAGATGTGAATAAAAAATTACTTCTGAATATTTTAATACCACATATATTTGATATACACTATGTATTCTGCTTTCTAGCTTCATTTGCTTACAATGATGGCTAATGCCATTCATCCAGGGTGATATATTCATCATGTGTATTAGTAGTTCTTTCGTTTTTATTCATGTATTCACTATATAACTATACCACAATTTATCTACCAGTTAATTCCAGTTGAGGTGCTTAGGAATGAACAGGTATGAACATTCACGCACAAATGTTTTTTGTGTATCTTTTCATTTCATGAGTTAATACCCAGAACATGAACTATAATTCACATGGTATATGCATTTTAACTTTTTAAGAAACTGACAAGTTCTCCACTATGGCAGTATTATTTTATACTCCTCAATAGCAATGTATATGAAGACTTCTAGTTATTCTACAGCCTCAGTATCATTTAATACTGTCAGTCCTTAATTTTACCCATTCTAGTAGATGCATAGCAGTTATTTCTGGTAGTTTTAATTTGTATTTTTCAGATGATTAGAGATATTAGATATTTTTTATGTACTTGTTGACAATTTCTTTTTCTTTTGTGAATTAACTGTCAAATTTTCTGTCCATTTTTAAATTAAACTGTTATATTGTGTTGAAGAGTTTTACTATTAAATACATAGTAATAAAAGGTAGAATAGGAGAGCATTAACACATAATGTTGATCAATTTGCAATTTCATAAAGTAAAAATGTTCAATCTGATCTCAATCTTTACATATTCATTTATATCAACCATAATAACAACATAACAAACAGAAATCAGTCATTCTCTTATAGATTATATATAAGAAACATATGAAATCAGTTAAGTTATTGCTGCCCTCCACATGCTGTACCTCCAAGTTTAACCATGGCCTTTTAATTTTTAATTGTAAACCTAATCTATCAGGTTTATTACTTAGTTTATAAATCCACTTTCTGGCCAGCAAATGTTGTTAGTACCTATACAAGCAAAAGGGTGGATATAGTTCTTTAAATTGCCAATTCTAAAAGGTTCTCCTCTTCATTTTTCTCTCTTCTCTTTTTACTTTTACCATTCTTTAACTTCCTCTGAACTCCATTCTTCCAAGTCTGGCCATGTCTGTTACTTCTTAAAAACTGATTTAATGTGATGACAAATTTTTTTTAACATTTTCATTGCCCCAACATCCTCCATTCCCCGCCAAAAAACACCTTGCTCTTTAGCACTTACCTCTCCTCTTATTTCTCCCTCAATCCTTGTTAGCCCCAGGTTACTAATAATCTATTTTCTGTCTCTACAGATCTGCCCAACACAGTCATTTTATATAAATGGAATCATACAATATTTGGTCTGCATAACCTCTTTACTTTTAGGTTGCCCTAAGATTTTGGAAAATCTAACAGTCTAATAAATCTATCTTACAAAATCAAAGGTATGCTTTCATACATATTATTATTTTATCTCATTCTTAGCTACATCTCGATGTAATTACAGCAAAAATAATCATAATACTCATTCCCTTGGAAAGAAAATTACCATATGGAAATCATTTTTTAAAATATTTAAATACTTTAACATGTAACTGTTCATTCTTTTAACAACGTAAAATAAATTATTCCTGTTGTAAAGTAATATATTTCACTTACTACAGAACCTTACCTTGACTAAGATGTTCATGGTAAATAGATGCTAAATTGGGAAGATGTTGTTGGAGATGAGATGTTAGCTCTGCGTGTGAATTAATCTGAACTAGTTCCTCTTCACACCCAGATTCTTCACCATCAAAATCAGCCATATTTTTTTCTGATTTTGCACTGACCTGGGAGCTACTGCAACTGACATCATCTGCACTTAGCATATCATCAACCATATGCCTGTAACACATTTAAGAACATAGTCATTAGAAATTTAAATTTTTTGAATTATAAAAAAAACTCAAAACATTCACACAAGTTACAACACATTTAAGAACAAATGTTTTTTTAACAATATGCAAACCTGAGAGTCTTTACTACCATTAACAAGTTCATGAAGTCAGAACGATATTGTTAATTTCACAATATACCCACATATTATATGGTGCACCAATATACCTAACAAAAACAACTTCAATGACAGTAAGTTTAGGGAAGACCAATAAACTTACTGTTATAATTACTTAAAAACTCACAGTACAATGTAAAGTAATAAAATTTGTTTACATTTATTCATGTAACTGTAGAATTAAATGAGATAACTACTAGGAAAATATTTCAATTTAAGGATGCAATACAAATGTGGTTAATATTAACTCAACTCAAATACCTATTTAAGCATGCATTCTAAAACATACTATACTCAGTACTCTAAAAAGAGGTAAAGACAAAGGATGAAAAATAGCACAAAGAAAAGTTCATGGCTGATTTAAAAACTCACAAGTAGTAATCTGCACAGTATATGGAAAGGAATAAAAAATTAAACCATTAGGCTTTTATAGGGTAGGGACTGATGTGGTGCAAAGAGAGATTTGCAGTGTGCCAAATGAATGTATTTCACCTCAGTTTTATAAACTGCTTCATCTTCAGTATGAGCTGTCTTGGGAATAACTTTGAATGAGTCTATCTATAATGTCAGACCATAAACTACTGGTTCATCATCAGAGGTGACTTTGCTCTACCCCAGTCATCCTACCATCCCCAACCATCTCACCACCTATACAAAATCTAGAAACATTTCTGGTTATCAAAAAAGATGCTGGCATTTAAGGCTAGAGGCTGTGGATGCCACTAAAAATCTTACAATGCAAAGGTCAGCATTAGTATTATTAGGAATTCAAAAATAAATTATCTGGCACAAAATACTAGCATTACCAAGGTTGAAAAAATTACCTTAAACTCATATGGGTGATAAGGAAAAAAAGACAAAGGAGATAAAAGTAACAATACATATAGAGAGTAAGTTCTCCCAACTATACTGAATTCTGAAAGGCTTGGGATAATTATCAAGTCTAAAATAACTCATCTCAATAAACCACATATTCATATTATATCAATTCAAATATTACTACTTGTAATGACGATAGAAAAGAGTTAAAACACATATTGAGCTCTTACTATGTGCCCATCACATTAGTCCATGAAATATAATAAACCCATGAGATAGCTACTACTGTTCCCATTTTGTACATGAGCAAATTGAAAGAAAATTAAGTATTTACCCAGCAGTGTAATACTAGTGAGTCACAGAATCACTGTCAAATACCAAAGTTATATTTTAAAATCAAAGAGCTTTATGCTCATGCTTATCCTTATTCATCTTCTAAATTAACATTTGCATAAAATTTCCTTTTTCATGACCACTTTTAATGAAAGCTTCCACAAGTAATTTTATAATTTTTTTAGGCAACTACAACAAAGAGATGAAGACAAAGATACATGCTGTCTAAGACAGCCAGCCACAAGCTACTTGTGGCCAGTATACAGGTAAAAAAGCATCTGGTATAAACTGAGATATGCTGTAAGTATAAAATGTAAACAGAATATTGAAGATAGTACAAATAATTTTTAAAAATCTTAATTGCTTTACTGATTACATGTAGAGAGATA
Organism: Solenodon paradoxus; assembly: GCA_004363575.1. Lineage (NCBI taxonomy): Eukaryota > Metazoa > Chordata > Mammalia > Eulipotyphla > Solenodontidae > Solenodon > Solenodon paradoxus. Next base: position 654,601 of record RJWH01000495.1, read on the forward strand.
TTAGACATAACTGCCTCAAAAAGTAAAATCTCTCATCTTTTTCACTTTGATTTTTAAAATCTGTCCTCCAGAAAATATAAACATACTTATTTGTAGCAAGCATCTATAGTTTCTACAATATTCCTACTGGACAGATATGTGATAGAATAAAAGAAGAAATAATTACTCCCTGAAGAAAATGTAAGCTGTTTATTTCTATGCAAACTTACCCATCGTGGTGGTGGTGGTGGTGGTGGTGGTGGTGGTGGTGGTGATGGTGATGGTGGTGATGCTGTGGACCAATAAACTGCCGACAATTAAATAATTCATTCCCAATAGTTTCCCCAAGAAAGTCTCCAGTCCGTGTGATACAAGATTCCTGAGATGCTTGTGCTATATGAGCAGCATTCATTTCCCCTGAAATATCGTGTTCTGGGTCTTCTGAGTGTGAGCAGGCATCTAGCATTCGTATTCGATTATCTACAGATGGCATTGTGTCAGTATTAAAAACCAGGTCCTTTCCTGCTACATTGCTTGTCCCACTTCTTTCAGATGGGCCTTGGGAATCCGCTAAGCAAATGCCTGCTTGACTTTCTAACTTTCTGTTCCGAAGATCAGTACCACAATTGGTTTTAGGAGGATTATGACCATGTTCATCATCTTCATCATCTTCCTTAAGGGCTTCAATATCTGCAATGTCCTCTGACTGTACCTCACTGCCAGGACTCCCAGCTGACTGGCTTGCATGGCTAGAGTTCACCTCATTGCTAGATCCATCACTATGCCCACTACTGCTCCCAGGACCACTGCTTCCATCTTCACCACTATTGGCAGTTTCATCAGAACTTCCCTGCATAGATTCCTGCATTTAAAAACAAACATTCAAATAATTAAACTATTAAGAAAAAAGGAAATGATATTAACACACTGTATTAATTTTTTAAGGCAGCCATAATCTTAACTTCCACTGAACACATAATAAAATTAAAAACTGAAAGAAAAGGACCACCGGAGTGTCCTACTTGCCTAATAGTTTAAGCCAGGTATAGTACACGTACATTAAGGTCCCCGATTAAAGACTCGGGGTCAGGGAAACAACCCATGATGAACAATTAAATAAAGTGGTTCTCTCTTCCTGCCTGCCTACCTACTTGGCCTTCATTCCTGCCTGCACCTTTCCCTAAAAAAGGGACAAAAAAAAAAAAAAAAAAAGGAAAGGACCTCAATGACACTACTGAGGAGAGGTCGGAACACAAATATGTTTATATTCTCACAAATAATAAATAGCAGAAAAACAAAAATCAAAAAATTGCTTTGAAGGGAGGGGATACTGTTTCCATACCTCTGTGTCTGAAAGTCGCTGCTGCACATGTTTGGTTCTATTAATAAGCTGCTCATCCATTTCAATATCACTGCCTCCACTTTGATGGGTATCACTGTTATCACTGCTTTGTGGACTAGCTGCAGGTGACCCTATATTAAACAGATTTTTTTTAACTTCTAATTTGCATTAACATGGATCTATCATAATGACATAATCCTCTGATTGTTTGATTTACCAAAGCTTTATGCTAAGTAGCCAAAATATACTTTTGAAATATGTTAACATTTGCCAATAACTTATAAAGAAAATATAAATGATTTCAATTGAAAATGAAGATAACAGCAGCTAAACAAAATGGGTAAGTTAAGGGTTTATATCTCTCAAAATAAACTTAATGATTGATGAAAATATAAAGAATTAACTCCAGATCAACAAAATAAAACTACAAATTTTCTTATCATGCGTTTCTAAGACTCAACTTACAAGGTGATGGAGCTGCTCTTCTGAGCTCTTCTTCCTCTGAAGGAAAAGGAAAAAGCATGAGGGAAACATTCTAAGAGACTAAGTTTCTCAATGGGACAATTTATCAGTTGTCGTTATTACATAATCAGTAAGAAGCAAGAAGGGAAACCTGTAATAATTAAGCCCACACTACCTGCAATAACAATTGTGGGTGTGTGCATAGAAAAGCCTAAGAAAGGTACATGACATTCAGGAGACAAAAACTGGGGTAAAGTTATTAAGATTTTAAAAAGCTACACATACAAAACACGCATAAAGCACCTGAAATAACAGAAAAATGTGAAGCAGAAAACACAATAAGAGAGCTCTATCATTTTGTTCTGTTCTCAAAATTATTTCTGAAACAAAGGATGCTATTTGTTTTCTAAACAAAAAGATCCAAATCTTTTAGAAAATAGTTTTTTGTTTTTTGTTTTTTGTTTTTTTACAAAAAGAAAATGGAGAGAAAATTCAGTACTAATAAACCTTTACTCCTGTTCTTTAGTTGAAGGGTAAACTAAAACATGAGCTAACTCCAGTTTATTAATCCTTTAACAAACACTATAGCTCCCTCTCAGATTAATTGTAAAATTAAGATTGAACTGAAAATTTTCATATTTGAATCACGAATTTTGGACAACTTACTTCAACACACATTACATTTCACTAACCTTTTTTATTTCCAATGGGAAGATTAGTATTTAGTAAAGATGCAAAAGAACTCTGTTTAGATAGCTGAGCCTTAGCTGCTAGTGCATTATTCCATAAGGCCTTTATTAGCATCGACGCCAAGTACAATGTCTTTAAAAAAAAAAAAAAAAGTTGAAATTTGAAGTTTTATGCATCATAAATTTAATATTCTTTCAACTAATTAAAATGACAATAACTATAAATTATCTAAATCACAAATGTTCATAAATAACCACTACCATTATGTTTTAAAAGAATTACCTGTTCAGTATGAACACTTGGCTCAAGAGCTGAGACCAGATTAAGTAGATGTCTAAGTGGGACTGGATCCAAATTCTTGATGAGTGAAGGAAATAAATCATGTATATACCGACTACAATGTTTCAACTAGAAAATAAAAATGGAGACAACCATCAGAAATAATGACCCCATATAAACAATCTGATAAAAAAAGTTGTATAGTTTTAAGTCACAAAGGTAGCCATGACATTAGTATTTTCTAATATGCTAGTAAAATACTAACTGCCAAATAACATAAGTGAAATGCACAAAAGTATGAAAAAATTCTACTTAAGCATAACTTTTATCCAAATAAACCACAAACTTAATTTCTCAACCACAAGAGGAATGCCCACAGTAGTTTCTATAACCCAAGTACAAAGAAAGTTCCAATTAAATATATGTATACATCAACACGAAAACCAGTTAAACAGTAAATTAGAATGTAGACAATTAAAAATAAACTACAACTAGGACAGAAAGCTAGATTAGCTATTATTTTATTGTATGATATGTCTCATTTTGAATAATTATAAAGTACTTACATATGTTCATTACTAGAATATACAAAAAAAACTTACAATTTCTACATAATAAACAACTAGAAGATACACAGACCCCTTTGTTGTACTAAACCAAACTATGAAAATATGAGGCAAAGTATAATAGTTATAACAACTAAATATTAAGATGCCATGTAAAATAATATTTTTAGAGCCATTAATGTTCAATATTAAATCAGGATAACCGTAACAAATATGACTAGACCAGTAATTTCCAATTCAAGTAAGGGTTCTCAAAGGTAAAAAGCTGATGTATTCTACTTCAGTTTCAATTCGGAAAATGTCTACAAAAAATGTAGATTTCTATTCTGTGGTTTTCAGGTGTAAATCATATGAACTCATACTGCATTCCCTTAACAAAATAAATATGTACAACTCAATTTTCAAACAGGAGGTAAAATAAAGCAATTTCTCTATGTAGTGATTTCTAACAAAAACACCTTTAACATTATTAATTATCCATTAAAAATGCAATAGTTCAAAATGAAAACTATCACTTGATTTTAAGGAAAAGTCAATCAATTAATTCTAAGTGAACCACTTAGACCATTAGAACTTTAATGTGTTAAATGTAATTCCCATGTTAAAAACAAAGTATCTGTGGTTCCCTGGTGACTCATTACAGATACATCCCAACATCCTGGGTTTGGATCACAGAGCCAGCAGATGCTATCAAGATGGACAATCAAAAAAAGTGCTGCTTCCTCCTCTTGCTTCCTACCTGCCTGCCTGGGCTTGCTTTCACTCTTGCCTGCATGCTTCCTTTAAAAAAAAAATATATATATATATATATATAGAATATACAAAAGAGGAACTGAGGTGATGGAAACATTTCACTTGAAAAAACTGACTAAACAAAAAGGACAGTAATGGAGGAAATGATAATCAAAAACACTAAGACATAATATAAAAAACTAAACTAAGACATAATATAAAAAACAAAACATCAGAAGAAAATCTTTCTGATAATTAAATAGAAATTATTTAAACTCTCTAATCAAAGGATTAAAAACCATGATAGGCGCACCTGGGCAGCTCTGGCAGCTGGGGCTGTTTAAGAACAGACTATGTAAAACCCAAAGACCAGGGTTCGAGACTTGGGGATGAAAGAAAAACAAGAAAACAAACAAACAAACAAAAAACCAGTTCATGCTGTCTACAGAAACTCACTTTATATCCAAATAGGCTAAAAGTAAAATGAAAAAAAATTCCATAAAAAAAATAAGTGTTACACAGATTATACTGAAATCAAATAACATTACATTTCGTAGAAACAAATAAAATAAAACTACTACATGATACAACAGTATCACTCCAGGATATATATCCAAAAAAATAAAAGTGGGATTTCAAAGCAATGTTTGCACTCATGTTCATCTCAGCAGTATTGACAATAGCCAAGAGATTAAATCAGTACAAATGTCCAGCAACAGATCTACATATAATGCCGTGTATACATGAAATGGAATTAGTCTTAAAAGGAAATTGTTACACACAGCATAGGTGAACCCTGAAGATATTATGCTGAGTGAACCATGCTAGTCACAAAAGAACAAATACTATCTGATTCCACTGACATTAAATTATAAAGAGTAGTCAAAATAAAGGAAACAGAAAGCAGAATGGTAGCTACCAGGTGAATGTGAGAAAAATGGAACTGAAGAGTTGTTTTACAGTAAGTATAACCTTTAAATGTTACAAATCAGAATGCCCTTATAGCTTAGGCCATGTGAGGACCATGCAAATTCCAAGGACCCATATTCTTGACCCAGGACCAGGATGTAAAATCAAAATAAAGCTGGTTCATAAAAATTACAAGATGAAAAAGTTCTATAGATCTGTTACAGAGCAATATGAATAGAGTTAACAGTATTAGCACTATTAAATAGTTGAAAGGGTAAATTTTATGTGTTTTCTTCTTACCAGTTTAAAGTTTTTTAAGTTATAAGAGACTAAGAGTATTAATAAAAAGATTCAAAACACTAAGAAGATATAATAATTATAAACAGTATAAAAGCAAAAACTGATAGAATTGAAGGGAGAAACAGCTCTACAATAATAGCTGAAGATGTCAATATTCCCATTTCAATACAGAACGAGATACAAGAAAAGTGAGAAAACAAAAAACATACATAGTTGGTATGGCCTGGTAGCGTAGCAGTTTGGTCCGCTGCCTCCAGGTGAGAGCATATATCCCAAGGACCTGGGTTCACAACTCTGAGGTCCAGGGGAACAACCAAGATGAACAACTAAATGTAATAAAGTGCTTCTTCCTCTCTCATCTAGCCTGCCTGCCTCTGCTCACTTTCATTCCTGCCTGCATCATTCCTTTAAAAAAAAAAAAAAAAAAGTGTACACCACAGTAAACTGGCTAGACTTAACAAACATATATAAAATACTTCACACAACAATAGCAGAAAATCTATTTCTCTCAAGCACACATAAGACATTTTCTGGGACAGATTGTAAGTTATGTCACCAAACAAGTCCCAACACATTCTAAAAGCATCATGCAAAAAATTTTCCCTAGTCACAACAAGATAAAGTTAGAAATCATTTTTAGAAGGAAAACCAGAAAGTTCACAAATATGTGGAAATTAAACAATCTATTCTTAATAGATCACAAGAAATCACAATGGTAAATTAGAAAATATTCGGAAATGAATTAAATAGAAAATACAACAAAACAAAACTTTTAGGATGCAAAAATAGTAGTACACAGAAATAAATTTAATAGATGTAAATTGAAAAAAAAAAAATCTCTGGCAAGCCCTGGTGGCCTAACAGATGAGTCCACCATGGCATAGTTCCCATACATCCCAAAAGGACTAGAATTCAAGACCTAGAGTCAGAGAGAACAAAGATAAAGAACTAAATAAAATAAAGTGCTTCCTCCTCACTGCCTGCCTGCCTCTGCTCACCTCCATTCCTGCCTGCACCTGTTGTTTAAAAATAAAAAAGACAAAATCTCAACTCAACAACCTAAGCTTACAACTTAAATAACTAGAAAAAAATTAAACCCACAGCTAGAAGAATGGAAATAATAAAGATTGGAATACAGGTAAATAAATAATACAGATTAGAAAAACAACTGAAAAAATTAACACAATCAACAGGGCCTGCTGGTTAATATAAGAGCAACCATTTTAGCTAAACTAAAAAGAAGTGTAAATAACTATACTCAGAAATGAAAGTGGGATATTACTAACTGAACTCACAGAGATAAGGTTTATGAGAATACTATGAGCAACTGTACACCAAAAAATAACTTCAAAGAAATGGACACACTCTCTGCAAAGTGCGTAAACTGACTCATGAAGAAATAAGAGTATCAGCACATCTATGAGACTGAATCAATGATTAAAAATTTCCCAATACAGTACTAAAACAGATGGCTTTACTGTGAATTCTACCATGTAGATGAAGAAAAATGAACATACATCCTTCTCAAACTCTTCCAATAACTGAAGAGAAGAAAATACTTCTTAACTCATGCTAATTAGGCTCTGGTAACAAAAAATTTTTAAATTGCAGAATGGACTCGTTCATGAATGATACAAAAATCCACCACAAAATATTAGCAAATCAAATCCATTACTCATTATAACCAATTGAGGTTTATCCCAAGAATGTTAAAAGTAGTTTAATCAGAAAACCAATTACTGTAACACATCATGTTAATGGAGGAAAAAAAACTACATGATCATTTCCACCTGATACAGAAAAGGCATTTTACAAAATTCAACATCCTTTCATGATTAAAAAGACTCTCAGAAGAGTAAGATGGAAAATTCTTATCATAATGGTACTTAAAAAAACCACACAGCTAACGTCAGATTGACCTGCCAATGACTAAAAGATTTCCCCTTAGGAACAGTGAAAAAACAAAGGTGCTCTCATTCTCCATTTCTATCAACACTACTATAGAGGAATTTACTGAATAGGAACTGCTTCTTTAATGTGATAAAGTAATATAAAAACATACAATATTGAATATAAGAAGTCAAAGAAAATGTACTGAAACATTATCATGACCCAAAAAAATCTCAAGGCAAACAATTACTAACTAAAATATTTTCAATGATATGTATAATATACATATATTGAATGTATGTATTTATGTATGTATTATTTGCTGAATGATGCAAAAAAACAGAAGGCATTTTATATTTTAAATATAAAGAACTGCAATTCTCAAGATCATAATAAAAAAATATTTAAAAATATTTAGTCAATAGTAAAATTCATATGGAAAAACCACTCAGAATATTCCTTTAAAAAATGAGGAAAGATCACACATGCTAAACATTTTATATATTACAAAAACACAAGGGGTAAAAAGATACTAGTATAAACTTAGAGATCAGCAAATGTTTTTGTGACGAGACAAAGAATAAATACTTCTGAACGGCAAATAACAAGGTTACAACTATTATATCCCATTATAGTGTGGAAGCAGCTACAGAGAATATATAAAAGAATGGGAGCTCACCCTGGTGGCCTAGCGGCTTAAACCAGGCATAGTCCACATACATCACAAGGTCCTGGGATCAAGACACAGGGCCAGGGAAACAACCAGTGAAGAACACCTGAATAAAATAGTGTTTCTTCCTTCTCTCTCTTCCTGTCTGCCTACTCACTTTCATTGCTGCCTATAGCTTTCCTTACATAGAAAAAAAGTGTGTCTCTATGATCTATTTATCAAAAAATGGGCAAGGTGGTCACATGCCTTGTGACTCAGGTGGCTGAGACGGCTAGGATGTGAACCATGTAAAGCCCAAAGAATTGAGTTTACAACCCCAGGGCTGGAGGTAGGGGAGGGGTGGGGTGGGGTGGGGTGGGGTGGGGTGGGGTCAAGCGGACACACACAAACACACACACAAAAGCTTCATCCTTTCCATCTTCTCCCTCCCCCCTTCTTTATTCCCTCTCTCTCTTAAAAAAAAGTAACAGAAACATGCTTTCTGTATTTACCTGGAGTAATTTCCAGAATTTTTTTTTTTTTTTGGTAAGGAAAGGTGCAGGCAAAAATGAAGGCAAATAAGCAGACAGATAGGAAGAGAGAGAAGGAAGAAGCATTTTGTTCATTTTTATTTAGTTTTTCAAACCAGGTGTTTCCCTCAGGACCCAGGACTCGAACCCAGAGGTATGTGGTCTCAGGCTGCTTCGGAAGCGATTACCTAACTGCTACTCCACCAGAGCACACCCAGAATACATTTCAAAGTGAAAATACAAGTCAAGTTCATTTAAGTATGTGACACATATGGAAAACAGGATAGTGAAGAAAAACAGTTTGCAATTAGTTATTTATATATAAAATCTACACTGCACCTAAGAGGATAAACACTATATGCCAGGGAAATGGGCAAGAGGGGGAAAATGTATAATGCTTCCATTTTACATTTACTTTTCTGATTTTCAACAATGCAGACATATTCCCATTGAAATAAGTTAAAAAACAGTATAATAAAAAAACAATTCAATATTCAGTATAAAAGGGTTGAATACATAAATGAAATTGAGAAAATGTCTTTTAATAAGCCAAAAAGGTTTCCTTCAATTTTGCTAGCAATACAGAAAGACATGAATTCTGAAGCCAAACTTTAGTGATTCCATTTCCAACTTTTTCCATGTCTCTATTTCTTGCTTTATCAAATGGGGATGATAATAGAACTTACCTCACGGGGGAGTAAAGCACTTAGAAAATGTAATAAAGGAAACCTCAATTAATGTGAGCTGTTAATATTACCTGTGCTGCAGCCCAAATGCAATCAATATGCTGAGTACTCAGTCGTCCTTCTGCTGCCAAAAAATTCAAGATCACTTGGCACTGTTTGATAATCTGGTAAAAAGAAGCTCATAATTAATGTTTTTTAAATCTCTCTGTTCAATAGATCAGAGAAGTTATGTAATCATCCACAAACCTCAATATGTAAATTTGGTCCAAATATATGCTCTACAACATTGTTGCTTATAAGCCAGTCTGCAAGTTCTTTTGCAATAGACCTAAAATAATAATAAAAAGTTAAGAAATTTAAAAAAAAATCATTACTCATTCTAAAAGGCAGAATCACATGAAAACTTAAATTTGTTCATATACAAATTATGAAGTGTTTAGAGTACAAGAAATAACTATAAAATATGAAATTGTTGTATGACCTGAATTTATAATAATCAAAATAAACCAAGAAAAATTAGGATAACAACACAAGGTATGTAAGTGAGATTGTGTTAAAATCTAAAAAGTGATGTTTTCTTGCTTAAGGACTTCACATTCCCACTTTTTAATTTCCACAGTTGATACTGAAAGTACTCTTGGGAAGATTTCCCAATATACCCTCTCCAGTGAGACAACATCAGGAAAGTAGATTACCAAAAGCGCAAATGAAAATTAAAAAAGGAATTATGGCCAAGCCTCTTGACTAATACAATAAGATTCCAAAATATGGTCCCTAATAACAATAATTGATCATTCAAAACAATTTATATTTAAGTACATCTGATCCATCATCTCAAAAATAAATTTTTACTTCAAGATGCTTTAGGTTTATAATTCTTCACTTTTAAAGAATAATTTTTAACTCTGAGTAATAACTCATTGTCATAGAAGTTAACCTATTGTTAGTTCAACAACAAAATATTGTGTTTATCAGTTATAGTCATTTACACTTTTGAGATACATATAACTGACTAATTTAAAATACACAGTTTGTAAATTTAATGATCTATCTCTAAGTCTATCACCAAGATAATAAACATTAACCAACACAAAGAAGTTTCTTTGAAAGACTGGATGCAACAAACGGGAAGGATGAAAAGAAAAGAGAACTCTTTTACACTGTTGGTGGGAATGTGAACTGGTGTAACTATTATGGAAAGCGATATGGTAATACCTCAAAAAATTGAGTCAAAATTCTGTATGATTCCGTCTTCCCACTTCTGGATTTTTATCCCCCAAAAAACTAATTGAGATATATATGCAGCCTCATGTTCACTGATGCATTATTTACAATTGCCAAGAAATCGAAACAAGCATAGAATGACAGATGACTGGATAAAGTTATGGTATGTATACTTTATGGAAATACCACTCAGCAAGAGAGAGATAGATGAAATCCTGCCATTTGCAACAACATGGACACAACTAGAAGGGATTATGTTAAGTGAAATAGGTCAGAAGGAGGTAAGAGTATCAAATGATCTTACTCATATATGAAGTACAAATAAATAGGTGCGTCTTGTGGCTCAGGCTAGTGAGATTCTGTGGTGCCAACTATGTAAAAACCCAGGAAACCAGGTTCATGACCCAGGGATGCTGAGTCAAAAAAAACCAAAATAAAAACAACAAAAATGTTTCTTCTTCCTCTCCTTTTCGTCCTTCCTCCCTTAAAAGAAAAAATAAACAAACAAAAGAAACAGACAAAACAAAAATCAACCCTTGGATACTGACAATAGAGGTGAAGGGGGTTGAAGTGGGGAGGCAGAGAATTATTGGGGCCCAAGGACAGTGGTAGAGGACTATTAGAAATCTGGTGATGGACATGGTATGATATCATACATTTGATAGTGAACCAGCACACCCAAACATTCTTTTGCAAACTGAAGTTACCGCAATAAAAAAATAACTTTTTGGAAACCATCCTTTTTCCAGTCCCCAAATTCCTACTCCCCAGACAACCAATGATCTACTTTGTTACTACACACTTGTTTTCATTTTGTACAACTGTTCATTAATAGAATGAAATGGTAGGTACTTTTTAAAGCTGGTTTCTTTGATTCAGTATAAAATGTAGACATTTTGTTTTGTCAATAGCCTACCGGTTCCTTCCGGATTTTGAAAATTATGAAAAAAAGGTGCCATAAATATCTGTGTGCAGGTTTTTGTGTGGAAATAAGTTTTCGACTCTTTTGGTTGTGCTAGTGCTGGATCATTATGGTAAAAGATGTTAGGTCTTGTAAGAACATGCCATACTATCTTCCAAAGTGGCTTTTTTACATTCCCACTAGCAATGAATGAGCGTTCTCATGGCTCCACATCCTTATCAATATTTGGTGTTACCAGTCTTCTGGGTTTTGAGTCTAAATCTCAAATTGTTCTAAGTCAAAGTTGCCACAACAATAAACATTCTTTTAAATACAATAATTTTACCAACAACAGTTCCATTCTATCCTTCACTATATAACTGAACTGTTACACTAGATTTACCCAACCTCCCTCATCCCCCATTAATTTGGTCCTATTGATAAAAAGTCTATTTTGTTTGATTTTTGTTCATTTCCTTATTTGGTTTCTCTATACACCACACATGAATGAAATCATTCAGTGTTTGTCTTTACCCTCTAACTCACTACACTTAGTATAATTCCATAGATCCATCCCTCTTGTTGTAAGGGCCTGGGGAAGTGGGGGGAAGGGGGAGGGAGAGAAGAGGGGAAGAGTGGAGCAGAGGGGAAGGGGGGTGGGAGGTAAAGAACACTGTAGTATTCTATTGTGTATACGTACATCTTCATCTACTTAGTATCAATGGATACTTGGGTTGTTTCCAGATCTTGGATATTGTAAACACTCAGCAGTCAAGGAAAGGGTGCACACATGTCTTCAAATTAGTGTTTTTTGAGTAAATACCCAGAAGAGATATAACGGAATTATATGGAATATCTATATGCAATTTTTTGAAGAATTTCCATACTGCTTTCCATATTGGGTTGTACCAATTTACTCTCTCACCAACATTATATAAAGATCCCTTTTCTCTGAATCTTGTTAATACCTATTGGTTCCAGTCTTTTGGATAATAATCATTCTCACAGATGTGAGACAGTTCATTGTTGTTTTACTTGTGACCTATTCTAAATTAAAAGCAAGTTAATTTCAAGCTCATTTTAACAGCCTATATTTTATCACCTCACCCTTCACATTTTACATTTTTGGTTTCTTGCTTCTTCTAAGTGGGGTTTCGTTTTACAGAAATCTCTTTAGTACTAGCAAGACTGGTTTAGTCATGATGAATTCCTTTATCTTTTGTTTTTATGGAAAGCTCTTATCACTCCTTCAATTTGTGATAACCTAGTAGTGGAGAGCATTCTTGGCTGGAAGTCCTTTTCTCTCAACATTTGAATATACTGTCATTCCCTTGTATGTGATGCCTTTTCCTCTAATTTTAAGATTCTCTGACTTGAGATTTTGCCATTTTTATGACAGTATCTGTGTCCGTTTGGGTTTTTTTGTTTTTGTTTTTTAAGGAAAGGTATAGGCAGGAATGAAGAGAAGTAGGTAGACAGGAAGGAAGAAAAGAAGCATTTTGTTGCTCATCTTGGTTGTTCCTCTTCCCCTCACCACCAGTCCTAGGTTGTGAATCAGGTCCTTGGGATGTACATGGACCACACCCAGCCAGAGGCTGTGGATGCAACCACTACTCCACCAGGGCATACCTATTATTTCTTTAAATAAGTTTTTTGACCCTTTCTCTTTCTCCTTCTGGAACTCGGACGACATGAATGTTGTTCCTCTTGGTGTTATTCCGTAAGTCTCTTATACTATCTTTGTTTCTTTTCATTCATTTTTTCTTTTTGGTGGTATGGTTGGGTATTTTTTACTACATTATCTTCTAGCTCACTGATTGGATTGGAAGTTTCTTTCTAATAAGCCTTGTTTATTTTTTTTTTTTAGTTCAGTTATTATGCTAGTAAGTCCTACAATTTCTGCTTGGAATTTTCTTATATTGTTTCTTATATTTTACTTTGTCAAATATTTTCTCCTAACTTCAAATAAGCATCATTAAGCATCATTTAAAAGCTTCAAGTAGTTTACTTAATTCTTTTGCAATAGATTTTTCTCTGGGGTCTTGTTTCGTTCGATCCATTATTTGGAGGTAAATTTCTTTCTCTATTTTATTTGGTAGTCTTTGTTTATTTTTAATTCTTTATGTTGTTATTTTCCTTAAAGAGGAATTAAGCAATAAGCAGAGAAGGAAGGAGTATTTACTTACTTAGTCTACACAAACACACTCTGGGTCAAGAACCTGGGTCCTTGGGCTTTAAGCAGACTACACCGCAGCCACAGACTTAATACCTCAATAACCAGGGTGCACCACACTTTTATAAATTAGGCTAAACAACTTCTCTCCCTATCTTGATATAACAGCATTGTATTAGGATTTCAGGTTGCAGCATAAATGTCTGCGGGGCAGCAGCTCCATCTACATGGAGCACCTGGGTATGGTAGTTCATGCTACAGGCAAAGAGGCTGGTTCAGGAGAAGCCCCAGGCAAGAAGATAGACACAGCTATTTATCTAGCTATTAGCAGACCACAGGAGTCTCTCGTGATCCTCTCTGGGTGTTGCCCAAGCAATAAACTCCACAAACCAACCTTTGCAAGAAAAGTATTCAGCTGCCTGTACTGGGGCTGCTGGCTCTGTTTACCTGCTCCTATCCGAGGTGACTGCTGCCCTAGCAGCCTTAAGAACAGTAACCACGAGAATAAACTGACCCACGACTGCAAACACAACTGATGAAAGAAGGGCAGAATTTCAACCTTCAATGCTACTCTAACATCTCCCAGTGCCAGCACCACAAAGAAAAGAAAGCCTATGGAAGAAGACACTCAGCAGGCACTCTTTCAGTAGAAGGTTATCCCTCTTTTCTTATTCCTTCCTGAAGTTTTTGGTTAAGGAAATGAAAATTCTTCAGTTAAGTCTGTGCACACTTTATTTCCTGGCTATCCCTGCTGTCCGACCTGTGTACTCTGCTCCCCAGAGTCCTATTCTCCAAAGGAAAGCCTGTCTTTCACCCCAAGATGTATGCACCCTCATCCTGAGAGCTACTTCCAAGTGTTGGGGTACCCAATGCAAGAGGAAGCACTTTGATTCTGGGGAAGAGGCTCTGTATCACTGTTGGCCCTCATAACCAGGTCTCAGTGTCAGGGCAAAGTTTCTGGTAAAGCTGTGTCTCAGTTTTTTCCTACCCTTTCCAATGTTTTCTATGACTTTCTTATGGAGATGTTGGTTCCCAATCCTGTTTTTTTTGTTTTGTTTTTTTTTTTTTGCTAAAGAAAAAGGTATAGGCAGGAAGATATAGGAAGAAGAAGCATCTTTATTTTCTCTATTTTCATTTAGTTGTTCACACTGGTTATTTCCCTTATAGCTGGGAAGTCCCAAAGTATGCCCTCCTTCAAAGGCAACTGACCTAACCACTACTCCATCAGGACACGCCCCTGAGTTCTTTTTCAAAGGTCATAGTTTGTATCTAGATGTGATTTTGTTCTGTCTACAGGCAGGAGGTAAGCTCAAGATCATGCTATTTACTTCACCATCTCGGGTGAAATTCTCCTTCTATATTCTTAATAGCCATTTGTGTATCCTTCTTAATGAGGTGTCTTTAAAGTCCTTGACACATTTTTTAATAAGGTTGTTGGCTGTCTCACTGTTGAATTTTAAGAATTTACAGCATGTTTTAGATAAAAGTTCTTTATCAGATGTCTTCTACAAATATTTTCTCCCAGTCTATGGCATATCTTCTTATTCCCTTAGCATTATCTTTTGCAGATTAGAAGTTTTTAATTTTAACAACGTCCAGCTTATCATTCTTCTGTTTCATAGATCATTCTTTTGGTTTGTGTCTAAAAGGTTATCATCATCATACTCAAATTCATCTAGGTTTTCTCCTAAGCTATTATTATAGCAGTTTTATAGCTTTGCATTTTATATTTAGCTGTGTGCTCCATTTTGAACTTTTTTTTTTTTTTTTAAGGTGAAGGCAAGAATGAAAAAGAATAGGAAGGCATGCAGGACGAGAAGAGGAAGCAGCACCTTATTTTTATTTAGTTGTTTTATTTGGTTGTTGACCTCGACCCTGGGTCTTGAACCTGGGACCTTGGGGTGTATGTGGGACTGCTCCCAGGTGTACTAGACCACTAGACCACTGGGGTGCACCCTATATTTAACTAATATTTGTGAATTGTGTGTCTAAACTCATCTTTGCATCTGATTATTCAACTGCTTTAGCACCATTTGAGATTATTTTTGTTCCATTGCATTGCCTTTGTTGTTCTGTATTTATATGGGTCATTTCTGGACTCTACGCTCTCCCCCTGATCTAACGTCTATTCTTCCACCAATATAATTCATCTCAACCTAAAAACTATTAACTCTATAACAAAACTTGAAGGTAGGTCGTGTCAATTCTTCAACTTTGTTCTTTTCAATATTGTGTTGCCTATTCTGGGGTCATCTGCCTCTTCCTGTAAACTTTAGAATCAGTTTGTAAATCTCTACCAAAACAACTTGTTGGACTTCACAGTGAGATTGCACTGAATCTACAGATCAAGTTGAAAAGAACTGATATTGTCACAATTTTAAGTCTTCCTATATAAGAAATGGAATCTCTCTCCATTTGTTCTCGGTGATGTCTTTCAGAGTTTTGTAATTTTTATATAAATATTGCTTTTTTATTTATACCTAGGTATTTCATTTTTTTTGTGGTGCTAAACATAAATGGAATTTTATTTTAAATTTCAAATTCCACTTATTCACTGCTGCTATAAGGGAAATGTTAACTTTTGTGTATTAAACTTGTATCCTGCAATATTGCTGCTCATTAGTTCCAGGAGTTTGTAAATCCTTTTGTATTTTCTATGTAGATTCTCATGTTATCTATAAACTATCCCACTTAGCTCAAAAAGAAGATATACTACCCAACTGATATTAAAATTTTGATTTTATAATACTGGGGGTCAACTAAACCAAATAAGTAAATATGTCTAATAACTTGAAAAGTCCTAAGTTATAAAAACTACTCTTGCTTTCATATAATGAGAAACATTAACTTGATTTTTCCCCATAAAATGTATTGAATAAGGATCTTTTCCATTTTCTGGGTCATGTGCTTTTTGAAAAGCATATTCTCTGTTGCATCCTGGTGGAGTAGGGGTTCAGCACAATCCAAATTACCCCCAAGGATCAGGGTTCATGTCCCAGGACTGTCAGAAACAACCAAGATAAACAACTAAATAAATGAACTGCTGCTTCTTCTTCTCACTTCCTGTCTGCCTACCTCTGCTCACCTTCACTCCTGCCTTCACCTTCCCTTTTAAAAAAAAGAAGAAAAAAAAACATATTCTCTACTAATGCTGTATAAATAGTATTCTTTCATATTTTGTGATATAAACACTGAATACTGGCATAAACTTTTAAAACAGATGTTTCAATATATTGTTCTGAAAGATAATTTAAGAAAATCAGAAGGAAAAGAATTTCTATTACATAGTTCAAAGCTAACAGTCATAATTATATTTATATAAAAATAGCTACACATTAAAATGATATACTTACGTAAAAATTCTACTTACGTTTCTGTGTCTGATACTAATGATTCATTATTGCACACATCATTGAAAGTATGGAGTTGATTCTATTATCAAAAAAAAAGAAATGGAAGTGTTTTCTAAAATTATTGTGTATGTTTGCAAATGTCAAGAAACATAATTTGATACATGTATATAATAATCAATAACCAGATCAAAACTGTAAAATGTAATTATACACCACACACACACACCCCTCCACCAATTATTCTGGTTATTTTCTTTATCATATTACAACATTAAATAAATTCATTCCACAAGTAGTAGTTATGATTTGTGCACTAGTAAGAATCTGGGGTAAGCCTCCCTCAATATATATATGCAAGACTAATTTTATCTAAAAATTGTCAACAAGTATTTTCTATATTTACAAACCCAAATGCATAAAGCAAAAGTTAGCTACATAAGAATAATTACACTACAAAAACCGGAAGTGAAAAGGAGTAAAATGAATGTAGACCTTGAGAAGTTAGACAGCATACCCATCCTACATTATGTAGCTAATTGTTGTTATAAAATACAAATTCAAGAATACCAGGTCTTCCTCTGGTGAGGGAAACCAATAATAAAGATTTCTCTCTACTGAAAATGGTATTTTCAAGCTAAACTAAGCAACATATTAAAGTAAAATTTGGCCTATCACCCAATTTGTGATTTCTGCCTTAAAAATAACTATTTATAATTCCTTTCCCAATTCCTTCTCTCTAAAAATACTGCTTCCTAAAATGCAAAAAAACTGGTTAAAATTTAAAAAACAAAAAAATACTGAATGAGTTGAACCCTGAAAAGAAGACCTAAGTTAAAAGTCCCAAACCTAAGCTTTAATGTCCTCATATTTAAAACAGGTAAAATACAATTTTAAATTGCTTGTGAAGACTATACAAAACAGTTCATGTAAACTATTTAGCACAATACCTAGCATAACATAAATGCTCCATAAATAATAGGCATTATGGTAATCTACAAGATTAACCTACAGCATTAAAAAAATTAAATATAACTTACTGTTATTTGACTTAGTCCAGCCAATCTCATAGTCAAAGTAGGTGACATAAAGTACTTAAATGCAAGATCCAGGCTTTCTTTATCAAAGCATAATGTTGTATCTAATGGTTCTTTCACTGTACTCCACATTAAGTCTGCCATGTTGCGAGCAGCACTCTGTCTTAACTCCTGGTCAGAGAGCTTGCATAAATACCTATAATGATTCAGAAAGAAAATATGTGAAAGAAGCACACTCATGCACACAAAAAATTTCTATTGACTACTCAATAACTCAGTAATATTCATACCTCCAAAATGTTTAGTATAGCAGAAATAAATAGTATACTTGGATTAATATTTCTAATTAAAACTATTTCTAGGTGATGCTAAAAGGACTATAGCCTGTAGCAGTATATCCTTTGTTTATAAAGTCCAACTTAAATCAAAATCAGAGTCAAATCATTTCACAATGGGGTTCTATATTCCCAGTAAAGTTTTACTATTCTCTAACATGTCATGTATATAGCTCCTGTTTAAGTACATTTCAGCTGGCTTCATATAAATGGTATCTATTCTATCACAGAGACAATTATTTCTTAAGTACATTTTAAGCATAATTATTTTTTGACTTCCAAAATCTACAAACCACTGTTTTTCCTTTCAGGTTCTATCTATTCTGTTAGGTTGATTCCTCTTCCTCTACCAAATCTTTCAACATTAGTGATCCTCAGGACTTGTAATGAATCACAAAAAGATCATAAATTCCTCCTATCACTTTATATAGAAATCTTTCTAATGGCACGTTGACATTCTTTCCATCAAGAGGTATGGTCTACTTCTCTAATCCCTTGAATCTGAGCTTTGCCATGAAACCTGCTTTGGCCAATGGGGCATTCAGAGATGTGACACAAACAGAAGTCCCCTCACATTAGAAACTCTTCCACCACCAAGAGACCCAGGTTAGCCTACTGGATGAAAGAGATTGGCTGATGCCCCAAATGACAACTACACCAATTGCAAATATGAGCATAACATCTCTCACCACCCCACCTCCCAACCAATTAGCATGTCAACCACATGAACTAAAAGTGATGCTATTATCCAGCATCTATTCCCAGCCAAATCAGAAGAGCTTAGTCAGTCAAAGACTGGGTGAAAAAATAAATAACTATTACTTTAAACCACCAAGTTTAGGAGGCTGTTTTCTTACACAGCAAATACAAACTGATACAAGGTTCCACCTTAGCCTCGTTTCTATTCTCATTCTTCATTCTCTTCCAAGATGACCTCAATCATTTCCAAGGTTTTTATGTGCTGTCATTATGCTAACAACTCCTAAATTGACATTGCTCGAAACTACAAGCTTATACTTCCAAATTGCCAGTCACTTAAATGTCCCATGGGTATTTAAAAATTAAATCTTGCTTTCCCAGTCTTCCAGATCTCCGTTAATGATATTCACAGCACAAAAGGGAATTAAAGAATGGCAGGTTAAGTGTAACTCATGATGAAACCTTTTGCTTTAAACTCTACAACCACCAATCTTGTCAATTTTATTTTCATTTTTTATCCATTCCATTTTCAAAATTACCATAAATAATCTGAGTACAAGTAACTATCATTCCTTTCCAGGACTACTATATTAACCTTTCGGGTGGTCTCCTTGCTTCTGTTACAGCCCACTTGTAACTTATGATACACCTGAACACCAAAGTGATCTTCTAAAAACCATCAAGACTTGTCTGTTTAAAACCCTTCAGTATATTCCCACTGCTAAAATTAAACCAAAACTCCTTACAAAAGCTTGAAGGTCCTGAAAATCTGTCCCTGCTTATCTAATCTCTCACATAATTATAACCCCTTACATACTATTTTATATATTTCTAGTTTTAACATTTCATAATCTTCCCAACTTCAAAGTATATCCCCATGTATTCTTTCTACCTGAAGTGTCCTTCTAATTATTTGATTAACTAATTTATGTCCTTCAAAGGTCACCTTTCAGAAAAGCCTCATATTCCCTCTATCATGTTAGCTTATTTGCATGTCATTCATTACTGTCTGATTGTTTTCCTGATACTTTGTCCAACAAAAGAGTAGTACTCAAATCTTTACAAATAAATGAATAAGAAAAAATATAAAAAACTCCTACTATCAAAAATACAATCTTAAGAATATTAATACTTTACAATCTGTCTTACCAATACGATCTTTTCCATCCTCTGTTTCCTTTCTTCCTCCATTGAGAATTAAAAACACTCTTCCTCAATGAGACCTTCTCTAGTCCCACATTTAAAATTGTGACCTAACATTTAGAATTCTAAATCTTTATCTATAACATCTTTGTTGCTATTTTTCTCTATAATATTCATCACTTCCTGATAAACTATTTCATTCACTTTTTTATTCTGTACATAGACTATAAATGATTTTTTTTCTCCTCTGCTATAGCCCGTTACTAAAAAACAAAATTCAGTGTTTATTTGTTCAGTGAATAGTGACATACTATGTAACCATTTTAATCTAATTCTTTTTGAATACTCATGTAAAAACAAATCCAACATGAATTGCTTAAACATTACATATAATGTATGAATGTGCATAAAAAAATAGCATATACCAAACTATCAATAAAATCTTCTCTAAAGGACATGTGTACAAGGCACTTTAAAGCAATATAATTCAGCATTATGTTATATACTGCTTAAACATATTACACTGGTAATCAAGAGGGGAGATTTTATAAACTTACCTGATAACATAGGTCCTAAAAGGAATAATATGCTGCATGACAGCAGGGATATGTAGCCATATTCTAATCTATAAAGAAACAAAAATGATAATATATGATAAATACATGAAATACATGTTCTTCCCATTAATTTTTAAAAATCAGGATTTTTAGTATTTTGCTGCCTGTAAACTACATATATTTATGTTTTGAAAAGGACATACTAAATAGGATAATACATCTACCAGAGCTAAGTAATTTAACTTCTAGACTTTGTTTATATATATACACATATATGTATATATATAAAATATATCAGAAGACTATTAACTTCTTACTAAAAAAGGAGAACCAGCTAGTAGCATCGTTCTTAGTACATGCTAATCTATACCTTGGTATATAGACACCCAAATACTACAAACATTAAATTAGTTTTTAAATAAACCATCTCATCTTTCTTCCTGAAAAAATATCAACCTACCTAAGACTTCTAGTCACTGCAATATCCATTGAAGGCAAAAAAAATTCATAGTCACACATTGATTGTAATATGAACTCCTATTTACTGAATTAAATCCTTACTCTAAGTACTCCAATCTAAGTTATAACAAGTCTGTTGCCACATTTTTTCTGTATGATATTCCAATCCATTATTAGAATCTAATATACTTATCGTGATTTTATTTTTATACAGTGGGCTGAATATGTAATAAAAAAATCTAAGCAAATCACCAAAGAGCTATGATACTAATAAGCCTTGATACAATAAAGAAATACAAATTTAATTTGTTCAAAAACTAATCTGGAAATACAAATTATATGACTTCATTCTAATATAATCAAAGATATCTACGTAAGTCCTACAGCAAATATTATACTAACAGGAAATGTGAAAAACATTTCCTTCTGAGACCATGAACAAGCTAAGAGCCCCGTGAATTCAACTTGAACTGAAGGTTCTAAATAGTACTATAAGGAAGAAACTAAAAAGACACTGGGCTAGAAGAATTAAAACTGATATTACTCTGATTTGATATGCTTATGTAAGAATAAAATGCAAAATAAATTTTAGTTTTTTGGAATTAACTAGTTTATAGCAACTTGCTGTTTAGAAAGTTAATACAAATTAATATAGACATAAATACAAACTATATTATAAATACACATACATGCATCATATAAACACCTGAATATATACACATATGTACACAGCAGTTTACAAAAAATATTCTCTACTACAGCATCCAAAAAAAAAAAAAAAATGCTGAGGAATAATCTAACAAAGACATAACACCTCTATAATGCAACACAGTGAAGTGTGACAGAAATGAAAGAACTATAAATAAAAACACATTTACTGTATTTATAGAAGACTCGACACTACAGAGATCATAGTTCTCCCCAAATTAATCTATATATTAAATGCAGAACTTCAGGTGCTAATTCCAAATGCAAAGGTTCAAGAAGAGATGAAACATTCTTTAAGGACAAGAAGGTAGAACTTGCTTTTCCAGATAGCAAGACTTCTTACAAAGCACCATAAAGTAAAACGGTGTGCAACTATCACAAGATTAGGAGCACCCGTGGTTCAGGCAGCAAATAACAAAAGATTAAACAGACTGAGATATGCTAGAAATCCTAGATTCACGTACACAAAGACACCTGATTTATGACAAAAGTGGTACTGCAGAACTAAGAGGAAAGGACTGTCTTTAGGATCAGTAGTTATCAAAAGAAAATATATATTGATCCTTTACAACACCATACACCAAATCAATTCCAACTGAACTATAGCTGAAAATAAAAGTAAAATAATACTTCTAGAATATAAGAAAATATTTTCATAACTTTAGGGTAGAAAGACTTTCAATCACAAATGAAATTATTAACTATAAAGAAAAAAACCCTATAAATTACACACCATTAAGTTTGATGAATAGGAAAGAATGAAAAGCAAACCAAAGAAAGGACTATAGCAGTAAGTGTGCCAGACAAAAGACCTCATCAAACACTTGTAAGATACCTCCACACATAGTAAGAAAAAGGCAGACAACAAGATTTTTATCCTTTCTAGAAAAAAAAGTACAATTTGTTGCCAGTTTTCATTTAATTTTATATAAACACTCTGAGGCTGAAGCAATCTGACTGGCTTTCAATATGGAAAACATATAAAAACCATTCTTTTAGTTATTTCTAAACAGAACATGTCTCTAATCCTCATGCAACAAATGTATATTATGATCATATTCTTAGGGCAAATAGAAAATAAGTGAAATACCTGAACAGGTAACTTTTCAAAATATATCCAAATGATTGATAGATCTATTAAACAGTGTTCAATAATCTCATTTGTCATTAAAAATAAATAAAACCACAATGAGATACTCCTATATACCCATCACAAATCTCTAATTAAAAACATCGTTTTTTTGTTAAGATGTAGAGCAAAGGGGATTCTCATTCCTGATAGGCACGCAAATTAATCAATTAAGAAAACCTTAGTATTGGCATGCCCTGGCGGTTTAACGGTTAATCTGTGTCCTCCAAGTATGTGGTCTCAGATTGTGTCCAAGGAGCTGACATCATTACCTGCCTCCTTAGCAGAGACAAAAAGATAAGCCAGCATCAAAGTTTAAATACACATCCTGTTCTTGTTGCTAACTCTCTGCAAAAACAAAATTTAATATACTTCAGAATGAGAGTATTCCAAAGGCTTGACTATTATGAATTTGAAAAAGGTAAAACTCAGGAAACTCTAACCGTTTAGTGGGTAGGTCTACCTGGAGTTGTCCACCTATATCTCAAGGAGGCAGGAAGGTGCAGGGAGAACAACCAAGATGAAAAACTATTATTTAAATGCTTCTTCCTCCTCTCTTCCAGCCTTACTGCCTGCCTCCCTGACTACTTACATTCATTCCTGCCTGTACCCTTTCATTAAAAAAACAAAGAAAATCTCAGCATTCATACCTATGACTGAATATATGCATACTACATGACCAAAAATTCTACTTCAAATTCAAATAAAATGGAAGTTCATATGCACTTAAAGACATGTAAAAGAATGCTGATGTCACATTGATTGTAATAGACTAAATGCCTAGCATCAATAAGAAGGATTAACGTTTTTTGTTTTGTTTTTTTTTAAAGGAAAGGGAGAGCTGAAGGCAAGCTGGGAGGCAGGAAGAGAGAGAAGGAAGAAGCACTTTATTTTATTCTATTTAGTTGTTTATTCTGACTGTTTCCCTGGCATCAGGTCATAAACCATAGATTGTACCACGCTAAACTAAAACACTAGGCCACCTAGGCACACCAACGCTGGTATCTTTTTTAAAAGGTAGTATAGTACAACGAAAATGCAGACTAGAACTAGTCGGGCATCACTTAACTATGGGAATACATTCTGAGGAGTTCATTATTAGTCACTTTCATCTCTGTGCAAGCACCATATAATCACACAGACCTAGATGGCGTAACTTACTATACACCTAGATTATCTAGTGAACAGCCTGAGACCACCATGTATGTGGTCTGTCATTGAACGAACTGTTGCTAAGCAACTCACGACTATATGACAAACTCAACGTTAAACAAAAACAGACATACAATAATACATACTACGAAATTCTACTTACGTGGTTAACGAAACAGAGAAAATCATAGTACTTAGTGATACAAGCTTAGGTGACAAAACTAAAAAGAAAAGCAGGAAAACGATCACCATAAAAATATGAATTCTCTTTACCTTTAAACACAAAAAGATGGGATACGACTTGGAGGAATCTTATGGAAGGTTTCTGAGGAGTTAACCATGTTTTTTCTTTGCATGGGTAGTCGCTAAATGGTGTATTTTGTCCGGCAAATGACTGAAACATATATTATAATTTTGTGTGCTTCCTACATGATTGATGTATTTCCAATTTGGGGGGAGGAGAAAATGTGGGGATTTGATCAAAACTACTTAGGAAAAAATTTAATATATCTAATCTGCAGCACTACAATAAATTCCCAGAGCCATCAAAATCAATGGTTTCTAAATAACACAAGTCAGACACATCAGAAACAGTAAGACAGAATTTGAAAAATTCAGATCCAATTACTTAGTATATGCTATTTTCTCTACAGAAATAAAATATTTATTTTCAGTCTATAAAAGAGAGCCTAGCACAACCTGGTGGAGCAGTAGTTAGGTAAATCACCTCCAAAGGATGCAGGCCACATACCTCTGGGTTTGAGTCCTGGGCCCAGGAGAAACAGTACGAACAGCTAAACAAAAAATAAAGTGCTTCTTCCTCCTCTCTCTTCCTGCCTGTGTGCCTACTACTGCCTTCGATCCTGCCTGAATCTTTCCTCTAAAAAAAGTAAAAATAAATAAAACAAAGCCCATTGGTAAAGCCTGAGAAAAAATGAGTAAACAAGCAAAAGCTAATTTTCTGAACAGACCTGGTCAGTGCAAGTATTAATTACACACATTTTTTAAAAGGTTCAAAGATTTAATTATATGTAAGGTACCTTATAGGAGATGAAAAAATAGGCACAAATGATACCTTTTATTTGCGGATAAACAAAGATACAAATGGATACAAATTTAAATAAAGTAACAAATGAAAAACTGTCAACATCAGAAGGAAAAATGTTTTACAGAAAGAAGCATCACCATTTACCAAGTCCTTAATATTCTTATTCGAATAGATGAGAAAACTGGGGCCTATAAAAATGTGATCAGGGTGCATTCTGTGGCTCGGGTGGCTGGGGCAGCTAAGGCACAGACCATGTAAAGCCCAGGAACCTGGGTTTGCAGTCAGGAGACAGGGAAAATACAACGAATAAAAACCATATAGTAACAGTGCAACCATTCTGAAAAGCAGTACGGAGATAGCGCCAAGAATTGAAAATGGAAATTCCAAATGAGCCAGTGTCATTCCCCTAATGAGTATTTACCTTAAAAACACAACAGCACTAATTTGCAGAGATATATGCTCTCATGTGTTCACTGCACCATTATTTACAATACCCAAGAGCTGGAAACCACCTAAATGCCCATGAACAGATGAGTGAATATGAATATGTTGTATATATACACAATAAAATACTATGCAGCCACCAAAGGGGAGAAATCCTGTCATTTACAGCAACTTGCAGAGATTTATGGAGAGACAGACATTATATGACATCACCTATTATGATGTAGAGATAGAAAACAAACTACTATATAAATTAAGCAGTACTAGACTTAAAAGAGAGAGAGAGAGAGAGAGAGAGAGAGAGAGAGAGAGAGAGAGAGAGAGAGAGAGAGAGAGAGAGAAACTAATCCAAACAACAGCAGACTCAGTGGTGGGGACAAAAAGGTAAATCAAAGGGTACAGAAGAGATGGGGGTTGTGTGGGAGGAAATGGGGTAATGGTGGTTAAATTATAAAGTGAAGATTAAAAAAAAGGAGACAGTGGTAAATCTATCATGCCATATATAGATATATATTTGCTATTATGTATAACTCAAACAAAATTAAGGTTTAAATGCAATATTACTTCATACATCAATTTTTAAAACTAAAAAAAATTATCCTAAGAGCTGCAATTCAAATACAAGATTGTTTCTCTATAAAAATCTGCTTTTTAATCCTACTAAAGATGCCAAATATTATTAAAAAAACAAATTCTATACCCTATTAGCCATGTATGTTCTTTTTCTTTAAATTTTGAGGTTCTCAGGTTTGCCTTTCTCCCTCTTACTAACAGAATTCTAATAGCTCACCTAAGTGCATGATAAAAATATCAGGAATAGAAAAAATCATCACCTGCTCTGCTGTAACTGCAGAAAAGCAGACAGAATTCTGCACCACACAGCTAGTTCTGAAAAAGTGGTGGAATGAAAACCTCATAGAACTCTCCTATCTACAATGTAAATATCTGAGAATGTATAATCCTAGCATTAACTTCTGTTATTAAAAAGTCCTAACTTTTGTAAAAGCAGTCTTAGGACACACCAAGAGTTCAGAAACTGTTAATGACCCTGATGTGTTACTATAACCCCTATAAGTCTGTAGCTCTGACTACATCCCTTCTTAATAATTTGTGGTATCTGTTTTCTAAAGCTTTTATGTTTCTTTATTAAGTCCATCTGTACTTCTCCATGTATGGTTAGTAAAGTAAACCCCATTAATTATTTATTCAAAGTCCTTGGATTTTGTCATTTTTAAATTAGTAAAATGTGCTATGTCTCAGATGACACAAAGAGCAGAGTGCTGAGGCAGGAGCCTATACACTAAAACCAGTATGAGGATTCTGCATTCTGTTTCTCTAACCAGTGGTAAATTTAAGTGAGCTAATTTTGCTAGAATTCTAAAGGCCAACGTAAAGTAAAAAAAGTACACAGATTAAAAATTATGCTGGTTTCCCCCACCATGGTTATAGTCTTTCGTAGCAAGAATGGATTCATGTAACGGCAGAGTAATATATGTACCAAACTGAGAAATCTGTTAATAATGTTAAGAACTGATAAAGGCAAGGTTCTGAAATTGAAATAAATATATGAGTTTGAGAATATTATCAGACTGTTATAAACTTGATTTATAGGAGATAAAACTCACCACACTGATAAAAGGCACCCATCTTTCCTCATTTCAAATGAGGAAACCATACTAGAAAACAAACACAATGGTTTGGGCTCCAAGGAAATTATATAAACATGCTCTCCTCTGAATGTGTGATATTATACTATAATAAGTTATAGTAATAAGTAACAGCAACAGTACGTACCCAGTGAAGTCAGTCCTTAACTATCTTACCCTAAAAGCAGTTTATAATTCATTAAGTATTTTCAAGAAAAGATTTCCCTAAAATCTATTCATTTCTTTCATTATTTAAATCCAGTAGTTTTCATTCCTGTAAAACCCAAACTCCCAAACAGTGATTCCATAGTTGTTGAAGCAGAAACAGTATGCCTAAAACAAGCTGCCTATTTTTTAAGAAAAACAGATATATAGGGAACCAGAGGAAACTCTTGTGCTCTAGATCAACTTTATGTAGCTATAAAATTCTGAATTTAAAGGTACTAAAGTAGATCAAATGCAAATTTTAATTGTTTAAAGTAACCACTAAATGTTACATAAACTTCAGGCAGGGTGGTCAGGACTCCAAGAAATGCCAGAATTCCTCATTGTTTAAATGTCACCAAAACTTTTAAGAAAAACTCTTGACTCCGAAAAATTCAAGCACAGATGCTGCAGAAACCTTGATTACAAAAAGAGCTGCAATTTCAACTCTAATTTGTACCACAGTATTAACTATATTTTAAATATTAGAATGAAGAACAAATAATTGTTTTCTTTAGGAAAGGTTAGAAGAGTTAATCAAGTTATAAAACCTTTGGATAAAAAAAGTATGCCATATTCTCAAGGGAAAAAATATTAAGGTATCCAAACAATTAAATTATTAAGCATATGATTAATTTTAATCTAACTTTGGCTAGTGAGCTCAACTGAGGTGAAAATTAAGTCATGCAAATTGAAAACAGCTCACCAATTGGCAGTCACAAAAAGACAGAGAAAAAGATTAAATAATCTAAACCTTTTTCTTTAGTAAATAATACACGGTACAACCTAGGGCAGCAGCAGTTAGGTCCACCGCCTCCAAGCAAGCACAGTCCACATATACTCCAAGGACCAGAGGTTCATGTCCCTGAGCAGGGGATGAGGGGGAGGAAGAGAAGCCAAGATGAACAAGTGAATAAAAATAAATACTTCCCCCTCTTACTCATATTCCTTGCCTTCATACTCCTGCCTATACCTTCCCGTTGGGGAAAAAAAAAGATGTAGGAATAAATTAAAGCTTTCAATGATCCTTCATCTATAACAGAATTTTAATAAAGAATAAATAAAATTAATTCAAGAAATACATTTAAATTCAGGTAATATTCCTAATTAAACCATTTTCCATTTGTCCCACATAATTAAACACTGATCATCATATAAACTGCTATAACATTAGGATTAGAGAATTTCTGTTGAGAAATCCAAGAACAGTTTTTGTTGTTTCTTTTTTTTAAAGGAAAGGTGTAGGAAGAAATAAAGGTGAGTAATCAGGCAAGTAGGAAGAGAGGAGGAAGCATTTTATTTTTATCTAGTTGTTCTAACTAGTTGTTTCCCATCCAGACTCAAGTCATAGCTTACTTCTTCAGAGGTGACTGACGTAACTGCTGCTCCACCAGGGAGTACACCAAGAACAGTTTTTATATTTAATTTTGACACTGAAAACCAGTCATATTTACTTCAGCCTCAAAGAGTATGTTTATATAAAATTAAATGAAAGTTAACAGTGACCTGGATTTTTTTTTCTAAACAGAAAATTTAAGGAAGACCATTGATAAACTTTTTTGTGAACTTAGAATTTCAATCTCAGTTATATATGCCTTCTCCAAATTTACCACTATATAAAATTAAAATGTCAACACAGAATTTATGTTCACACACAAGTTTTTTTTTTTCTCTCCCAAAGAAAGGCAAACAATGTATTTCCTATCAAACAGGGTCCATTAGAATAACAAAATCAGGAAGTATCAATACCTAAAAAAAGGAACAGCTACCAGTAACTAAGTAGCTTACTGTATAAAGCATTTCCTATTTATCAAATGCTATATAAGAGTTTAAAAACTATCTTAAAACCTCACAACAGGCTGATGTCTCAGGCATTAAGCCTGAGACTGGGGTATGAACTATGTAAAACTCAAGGAACTGCAGTCCTAGGTCTGGAAGGAATAACTACAAATAAAAAAATGCTTCATCTTTCTCTTCCTTCCTTAAAAACTCTTCCTCATCCTCTTTCTTCCTCTCTCTAAACAAACAAAAAACTCCACAACAATTTTCTAAGAAATTTTGTTTTTTGACCCCCAGTCTTTAGGCTTACATGGCACCTTATCCACCTGAGCCACCAGGTAGAAAACCACTATTTTTATCATTCCCATTTCACAATTTTTTTTAAAATGAGGCTTATAATCAGGATATAAACACAACTGAATCCAAAGCCTGCATTCTTTTTTCTTTTTCTTTTTCCAATAAGAAAAAATGAAGGCAGGCAGCAGGGAGAAAGAAGAGAGAGGAAGAAGCAGCATCTTATTTAGCTGCTCATTTCAGTTGTTCCCCTTGATCCTGGTCCATGGAACCAGGTCCCTGGATGTGTGTGGACAGCTCCCCAAGCACAGGTTTAACACGAGCCACCAGGGTGTACGCAAAGCCAATAATCTTAATAAATTGCTATACTGCCACTGCATGTAGTATTTTCAACCTGTCAGAAATCAAGGAATGTAGAAACTAAAGATACCTTGACACAAATTACAGTAATCCCTTACCTATCATGGGAGTTATGTTCCAGAGACCACCGTGATAGGTGAAAATCCACAAAGTAGCAGCGTTATAATTTATTTTAGTATTTACATACATTTTAAGGCTTTATAAACCCTTCCTACTCTCCTATAAACCTTTCCCACACTCTTAAATCTACATAATTTTAACAACATATAAAATTCTACGTGGGAACTCCCTAGTGAAGTATATGTATACCACAAAATCCCGCGATATAGCGAAAACTTCATGATACAGAATTGGATATAATTTTTTTAAAAACCTGTGATACAGTGAAGCTGAGATAAGTGAACCGCAATATAGCGAGGGACAACTATTTATTTCAACTATGGAAGCATGGAGATTCCAACACTCAAAAAATTGAGTACAGCTGGTACCCCTTCCAATGCGCTCCTTCAGAGAAAAGAGATTATCACTGGAAACAATTCAACAAAGCACTTGATTGAATCCTTTTACATCACATATTTTAATTTCATATAGATACTTTAAATATTTCACACTACTGATTATTTAAGGTAATTTAGTTAAGGCAAGAATTCCGGTTTTGGTACAGTTAGACATTAAGTTCTACTACATTAATTTTTTTAAATGACCAGAATAGATTATTAAAGGATATGAAATTTTAACAGAGTACTAAAAAGTCTTTATCTCTGCTTCCATGCTTATTATGTGTCACAATAACTGATGTTCACAACATAAAAAAGAATGACCTTTTTTACAAAGGCAGAAAGAACTATTACGACTTTACTATAACACAGAAGGAAGGCAGACACACTTCAGTAGTACCCTGGACTAACTAAGCATCAAGTAGCCAAAATCTCTAAGAAGTCAAAAATTTTCCAGTGCAAACCTTATGTCAAAGAAAGTTAAAATTAACACAAGACTTTTGTGTATAGCTATACATAGACAAGAGGCAAATGACAGAACTTTACCTATTTAACTTAAATGTATTAATTTATATAAATTCCAATTTTATTAAAAGATCTTAAAGAAAGTTTCTAACTCGACTTTTCAAAATATAATCCGCAAGTTATTATTATATCTGAAATACTCAAAACTTAACTTTTCTGGACATAAAACTCATGTTATTAAAATCCCAGACATTGTTCAAGATTAAAACCAAAATGAAATCCTGTCATTTGCAACAACATGGGTGGAATCAGAGGGGATTATGTTAAGTGAAGTCAAGTCAGAACAAGAAAGACAAATATAGGATGATCTCACCCATGTGGAATATAAAAAAACACAGTAACAAAAAGACAAAAAAAAAAAAACCAAGCCCTGTTACCATCAGGGAAAGAGGTGGGTGGCACCAATAAGGGGGAGGAGGGGTCCAATGGACAGTGGAGGACTTCTGGCAATTAGGCGTGCTGTACTGACATATATTTGACAAATAATGAACATACACATCTGGGTTTGTATTATTTTGTAAATAAAAGTTACCTTAATAAATATTTTTTATAAATAAAAAAATACTTACATTAGATACAACTGTAATAAATGCATGTGCTATAAGAAACGGCAAAGTTTCTGGAGTTCCATATTCAAAACAATCCTTCATGAGAGAAAGGCCATTTTTTCCACAAAACAAACATACATAACGAAGCAAATGTAATGGTACTTCTACATCCTGCAGGAAAAAAAAAAATCTATTATTTTAAAACTTATCAGGAATAATTTCATTTCATTATCAATAATGAAAAAATGCTGACCAGACTTAAACTCAAAAAACATTTTAACAAATCCAAATTTTCCATAAACCTGAGAATGAAAAATATAAACACTTACATTCATATCACAGAATGCCCCTAATATGTTGCTTTCTTGGGTTGATATATCCTGATTAAAAAAAAAAAAAACAACAACAAAACAGTAAAGACAATTAGGTCACACTAATAAATGACAATCTTTAAAAAATACAATTTTCTAAAGATTCATTTTATATCATTTAAGATTTTCCAGCTTTTTTTTTACTGCGGTATTCTTAGCTGAAGCTGATATTTCAATTCTAAAGTATACTGTAAGTCTTCTCCAAAGAAATCTTTTTATATAATGTTCTATACATTATCTTGCTTCCTTAAACATCTTTCCTTAAACAATTGGCCAATTCTTACAAAAATAAATTACAACTTATTAAAGCAGTTTAGAAACTGCTTGGGAATTCTACACTCCAAAGTTTCACTATGTGCTTTCCATACTAAGTTTTAAATTACCTGAAAGCACACTCATCCATTGCTCATGATAGTATAAGCTGGTAGAAGAACCTTATTGGAGAGTAATTTGGCAATATGTATGAATGTTTAAAATACACATTCTCTTTGACCCAGAAATTCATCTTCTAGTTATTTTAAAAAATAAAAGAAATGCTAGAAGATTTAACTATAACATCTCAAAATGAGAAACAATTCAAAATTTCCCTCAATAGGATGACTAAATAAATGGGAGGTATAACTATCCAGGGTCTTAAGTAACATTCAAATGTAACGGGGAGGTTAAGGAGGTAGGTATGTGGCTGGAATGTGGGCTATACACACAAGCCCAGCAACCTAAACTAAAATCAACAAGGAGAACTAAAATCAACAAGTAGATGAAAATGTTGCACCCTCTTCTCTCCCTTTCCCTCCATGCCCGCGTGTCATCATTTATACGTCATTTCTATTAAAAATAAATAAATACACAAACAACTGGGTAAAAAGGCATGAGGGATCTGCTTGGAACAGAAATGTTCTAAAATTGGACTATGGCGATTATACAACTCTGTAAACTTCCTAAAAATAACAAGCTATATACTTTGACTAATAATTTTTATGGTAAACTAAACCTTAAAAAAAGATGTTAAAAATTAAAGTGAAGGCACGTCCTGGTGGCACAGTCCACATACATTCCAAGGTCCTAGGTTCAAGACCTGGGGCCAGGGAAACAACCAATAATGTACAACAAAACAAAATGAAGTACATTCTCATCTCTCCTCCTGCCTGCCTGCCTACCTACCTGCCTGCCTGCCTGCCTGCCTGCCTGCCTGCCTGCCTGCCTGCCTACTCACCTTCATTCCTGCTGTACCTTTCCTTTAAAAAAAATCAAAGTGGAATCATTAATTAAAAAATAATTATCTTACATATTTAAAAATGGAATTTCTGAACATCTGAGTTACATAATTTTTAAAAATCCAGAAATAACTAATTACCTAACAATAGTTCTTTTTTAGGAAAGGATGGAGAGAGTTTCAAGGTATTTTAAATCTATATTTTATATATTCTTTATTTTTTAGCCACAGTAAAAATGTTACTTTTATAATCAAAAAGCTACTTTCACAAGAAAAATGTTAGCTTTAAAGGAACCTACTCATTCATTGCTGTTACCTGTGTTATATAATTAAAATCCATGGTTTAAATAAAGCTTGAAAACAACTAAGAGCATTAAAAAACCCTCAAAATATTTCAAAATATTCCAAAATTGAGAGGTAAAAAGATTTGTCAAAATAAATGTATTAAGCCTCTCAAAGTACTCCTCAATCCAGTTCTCAAACAGAATTCTATTATGTTTTCTAGCTCTGTCCATGTTAGGCACTAGAAATCTTGAATCCAAACCAATATTCCAGCATGGTTTACTTGGTCCATGAATGTGTATTTAATAATACCAGAGTTCTTTTTCTTTCCTTTTTTTTTAAAGGAAAGGTACAAGCAGAAGTGCAGGCAAGTAGGCAGGCAGACAGGAGAGGAGGAAGAAGCATTATTAATTTATTTTTATTTAGTTGTCCAAACTGGTTGCTTACCCCCAGGTCCAGGACTTGAACCCAGAAGTATGTGGCTTGGGTTCAACTGACAATAACCACTGCTACACCAGGAAAGTCAAATTAAGGTATCTTTCAAAAAGATCAATAGAACAAAAGAAAAAAAAGGATGAAAAGAGGAAATGAAGGGGATAATTATAGACTACAAATTCCCAATGGATACAATATTATAGTCATTAGCTCAGAATGACTAAGAAGCAGTGTAGTAAAGTAAAATCTAAATTGTAGAACTCTAGCAGCAATGTTGTTGAAACATGGCAAGCCCAAAAAAAGCAGCAACAGCCTTACTTATATCTGATAAAACACAACTAAAAAGCATCATAAAAGAGATGGATATTATATAATAATATAATAATACAATATGATCAAGAGATCAATCCACAAAACATAATGCCTATAAACATGTGTACCAAATGAAGGAGTATCAAAATATATTAATACTAGAATTGACAAGACATTGACAGCAACACAATCAAGCAGGAGAATTCAACACCCCACTTAGAACAATGAATAGATCAACCAGGAAAAAAATGAAGAGGGAAACAACAGCTTTAACTGACCATTCGGAACAGTTAGGTCTAATACCCATATATCAAACACTTCATCAAATGACTACAGATTTCACTTTCTTCTCAAGTGCACCTGAACATTCTCAAGTATAGATCATATGCTAGGACACGAAACATATCTTAACAAATTTACAGAGATTGAAATCAAGCATCTTCTCTGATCACGTGGCTTAAAACTGGAAATCAACCACAAAAAGAAAGCTGGAAGACCCAAAATTAATTGGAGAGTAAACAATATGCTCCTGAATGACTCTTGGTAAAAGAGAAAATCAAAGAGGAACTTAAAAAAATACTTGGGGACCAATGAGAACAAAGACACGAGCTACCAGAAACGATGGGGGGAAAAAAATCTATGCAAAAGCAGGACTAAGAGGGAAGTTCACTTGCAGTACAGGCCTACCTAAAGAAACAAGAAAAATCACAAGTCAACAATGCAGCCCTACATTTCAAACTAGAGAAAGCATATTTAAAGACAAAAATTAGAAGAAAGTAGTAAAAATGTGAGCAGGAATAAACTAAATAGGAAACAAAAAGACAACCAAGATCAGTGAAACCAAAAGATGGATCTTTGAAAAAATAAACAAAATTGGCAAACCACTGGCTAGACACTCACAAAGAATAGGAAAAATTCTCATAACTAGAATCAAAAATGAAAGGGGAGAAGTTACAAGACATACCACAGAAATATGAAACATCCTATGAGACTGCTGTGAACAGTTCTATGCCAACAAAGTAAACAACCTTGAGGACAGGGACAGATTTCTAGAAAAACACAGTCTACCAAGACTGATGATCCTGGGAAATTGGAAAACCTGTAGAGAAAAATGATAAGCAAAGATATTGAAGAAGTAATCAAAAGTCTCCCTAAAAATAAAAGCCCAGGTCCAAATGGCTTTTCTAATGAGTTAGAAACCTTCAGAGAATTAATACCTGTGCTTCTCAAACTGTTCCAAAATACTGAACAGGGAACACATTCCCAAATACTTTCTATGAGGCTAACATCAGAACTGATAGTAAAAGCTGATAGATGTCACCAAAAAAGAAAATTACAAACCAATATCTCTAATGAACACAGATGCAAAAATTGTCATCAAAATATTAGTAAACTGAATCTAACAGTGCATCAAAAAAATCAGCCATCATGCACAAGTGGGATTTATCCCAGGGGTACAAAGACAGTTCAACAAACTAAATGCATTAATGTACTACACCATATCAACAAGAGTAAAAAGAAAAACCACATGATCACTGATGCAAAGTTAGCTTTTGATAAGATTCAACACCCATTTATGATAAAAAAAAAAAAAACCTGCATAAAAGGGGGACAGAAGTTGTAAACCTGAAGTTAATGAAGGCCATATACAAATCCACAGACAACATCATAGTCAATAACCAAAAATTGAAAGCATTGCCTCTAAGGTCAGGAATAAGGCAAAGCTATCCACTATCACCAGTGCTATTTAACAACGTAGGGAGGTCTAAGCCAGAGCAATCAGGCAAGAAAAAGAAATAAAAGGAATCAAAATTGGAAAGCCGGGAGTGAAACTATCATTATCTGCAGAGGACATGATTATATATATTGAAAACCCCAAAAAGTGTCAAAACTTCTATAATTCATCAACAAATACAATAAAGTAGAAGGCAACAAAATCAATGCACAAAAATCAAGAAAATCACACCATTTAAAAATAAAAAATAATTAAAAAAAAATGTTGGAATATACTTAACAAAGGTGATATAAAACCTGTACAATGAAAACTACAAATGCTTCTTGAAAGAGAGAGAGGATACAAAGAAATGGAAAGACATCCCCTGCTCATGATTGGAAAGACTCAATATCATCAAAATGATCATCCTATCTACAGCAACCTACAGATATAATACAATCCCCATTAAAATTCCGCAGGCTTATTTCCAAGAAATGGAACAAAAAAAACCTAAAAATTTGTATGTAACAACAAAAGACACCGAATAGCCAAATATGAGAAAAAAGAATGAATCTTTAGGAATTAAACTTCCAGACACTGAGCTATACTATAAGGCTATAATGATCAAAACAGCAGTATTGTACTGGGATAGTAACAAAGGCACAGAACAGTGTAATAGAAACGAATCACCAGAAAATGACCCACTCATACAGTCAGTTAATCTATGACAAAGGAGCCAAAAGCACATGGTGGAAAAAGGTAAGTCTTTTCAATAAATGGTACCGGGATAACTGGACAGCCACATGCAAAAGAATGAAGCTAGACCACTCTCTAACACCATTCACAAAAGTCAACTCAAAGTGGACAAGTCTTGGACACAAAACCAGAAACCATAAAATTCTTGGAAGACAACATAGGAAAGACATTCTTTATCAACCTTAGGGAGGTTTTTGGGGACTCAACTCCGGCATCAAGGGAAATAAAAAGAAAAATAAACAACTGGGACTACATCAAACTCAAAAGCTTCTTCAAAGGGAAAGAAAACATCACCAAAACAAAAGGCAACCAACTAAATGGCAGAAAATATTTGCATTTCATATTTCTGACAAGGGCTTAATATGTGAAATATATAAAGAAAGAACTCATGAAATTCTAACAGAAAAAGGCAATCCAATCAAATAATGGAAGGACGAACAGAGACATTCTTCCAAAGCGGATATAGAGATGGTCAACAGACACATGAAAAGATGTTTCTACTCCCTGGCTATCAGGGAAATGCAAATTAAAACAACAATAAGATATCACCTGAGTGACTGGAAATGACAAATGCTGTCAAGAGTGCAGGTAAATGGGACGGACCACCTTTTCCCTGTTGGTGGGAGTGCAATTGGTGCAACCCCTATGGAAAACAGTTAGCTAAGCGAACTAAGTCAAAGAAGAAAGATACCAGAGGCCCTCACGCATAGGTGGAACTGAATCAACAAAACAAAGGAAGAAATGAAATAAAACCAACTCTTGGACACTTGCAACAAAAGTGAGGTTATCCATAAAGAATGGGATGGAAGTGAGGGACACAATGGTGGTAGAGTCCACCGGAAAATGGTGAAGAATACTTGGTGATTTGATGGAGGGAAGGATTTGATGACATATACATAATGAATGGGGAACCTATACATACAAGTTTATTTAAATGTATGAAAATAAAATTTAAAAAAAGTAATCATATGAAAATGTCAATTAGCTTCTAAAGTCACAGCTATCAGAATATTAATAAAATAAATATTAAATCCTCTTCATGTAAAGATATCCTGTCTGATTTCTGCCTTTAAAAAACTCAAAACGAAAGGCCTTTTTTGGAAAGGATGGCATAGCACTATGAAGGTTAGATGGAATTAACTATTTCCTTATAGACAAATGAAATGAATGACCTCTGCAGTAAACTCTATTGTATCAGATAAGTGCTTGTTTTCTTAAAATATCTATTCTTATGTATACATACACACACTCACCATTTTATAATATAGATATATTCTAACAAGGATTTCAGACTTACTGAAACAGCTGACACTTAACATTTAATTACATAACCACTACGACAGAAACTAGAAACTTTAGAATACTTCTAACACAACTACTAAGATATTAAAAAGTGGCAGTCAATCATTATCAATGTATTAAAGAACAATATAAATTCTGTACAAAGAACTTCCTCCCTTATTACATCTAAGGGTGTTTTTAATTAGAATTTTATCTTAAAGAAATCAAAAAAACAACTGCTATCAACCAAGTAGTCACATGGAATAATTCTTAAGAACAATGAAGAGTCATTGTTTTCCAAAAGAAAGTATCAGGAAGTTTGACTATGCCTACATTTAGAGATTACCATCTTGAAAACCACAAAAAAATAACTGATGAGCTAAATAATTTTAGGAACAAAATTACAGATTTAATATTGAAATACTATTATTGATTTTTAACTGGGGAAAAAATTTTAGGAAGCTCTGTATATATTTAATATCTGGGTCCCTGGTTAAATTATTTTTAGCGTCTTTCAGTTATGAATTTAAGGTATTAAAACACTTCACATGGTGTTACTAAATTTTGCCAAGTGTACAGGAATGGATTTCCTTTTTGCTGAAAGAGTCTGAGACAATGTTTTTTAAAATGATCATAAATGTTACATTAGAGATTCATTAAAAAGGTTTCTATATGGGAAGCTAAGAATTCTAGAATATAGAATACAATTTGATTTTAAAAAATTGTTTTTAATTTTTTTTAAGAAAGTATATGCAGGAATGAAGAGAAGCAGGCATGGAAGCAGAGAGGCAGAAAGAGGATTTTATTTTTACTTAGTTGCTCACATTGGTGGCTCTCCCAGGATATAGGTCTTAAACCCAGGAACTTGAGACGTATGGGGAACTGCTTCCGGGGTATACTACACTGCTGGACCACCAGGGAGCACCCAAGAGAAAATATTCTTTTGCAGGATTACAGTAGAGAAAATACTGACCTGTTGGGCCTATGTTTTTAAACAGTCTCAACGCGAAAATATTTTCAGTGAAGAACTATTAAGGTTATAAAACAAAAAAGATGAAGAGGCACGGTTTTAAATTTTTAAAGCACACATTTGTTAATGGTCACATCTCTTCCCATCCCAGAATACATACGAAATAAAATGTACGTTAAAAGAAAGCTTTACTTCTCCCTTCAAGATGGAGTTTTCTTCATATTCCTTTGAATCGTTTCAACCAACAGAATGTGGTGAAATCGATAATGCAGTTTCAGAAATTGCAGCATAAAGGGCCTTATAACTTTCTCTTTTATGGTCCTAAATCTGGTAAGAATACCATATAAGAAAGCTAGCCTACTCGCCAAATGGAGAAAGTCTAGAAGCCCTTGACAATAGCCAGCAACAACTGCCCGAATAGAGTGAAGCCATCTTGGACCTTTAAAATTCATCCATTCTCTTAAGTAAATGTAAATACTTCAAGTGAAGCCATATAAAACAAGCAAAGGAATTTCCCAACTCAAAGAACCATGAAAAATCATTCCTTTTAAGTCAATCACATAATCCACGACCACATAGCTGTCTCAATTCCCATTATGTATCAAAAGACATACCATTATTGGGCAGAATAATTGAACAGACATTTTTCCAAAGAAAACATAAAGATGGCCAACAGACATATGAAAAGATGTTCTTCCTCACTTATATGAGGGAAATACAAATCAAAACAGTAAGCTATCACCTTATACCTGTAAGAATGGCATTATCCAAAAAGTGTGGAAAAATTAAATGATGACAGGTACCCCGTGTCCTAGTGGTCTACTACATCCCACATACATCCCAAGATGCCAGGTTCAAGAGCCAGGACTAGGGAGTACAACCAATGTCAGCAACTAAATAAAAATGAATTAAGAGCTTCCTCCTCCTCTCTATTCCTGCCTGTCTGCCTACTCACCTTTATTCCTGCCCGTACCTTTCCTTTTAAAAAATACATAAAAATAAATGTTGATGAGGATGTGGAGAGAAAGGAACCCTTTTTACACCATGGCTAGGAGTGTAAGTTGGTACGATCTTTATGGAAAATAATATGGAGACTCCTCAAAAAGTTGAAAGTGGAAATCCAATGTGATCCCATCATCCCACTTCTGGGTACTTATAAAATAAATAATAACAGTAAATAAAAACAGTAACTCACAGAGATATATGAACCCCCATGTTTACTGTAGCATTACTTATAATAGCCAGGAAATGAAAATTATATAAGTGACCAAGGTCAGATGAATGGATCAAAAAGATATGGTATATATACACAATAGAAGACTACAAAGTCCTTAAAAAAAAAAATGATGAAATTCTGTCATTTGCAACAACATGGATGAAACTAGAGGGGTATTATGCTAAGTGAAATAAATCAGAAGGAGAAAGACAAATACCAGTTGATCTCATTCATATGTAAAATATAAAGAAACAAAGCAAAGGAACAGACAAAGCAAAAATCAACCATTGGACACTGTGGTTATCTGTGGGGAAACAGATGGCAGGACCAATTGCTGATGGGGATCCAATGAACAATGGTGAAGGATCTTTGGGAATCTGATAGTAGGTGTGGTATATTGGCATATATTTTTATGGTGAACCTACACACATGGGCTTATATTATTTTGTAAATCAAAGTTACTTCAATAAATATGAAAATACCATTATCATAATAAATATAGTTTCCTAAACTCATAGAAAAAACTAAACGTTTAATTTACGGAACAAGTCAAACATCTAGACTTATATAAAACACTGCTTAAAACTGTAGTTACAGATGTTGACTTATGATGTACATCTGATACATGTCATAATGCAATGTTACTTCAATAAAAAAGTGCTTAAAAAACTAATTATTAGAGATAATTTAAGTTTTTCTTAATAGAGGGTATTGCAAATTCTATTACCTAAATCAGTAAGAATGACATTCAAACTTTTTTGTGCTGCTTTTTTTCTCATCAATCATTACTTCATGAGTCACAGTAAGTAAAGCATAGATCTACATCAGCAAAAATGTTTAGGTCATAACATTTCAATTTTATCAGCTGAATTTATAAATACTTTCCTTAATAGGACTATGCTGAACAAATGTTCAACACAAGTTGTTACAGAAATGCTCTGGAGAAAACTAGAGCAATTTTTTTTAACAACCGTATTTTCGCGCATGCTCATGCGTGCTTTCTCTCCCCCTCCATATATATATATACACACACATACATATGTATTTCCATCAATAGTAATTTTTCATAAGCAAGAAATTGGCAACATAATTATGATTGCTTAAAACTGACACATCTATCTTTACGTACCTCTATAGTAGGATGAGTATTATGCTTGTAAGCAGTATATAAAGGAAACTGAATTTGAAAAATTTTTGCCACACACAGTAAGAGTTTTTCCTTCTCATCTGTACTCCATAAGCTAAAAGGATCAGAATTCTTCAAAGAATCCTCCTCATTTAGATTACAAAGTCTTGTAGAGTTTGATTTTTTCTCTATTGATTTTTGTCTTTCTGTACTTCCTTCACTGCATTCTCTTTCTATATTGAGTGGTTCATCTTCTTGATTACTCTCATCTTGCCACGTGGAATCTATGTTAATAGTCGTAGAATGTTTGCAAAGCTGGTCCCGGAGCACTTGAACTTGGGCAATCACTAAGTTAATAAGTGCACATACTACTTGGTTAAAAATCTCCAAATGCTTATATTCCTTGAAGCAGCACAGACATTGCCTGTAATAAAACAGAAAAAAATTCAATAATTTATTGTTTCCTAAAAAGGCCACAATTTTATCTAATAAGTAATTTTAAAAAAACAAACAAACAAGCACCCTGTCCTGCTGGAGTAGCAATTTAGTCAGTCACCTTCAGTCAGCATAGTACCAAACATCCCAGGAACCAAGGTTCCCATTCCAGAGACAAGGGGAATAGCCATGGTAAACAACTCTAGAAAAAAGTGCTTCTTCCTTCTCTCCCTGCCTGTCTCCGCTCACTTTCACTGTTACCTTCACCTTTCCTTTAAAACACAGACACAAAACAAGCATTTATTTTCAAATACTTCAGTTCTTATTTCCTACTTCATCTTGGGGCAGCACCATAACTTATAAAACATGTAATCAGAAGACTGGAGTCAAGATGGTGACCTGGTAGGAGCAAGACTCATTGACTATTATACAGACACAAAAACTGTCAAAAAGCAGGCATAGATGATCCACAACATGAAGTCAAAACTACATGATGGAAAAGGAAACATCTTTTCAATAAACGGTGTTGGGATAATTGAACAGACTACAAAAAATTAAGCTAGACCACTCTTAACACCATTCACAAAATTTAACCCCAAATGGACTAGAGACTTAGACATAAGACCGGAAACCATAAAATTACTGGAAGGTAACACAGAACATTCCATGGCATCAGACTTAGAGAGGCTTTTAGGGACTCAACTCCAGCATCAAGGGAAACAAAAAGAAAAAGAAAACAACTGGAACTACACCAAACTAAAAAACTTCTTCACAGTG
This sequence comes from Solenodon paradoxus, assembly GCA_004363575.1. NCBI lineage: Eukaryota > Metazoa > Chordata > Mammalia > Eulipotyphla > Solenodontidae > Solenodon > Solenodon paradoxus. The sequence goes on from RJWH01000495.1 coordinate 696,715, forward strand.
AAAGAAAACATCAATGAAACAAAAATGCAAACTACTTACTAGAAGATACTTGCATTCTTATTTCTGAAAAGGGCTTAATATCCAAAATATATAAAAAATTCATAAAACTCAGTAACAGACAAACAGGCAGTCCAATCAAAAAAAGGGAAGAGGAAGAGGAAAGACATTCTTCCAAAGAGGATATACAGGTTGCCAACAGGAAAATGAAAAAGATGTTTCTACTCCCTGGCTATCAGAGAAATGCAAATCAAAACAATGAGGTATCACCTTACAACAAAGAGACTGGCTATTATCCAAGTCTGGAAACAACAAAATGTTGGCGAGGATGTGGACAAAAAGGATCACTTTACACAGTTGGAGGGAGTTGCAAACTGATGCAAATCCTATGGAAAACAGTATGGAACTTCCTCAAAAAGTTGAATATGGAAATCCCATTATGACTGATCCCATCTTCCCACTTCTGGGTATGTACCCAAAGGATACAAAAAACACTATTTGCAGAGATCTATGCACCACCACTCCCATGTTTATTGCAGTCCTGTTCATAGTAGCTAAGAATTGGAAAATATCTAAGCATCCAATATCATATGAATAAAAAATAAATTACACATGTGCAATGGAATACTATACAGTCCTTAGAAGACATGAAATCCTGCTATTTGAATCAAGAAGGAGAGATCTAGAGGGGATTATGCCAAGTGAAACAAGTCAAAAGATAGATACCAGATGACCTCACTCAAGTGGAAGGAGAACAGACAAAACAAAGGAACAAACAAAACAAAATCAACCTTGGACGCAAAGCATGCAATAAAACTGAGGTTATCAATAGGCAACGTGAGGCAGAGCCCTGAGGTGGGGAGTGGGCAGGGGCGGTGGGAAGTGGTGGCAGAGCCCACTGGACAATAGTGAAGAACACTTGATTTGGTGGAAGGCAGGGTGTGTTGATATGTTTCTGGGAATGGGAAAAATACACATAAGGAGAACTATGAGTTTATTTTAATTTGTAAAACAGTTACTGCAATAAAAAGTAATTTAAAAAAAAAAAAAGAAAGAATGTAATCACACACACCCTGGCAGACTAGCTGTAGGCAATCTGAAAGAGCACAGGTCACATAAATCTGGGTTCCAGTCTCCTGTCAAGGGGAAGAGACCAGTGTGAACTAAATAAAAATCAAAAAATAGAATTAGTCTTCCTCCTCTCTGAGTGCCTTGCCTACTTCCTGCCTGAACCTTCCTAAAAAAAAAAAAAAAAAAAATTACACCATAACTGGTACTTTAGTAAAAGGTCACCATTTTAAGAGCTATCACCCTCAGTTTTATGTATTTATCTGTCCTAGACAAAACAATTATTTAGGCAAAAAAAAAAAAAAAAAAATCATGGGAAATATTGGCATGTCCTGGTGGTTTAGCAGTTAAGTCCGCTGCTTCTGGCCTGCACAGTCCACATACATTCCCAAGGATCCAAGTTTGCAACCAAGGCCAGAAGATAAGCAAAAATTTTAACCCAGTAATACTATCAAAATATCTATATTGTAGTCCAAATAGATCACCAACTCCCTGTATGATCACATAAAAGTAATTTCATTTCTATAGTGAATTTGTAGTATGGCCACAAATTCTTTAATACTCTCCCCTTTAAAAAGCAAAACTCAATTTTTTCTCCCTGCATATGGACACAGTCACTCAATTCTACTGAATAGAATGTGGCAGAAGTAACTGTGATATCTGAGTATACGTCATAAAAGACATCATCACTTCTGAAAAATAAAGAGGAAATAAAAATTTCAAAAAAGCAATGACTTGGAGATCGACTTCCGGATGGTGACTCAATGGGATGCACTTTCAGATCGGTCCCCACAGACACCAAAAAAAAAAAAAAAAAAAATCACCTATTTTCCTGAGACAAACACCAAGAAATGACTGGCACTTTAGCTGGAGACAGAACAGCTAAAGACTCATGGTGGGTAAGGACACCTGGTATGGTTCTGACCTAAGCTGCAGATTGGGATTTGAGATGGAGCTCAGGAGTGCGGAGGGGAAGAGGCTGGGGATTTCAGGACCAGCTGCTGAGACAGCCAGAAGTGGGCCCAGTGGGGCTGAGACACAGAATCATGGAGGACCCACTTGGGAGGGTATTAAAGGAGAGCCAGCGCACCTGGATCTGAGCTGGAACCCATGTGGTGAAATTGCGCTGTAAGTGGCCATAACCAAAAATCAGCTAAATCAAACCCTTTCCACAACCACTTCATGACAGAGCCTGGGGTCCACTGAGTAGAAATCCCGTCCACCAGAAATCCCACCCATCAGATGCCCCACCCTCTGGATTACAGTGAGAAGGCAGTCCCAAACCTTAAGGCTACCTAGGAGCACCACCTTGTAGGTAGAGGCAAAACTGCAACCTGATTGTCAATCCTGGGCAACTCAAATCTACACAAAGCTAAGGAAACCAAATCCTCATAAATATAAACAGAATACAGAATAGAGCAAAGGCACGGAGAAATATACATTAAATGATGACTCCAATAAAAAACCAAGGGGAAAATCTGAATATAGGAGATGTATGTAAATTACTTGAAGAAGAATTTAGAGTAACAGTGAGTAACATACTCATGGGAATCCAGAAATCAGTAGAGGCAGAAAATGAGAATGTCAGGAAGCAAAGAGAATTAAAATAAGACATCAAACAGGTAAGGACACAATGACTGAACTAAAGAACTCAATAGAGGGACTCAACAATAGGATGGATGAAGCTTCCAATAGAATCAGTGATCGGAGAAGATAGGACAGAGGAACTCAAACAAACCAGTAAAGAGAGAAACAAAAATTCAAAGAATCAATGACAGCATTTGAGACCTCTGGGATAACCTCAAAGGAACAACATTCGCATCATAGGGGTCCCAGAGGAAGAGAAAAAAGGGGTCAGAAACCATATTTAAAGAAATAATAGATGAGAACTTCCCCCAATTTGAAGAATGAAGCAAGCCTCCAGATCCAGGAAGCTCAGAGAGTTCCTAATAAAAAGAAACCCAAACAGAAATACACCCAGACACACTGTCATAAAAATGTCAAAAACAAAAGATAAAGAAAGACCATTAAAAGCAGTCATAGAAAGTGTCATACACAGAGGAGCCCCCATAAGACTGTCAGCAGACTTCTCAAATGAAACTCTACAGGTCAGAAGGGAATGGCATAATATATTCAAGTGCTGAAAGAAAAGGAGTTTCAACCTAGGATACTATATTCGGGAAGATTATCATTCAGAACTGAAGGAATGATAAAAAAAACTTTTTCTGACAAGCGAAAGTTAAAGGAATTTATAACCACAAAAACAGCTTTGCAAAATATATTAAAGGATGCTCTATAAAGCATAAAGAAATCCCACAGAAAACAGTAAGACAGCAAACACACCATAGTGGGTGTCGTCTGCCAGCCCTGGTCAAATTAAAACCTCCAGTATAATTTCTTGCTTCCAGCCCTTATTCATCAGTACAACTCATCACCAACCTGGTGGAAGTGTCCCTTTCTTGCCTGCCAGCTTCTGTGTACTTTCCATGAACTAATTCTGACCCAAGACAACATAGTGACTTTCTTCACCACCAATGGACAACAACTACACCTTCTCCAGATGACAAGAATCCCAACCTTAGGGAGAGGTTCCATCTTTTCAACATTTTCCTTCCTTCAACACTCAGTGCTCACTCCCAGGGTACATTTTAGAATATTCAATCCCTTTATAGTTAGTGTCCCAGTGTAATTCACAATTATATGTAAACTTTCCATGCTTTCATTTTAAAAATCTTAAAATTGTAACTACAGATGTCTGATGATAGTATTCAATTCTAAAGAATATGGGATATTGTGTAGGACTATTTTATTAAACACATTTCATCTCTATATAAAAAAAAAAAATCAAATGGATCGCCACTATACAGAAGAACAAATAACTTGTTTCTCCCACTTAAAAAAAACAAATGCTTCTTGGGGCCCACACTGTAGCTCGTGTGAGGACCACATACAGCCCAAAAATCCAGTTCAAGACCAAGTCCAAGAAATAAAAAGCAAAATGAACAAATAAATATTTTTTTCCTCCTCCCAAAAAAAAAAAAAGACTAACCTCATATTTCACTAAGCAATGGCTCATTGTTCTCTTTATTAAGTTCAATAGCTGAATTATCATTTAACAACATCGAGGCGCACCCTGGTGGAGTAGCAGCTTCACTGCCTCAAGCACAGTCCACATATATCCCCAAAACCTCAGTTTGCAGTCCCAGGGCTGGGAGGAACAACTAAGATGCACAACTGAAATGAAAATACTTCTTCCTCTCTCTTCCCAACTTCTTCCCTACTCACCTTCATTTCTGCCTGCACATTAAAAAAAAAGGGGGTGGGGGGGAATTAGCTCATTTATTTTTTTTTTTTAAGGAAAGGTGCAGGCAGGAATGAAGGCACGTAGGCAGGCAGGTAGGAAAAGAGAATAGGAAGAAGCATTGTATTTTATTTTGATAAAGTTGCTCATACCAGTTGCTTTCCCCCAGAACCAGAACTCGACCCATGGACATGTGGCTTAGGTTCCTTTGGGGTCAACTGACCTAACCACCACTCCACCAAGGTGTCATTTACTTTTGACACTTTTATTCAATCATACATCTATTTATGTAGGACTATTATGTGTCTGCATTAAGTTAGGTGTAAAAATAGTAGCTGAAACAATCATTTTTTTATCATCAAATGTTGACAACAGTTTAATATTACACTTTTATTTAGAATTATAAACAAGACTGCACCAGAATAACTTGTCAAAGAATAAAAAGCAGGATTCTAATGGGACAAAAAAGACGGCTTGTCTGCCTTGTCTTTTGGATCACTAACTCTGGAGGAATTTAGCTAACATGTTGTGACAAAACATAAAGAGCCCATGAAGATGTCCACATGAGAAAAAATTAAGACCTCCCACTAACACCAGCAACAACATTCCACCATATACATGAACCAGCTTGGAAGCAGATCCTCCAGCAAGCACCAAATGAGCTTCTGGATGACTGTAACCTACACCTAATATTGATGACTGTAATTTTGTATGACACCTAAGCCAGAACCAACCAGCTAAACCACGCCAAAGTTCCTTTCCACAGAAACTCTGGGGATAATGAATGCTTACTGTTGTTTTAAACACAATTTTTTAGAGTACAAAGAAATAGATAAATGATACATTAGGTCTATTTTCTCCATAGTAAAATGAAAGTGATTTTATCCCTAAGACCTCCACCAGCTTTAAAATTCTATCACAATTATCATCAAATATCACAATTTTTACAAGAAAAAAAAAATACATTACTCCCAAAGTTTTTCTGATACCTTTAAGTTTAAGAAAAAAACAAAGGATCACATTTGAATATCTTTAGTGAAAATACAATCTGAATCCCCAGAAAGACAACCCTGAAGTCATATATGAAAACCAAAGAATCAGTCAATTTTATTTTTAAAATTCACCATTAGGAAATGGGCAGTAAGTGGCCTGCTTGCTAACTAACTAGTAAACTAATCCTTGAAGACAAAATGACATATGAACAAAGTACAGGGAAAGGATGGTCTGAAGAGACAATAATTGTGGAGAACCCTCTGAAAAAAGAGAATTGGATTAGGAGGACAAAAAGCAAGAGAGATTGGGGAGGTGGGCAGAGGGAAATAACATTACCTAATGATACACAAAATTATAAAATTTAGCACTAAATAGAGTTGGAGAGTTTGGGAAGAACAGTGATCCACACCCAGAAAATTGATCGAATGAAAAACTTGTCTATAAACTCCAGGAAACAAAAAATAACAAAAGATAAACAAAAATTTTTATCTTTAAGATACAAAATAAGCCACAAGATCATTTTTGACTCATCATTGAGCAGTATTTCATTTTTCAGCAATACCCTAGGAACTGATATAACTATACTGAGAGGATGAGAAAGGATGCGTGAAATCTTCATATAATCATGAAAGGAATTTCACAGATTATACCTAAGATTGATAATGTAACAATAACATATTACTTCAGAATACAGACGTTATTATCAAAACCAACATCTTGAAAGTATTGAGAAGAGAAAGGGAGCTGAGGAAAGAGGAGACATGGGACTTTTTAATTATAGGCCTTTACCATTATTTTACCTTTTTTTTTTTTTTTTTTTTTTTTTTAAAGGAAAGGTGCAGGCAGGAATGAAGGTGAGTAGGCAGGCAGGCAGGCAAGAAGAGAAAGGAGGAATAAGCATCTTTATTTTATTTTTATTTAGTTGTTCACACTGGTGGCTTCCCACCAGGTCCCAGGACTCAAACTCAAGAGGTATGTGGCTTGCTCCTTCAGAGGCAATTGACCTAACCGCTGCTCCACCAGGTCGTGCCCTATTTTAAACTCTGCTCATATCACCTGTGCTTATACACCAACAACATATACCTTTCCACTCTCTGAATTTATCCAATCTTCTTCTCAGTTGTATCCTCTTTTATTATCAGATTGATAAGTTTATTACCCAAGCAGAGTTATATGCTGCCCATCTGAGTGGAGCACGCTTAGTCTTAATACATGGAATGAGCTATTTAAAAGATGAAAACAGTGCTTCTGCAACAACCTGGATGGAACTAGAGGTGACTATGCTAAGCAAAATAGGCACAAAGAAAAAGAGAAGTACAGAATGACCTCACTCGTGTAATATAAAAAACTGTTTTAGTCAAAATGCAACAATACTCAAAACTCAACAAGGCTGTGGTTGCGGGGCTGGGGACAGAAAGGGATTCAGCAAACGAAGGATAAAATATCATGATTATGGGCACTAAGACCTCCAGTAGCAGGCATGGTACTATGTGCACACAAATTGAGTTGTGAATTCAGTATCCTAAAAATCACATTAAAAATGTAAACAAAAAAAAGTTTTTAAGGTGCAGAGAGGAACAAAGATGGGTGGAGGGAGGCAGGGAGGCAGGTAGAAAGAGAGAGGAGGAAGAAGCACTTTATTTTATTTAGTATTCTTCTTGGTTATTCACCCTGGATCCAGGAAGGAATCCAGGTCACTGAGTGTATGTATGTGAACTGTGGCAGTTGAAGGCAGTTGACCAAACTGCTACTCCACTGAGGTGCGCCAAGAAATTTTTAAGTCAACAAAATCATTCAGCATGACTCCCTGTAGCTCAGGCAGCTATGGTGCAGGTTATAAAAACAATGAACCTGGTTTGAGACCCGGGGTGGAAAAATACACAATATAAAAAATTAAAATTAAAACACTGATAAAAACTTCTAAATGCCTAGCATAAAATATAGTTTCCATTAATATTAACTAAGTCTTCATGAGGAACGCATGTATCAGAATAAAATTATTTTTAACCTGGATTCTAAAATTCTATCTAATAACAAATATTCCAATGGACCTAAAATATTCCCTGGTCTGGTACTGCTGAACACATGAAATGACCTTTATTCCACAGTAACCAACCTCAGAAAAAGTTGTTTTATTTATGAGCTAATTTCTCAAAAACACAGTATTAAAAAGAGACCAAGATCCACATCCTCTTGGTCAAATTTCTTAATGCTAAAATAAAAGGCTGAATCTCAAAGATTAAAGAACATACATTAACCTATTCAAAATCAACAGCTTCTAAAATTGTTCTAAAAAATTATGTTTATTATATTAAAGAAAAATAAAAGCAATTACCTCAAACATTAATTAAGCAGAAATCATGGGAATGAAAGGTAGAATTTTTAACCTGAAAATACAAAGATCTAACAGAACCTCACCATAGCTGCCTGCCTACCCACCTTCATTCCTGCCTACATCTTTCCTTTAATTAAAAAAAAAAAAAAAAAAAAAAAATCTAAAATCTTTTAAGGAGCAAATACATGTGCCAATTTTATAGATGGGAAGAAGGAAAAAAAATGAAAAAAAAAATATATGAAATAAAACTATACTGATAGATAAACTCTGATCAGATAGATTGTCTCCCTCAGGATGTTCATTTATGCACAGCTGCATTTAACATGTTCACTGGTCATTGCTGATGCTTCATTCATTATCTACAAACATTTTTAAATGGCTAACAAGTTTAAACTGGATAGGCATGCAAGGGAAAATAATTTTTAATCATGAACTGCTAAAATCACATTTAAGAAAAGTAATTTGTAAATCCTTATTACAAACTTTGGTTATATTACTGATTCTATACATACTCTAAATTTTATTTCTCAACACCTTATTTAAAAATTGGTCTAATACATATAACCATTATGGAAAAGGAATAAATAGCACATGCCTTCAAGAAAGTTCCAAGTGTCCTCTACCACAATACTGATTTATTTTTAAAGGAGTAAGTATGTTACAGGCATCTAGTTGTACCATATTCTTTAATCTCTCAAAATAATTATTTCACTCACTCCTATATTCCGAAATAATAAAGGAGGAATTAAAGAATTTTATTTTTATTCCTTTTCATAAACAAAAAAACCTGGCGTGTCCTGGTGGCAATTTGGTCAGCAGCCTGCAGTGGGAGCACCTTTCAGTGGGTGCAGTACACAAACATCTCAAGGATCCCAGTTTATGTCCCCAAGTGGTTAGGGAGTGGGATGAGACAACCAAATAAAAAACTAAATAAAATAAAGTACTTCTTCCTCCTCTCTCTCTCTTCCTTCATACTTGCCTCTGCTCACCTTCAAACCTGCCTACACCTTTCCTTTAAAAAATTTTTTTAAATAAAAACAAAAGCATAAACATTTCCATGAAGAAGATGGGAAATTTAATATACTGATAAGCTGCAATTTAATGACTAAAGGTATACTTCCCAGTATTCTAAGAAAATGTGATAACAATCTCAATTTAAAATGCAACTCAACAAAGTTAGTGCTTAAAATACTTAAAGATGCATACCTCTGTGTCCAGGAATTGATATAAGCAAATATTTTGAGAGTATGTTCCTTTCTGAGCTGCAGTCCATCACCACCTTCTATATCTGATACTGAAATAAAGTAGAAAAATTATATTTAAAATTATAATACTAAACCAATATTAAAGTCAATGCTGTTTTTCAAAGCATCTCTAAATATGCCTTCTAATGTAAAATGTTTAATGATACAAGATAGGGATTGGCAACTGTCAAGGGCACAGAGTAAGTATTTTAAGCTTTTGCAGTACCTACAGTCTCTATTATAAGTAGGCAGTCCTGCTGTTGCATCTTGAAGACAGCCATAAACAATACGTAAACTAACGGACATGGCCATGTTATGAAAATACTCAGCTAGTCACACCGGGCACACATTCAGTGGTATGTCCAACTGAGAGCCAGACAAAGTCCAACAAGATACATAACCTACGGCAATTAAATCTTCGTCATGTCTGCAAGTCATCATCTATGCATTATTTTAATACTTGTTGAACGCGCTACATGTTAAGTTCTAGATATACAATGGTAAGTGGTGATAGTCCCCAGCTCACAGAAGTTAGTCTAGTGAGGAAAAGGAAGAACAAAAAACGATGAAAAGAGTGAAAAAACTCACACATATTGTGATAAATGCCAAGAAGAAATCAGGTAGCTCACTTTAAAATGGAAAGACAGGAAAAGATTTACTGAGGAGGTGATTTTAAAGCCAATAACTATAATGTTAAAAATCTGTATCAACTTTGTAAAGGAATAATAATAGATATAAAAAGTAAACATGCACACATACACACAAACTTAGCAACTACTAATTACAGGAACGGAAGAAATTGTACAAGGCAAGAAATATAATTATAGTGTACTACTACCTGGCTCAGCAAGTGATCAATATTTACACAGTTCTATTAGTATAAATATAATACTGATTTCAAAACAACTGGAAGGTCATGAAAGAATAAAAAAACCTAATCCTCTTCAACAGAAGTCAGCAGTCAAAAATTTGTATGAAGAAATGAGAATATAATCTTAATATTCTGACACACAAAGGTAAAGGTAGGGCAAAGGGGGCATGCAGGGCATAAGAAATAGAAAGCAATCACCTCCAAGAAAGAAAAGATGGGCTAGAACAAGAAACTGCTCTTACTGTTATTAAATCTTAACATACAATAGGCGCACCCTGGTGGAGCAAGGGTTAGGTCAATCGCCTCCAAAGAACAAGCCACATATTCCTGGATTTGTGTCCCAGGCTAGAGGTGGGGAACTAGTGTGTACAACTACATAAATTTTAAAAAGATGCTTCTTCCTCCTCTCTCTTCCAGCCTGCTACTTGCCTTCATGTCTGCCTGCAACTTTCCTTTAAAAAAATACATTATTTAATGCAAATTAAATAAAGAAATGACTCCATTATGCAGAAATTATCTATTTAGAACATCACACTGTATCTCTTTGGGAACTGGTATTAAAGAAAAGTTAAAAATATCATTTGTATCCCTTAGTCCTGAGTAGTTTGCAAAAATACACTGTAAGTCAATTTTTACTGGAGAAAGACAACTTTTAAAAGCATAAGAAAGGGGAGATTTCCAGGCAAGATGGTGGTGACCTGACAGGAGTGAGACTTATGTCCTCCTCACAGAGCAACTAAAAATTCACCTATTTTCCAGAAAAAACACCGAGGAAAAGCAGGCAAAGAGGCTGTAGACAAACAGCAGCAATCGTAACAAAAAGGTAGATGAAAACATCTGGATTCAGCACTACACTGCAGAATCAGACTCTGGTAGTGGTGGTGAGGATGGAATTTCGTTAAGAGCGGGTGGGTCCTTCCAAGAATCTCGAAAGAAGCAGAGAGCCCAACCAGCGGGACCAGGACGTGGAGCCAGGGGAGAGAGTATAGGCACAGTGCCCCAGTGGTTTGAACTCGAGGCCTGGAGAGGAAATTACGCTGGGTACCACCATAACTGGAAGGCAGCTATGGGAATTGTCCACCCTCACTCCCTCCCACCACAATGCCCCAGAGCTGCAGGATTCATCCACCGGAAATCCTACCCTAATCCTTAAAGGAAGAGGGGAGTCTCCCAGAGAGAGTCAACACCCCCCATTATCGTCACCTTATGGGTTTAGGGGAAACTGCACCCTGACTGCTGATTGTGGGCCAACACAAAGGTGGTTATTGTGGTTGGGAGCTGAGACAGTGGGAGAAGTCTGTACATCCCCCACACAAACTCTAACCCCATAGACTGAACTTTTGCGCAGCAACAGAAGGCCTACATAACAACTTCAACAAACCAGTGGTGAAGTCACAAAACTCAAGAAATCCCAGTGTCCAAGCCAAGACGCAGGCCTACTCAACACAAGTCAATACCCTACACAACCGGCCATCACTACGGGAAAACCTAATCCACAGAAACATAAGCAAAATGCCAAACTGAACAAAGACACAGAGAAATATACATGAAAAGACGTATCCAATCAAAAACCTAGGGGAAAATATGAATATAACAGACATTCACATACTGCCAGAGGATGAATTCTGAGCAACAGTAATGAACATACTCATGGAAATCAAGAAAATAGAGGAAGAAAAAGAATTACAAAAAACAGAGAGAAGAAATGAAGCAGTTCAAAAGAGATGTCCAAGAACTAAAGAACACAAAAGCTGATCTAAAGAATTCAATACAGGGACTCGATAATAGGATGGATGAAGTCTCCAATAGTGAGCTAGAAGACAGGGCAGAAGAATGCACGCAAGTATACCAGCATAAAGATAAAAGAATGCAAAGAAATGAAGACACAGACTATGGGATAACATCAAAAGAAACAACATTTGCATTATAGGGGTCCCAAAAGGAGAAAAGAGAGAAAAGGGGCAGAAATTGTATTTGAAGAAATAATAGCTGAGAACTTCCTTAACCAAAACAATGAAGCAAGCCTCCAGATCCAGAAAGCTCAGTCTCTAGTAAAAGAAACCCAAGCAGACCTACACCTAGACACATTGTCATTAAAATGTCAAAAATACAAGATAAATTTTTTAAATCTTAAAAGCATCCAGAGAAAAACGAGTCACATACAAACGAGTCACATACAAAGGAGTCACATATCAGTGGATTTTCGACTGAAACTCTACAGGCCAGGCGAGAATGGCATGATTTATTTAAAAGACTGAAAAGGATTTTCTGCCTATGATACTATATACCCTGAGAGATTATCATTCAGAACTGAAGGAATGATAAAAAGCTTTTCCAACAGCAAAAGTTAAAGGAATTTATCACCACAAAAGCAGTTCTATGAAAAATATTAAAAGATGCTAAAGAATAAAGAAACCCCACTTAAAAAAGATCTACTAGACCTATTCATCTTTGTTCATTAGAGATATTGGTCTAATTTTTCTTTCTTGGTGATTTCTTTGTCAGCTTTTGGTATCAGTGTGATGCTAGCCTCATGGAGAGTGTTTCTTCAATATTTTGGAGAATTTGAGGAGAAAGAATTCATCTCTGAAAGTCTGGTGAAACTCACTGGAAAAGTCATCTGTTTTTCAGGACACTTTTTATTACCTCTTCAATTTCTTTGCTTGTGATTATTCTACAGGGCCTATTCAAGACCCTGGCATATATTATCTTATTTAAGATAAGCCTATGATATAGATTGTATTATCCCCATTTTATAGATGAGAAAACCAAAGCTAAGAAATCTGCCTAAGGTTATACAGTATGCAAGTGTCAAGAGTCAAGGTTCAAATTTTTCTTTCAAGTCCAAACCCTGATGCTTAAAATTTTATCCTGTTTTATTTTACTCTTATTGATATTGTTTTATTTAGAACGTTAACCCTATCCAAATTTTCTGAATTTTACTTTCACCATGCTGAGTTTTTCTTTTCAGTTACCTTATTCTTATAATTCCAATTTTTAGCATTCCTAAATTAAGGAATTGTGATTCAAGCTTACATTATGAATTTTAACATATTCTACTATATTCATTCTAAATTTTAGAAATATCCAATATACTGCAGTCTCCTGAGTTTCTTCTGAAATAAGTATTTAATGTGAGAAATTATGTCTTTTTCTTGGCCAAAAAAAAAAAAAAAAATCAAAACAAAACAAAAAATCCAAAGTGGTAAAGGAAACAAGAACTCTGCTGGTGGGTGTGGCATGAAAAGCACACAGACTGAAGTGTGAATTAAATATCCTAAAAAAGCACATAGTGATGTGAAATAATAAAACAAACATATATAGTATATAATATATAAAATATGTATAACGATAATATAATGAATGTCTAAATCTACCATGTTGTTCAATTTTACCCGTTTTGAAATGTGTATAAATTTTAAGCAAGCATATATATATTTTAAAAAAAGAAAAAAAAAAAAAAAAGCATAAGCTAGGACTATTTTACTGGAGCCAGGTAGAACCCAGACTTACATGATGAAATGAAAAGTTAGGTGTGCCCTGGTGGCTCAGGTGCTAACTCAGTGGCTAGAGAATAAATCATGTAAAAGTCCAAGGGCCTGGGTTCGAGACTGGGTATCGGGAGGACAACCAAAATGAACAAATAAAAATATTCATACTTCCTCTCTTCCTGCCTTCCTTCCTCTTTAAAAAATAAAGAAAAGAAAAAAGAGAGAAATGTATTGTCCATTAGAAGGTAAACAGGCAATCAGGTTAATAATTTGAATCTATATGTTGCCAGTTTTCCATCACCAGACTAAAACATGACAAGGCAGCAATTTTCACAACTTCTATTCAACATAATACTGGAAGATCTAGCCAGAGCAATTAGGCAAGAAGAAATTAGAATTACCTCTATTTATAGATAATGTAATTTTTTAAAGGAATGAAGGAGAGTAAGCAGGCAAAGAGAAGAGGAAGAAGTTTTGTTGTTTTTTTTTTTTAAAGGAAAGTTGCAAGCAGGAATGAAGGCAATTAGAAAGAGGTAGTCAGGAAGAGAGAGGAGGAAGAAACATGTTATTTAGTTGTTCATCTTGATTACGTCTTCCAGGCCCGGGTCTTGAACCTGGGTCCTTGAGATGCATGTGGACTATTTTCAGTGCCTTTATCTGCTAAGCCACAAGGATGCACTGCATTTTTATTTTTTTTAGCAGTTCACACTGGTTGTCCCCCACTCCCCAACCAGGACTCAACACCAGGGTTATGTGGTCTGCACTCCCCTGGAGGCAGTTGACCTAACTGCTACTCCACCAGGGTATGCCAATATAATCTTATATGCAGACAACTCTAAAGATTCTAGACAAAACTGTTAAACGTAAATTAAGCAATCAAAACACAGTCCTTGTCTAGCCCAAGGATCCAGATTCGCATCCTGGGGCCAGAGAGAACAATCAAGACGTACAACCACATAAAAATAAAGTACTCATAAAACTCAGTAAGAGAAAAACAAGCATTCGATCAAAAAAATGGGAAAAGGAATTGGAAACACATTTTTCTGAATCGGATAAACATATGGCCAAGAAGTACATGAAAAGATGCTCCAACTGGCTGACTATCAGGGAAATGCAAATCAAAATAACAATGAGATATCACCTTACACGTGAGAAATTAGCTATTATCCGAAAGTCTGGAAACAACAAGTGTCGACAAGGATGTGGATAAATGGCAACACTGTGACACTGTGCTCATGAAGTGCTCATGGAGTGCTCATGGAGTGCTCATGGAGTACTCATGGAGTACAAATGGAGTACAAATAGAGCGCAAATGGAGCAAGCCCTATGAAAAACAATGTGGAGATTCCTCAAAAAGTTGAAGATGGAAATCCCATTTGATTGTGCCATCCCACTTCTGGGTATTTACCAAAAAGATAGAAAAACACTAATTTGCAGAGATGTGTGCACCCCTATGTTTATTACAGCCCTATTCACAATAGCTAAGAACTGGAAACTACCTAAGTGCCCACCATCACATGAAGGGATCAAGAAGATGTGGTACATGTATACAGTGGAATACTACACAGCCATTAGAAGAGATGAAACCCTGTTATTTGAATCAACATGGATGGAACTAGAGAGGATTATGCTAAGTGAAATAAGTCAAAAGAAGAAAGATATCTGATGATCTCTCATAGGTGGAAGGTAAATAGATAAAACAATGGCAATGGTACAAATGAAACAAAACCACTTGTGACTAAACTGAGGTTACCAACAGGGAATGTGACAGAGAGAAGGGGCAAGTGGTAGGGGGGCCCACTGGACAATGGTGAAGAACACTTGGTGATTTGGTGGAGGGCAGAGTGTGCTAACATACCTAAGGAATGAGGAAACTGCACACCAGTTTATTTTAATTTGTAAAACAAAGTTACAATAAAACACTAAGAAAGTTACGAAAAAAAAAGCTCCAAAATGTTAAAACAATTGCCAATCTAGAATATTATACCCAAGTAAACCCCAATTGAAAATTGTATATCTAGATAAACCTTAAGCGGAAGTGTGAAATATGTTGGACAAATATATATAAATATATATGAATAAAGATAAATTTTTAAACGTTAAAAACTATGCTTACCATTGACAGGCCAGTAGTGGAGAAGTTTAAAATAAAGTATACATGAAACACCTTAAAAGAAACAAAGGAAAGGAATGCAGCAACAAGCAGAATTAAGATCTCAAGCTCAATTCCTCCCCCCACACACAACCAAATTACAACCATTCAGCATCTACGACTTTTGAAAAGGAAGGGGGCCCAGCATCTCCATGAAGAGAAATGACACACAACCTAATAAATGGTAAGACAAGATCTGTCTTAGCTTCATGCCATCCTATTTGGAGACTCCAAGCCACAGGGAGAGATCAGTGATACAAAAACTCTTTCAGAGTGGGATGGCTTTCCCCCACAGTGTATTTCCCGTATCTGGAAACTGGCTTTCAGTTGTTGAACCAAAAACCTTGGTATGGGGTAGAAAGAGGGATGACCTCCTTATGAACTGAGACATTGCTTCCACATGGTGCAGGCACTGGAGATTGCCATTATAGGAAGTTCTCTAAGGAAAAACATCTGCCCTAGAGGAAAACTATATTAGCACACTTGTGCTGAAGCTGAACTCTTGGTGCTTAGGATGCCGAAGACAAGCAGTCATTTGTTCAGCACCCATTGGCATTTTTCAAGGAAACGGAACAGTTTTAATTTGAATGAAATTTAAAAAAAGACCCAGAATAGCCAAAGCAATCATCAGAAAAAACAAAGTGGATCAAACTCCCAGATCTTGAGCTATACTACAAAGTGTTAATGATCAAAACTATCTGGAAACCAAAACTGGAATAAAAACAGAGACAGTGATCAGTAGATTAGAACGTGATCACCAGAAACAGACTCATACATGTATGATCAGTTAATTTACACCAAAGGAGCCAGGAGCATACAACAAAGAAAGGAAAATCTTTTTAATAAATGGCGCTGGAAAAACCATATGCAAAAGAATGAATCTAGACTGTTCTCTAGCACCATACACAAAAATTCAAAATGAATTAACTGAAGACTTGGATGAAAGAATACTACAAAATACTCTGAAGAAAACATCGCCAATATATTCCATTACACTGACCTTAGAGAGCACTTTGGGTACTCAACTCCAGCAGCAAGAGAATCAAAAACACAAATAAACATATGGTCCCACATCAAACTGAAAAACTTTTGCATAGCAAAACTATCACCAAAATGAAATAAATCCTACTGACTGGAAGATATTTGCACATACAACTGACGAAGACTTAATACCCAAAATCTAAAAAGCGCTCCTAAAACGAAACAGAAAAATAGGCCAGTCAAAAATGAGCAGAAGACCTGAATAGACATTTCTAAAATTACAACATAAAGATGGCAAAAAATAAGGTGAAAAGACTTTCTTTCTTGCGTATCAGGGAAATGCAAATAAAAATAAGGAGATAACACCTCACATCTATTAAAATAGCTCTTATACAAAAGAGTAGAAACAACGAATGTTGGCAAGGATACAGAGAAGACAGACCCCTTTTATACTGTTGCTGGGAGTATAAATCAGTGCAATCTTGATGGAAAGCAGTAGAGACACACCGAAAAGTTGCTAATGAAAATTCCACATGATGTCATCATTCCAATTCTGGGTATTTATCAACAACAACAACAAAAAAGAAACATAAAAACACTTATTTTCAGATATACACGCATCCTTATGTTTACTACGTTATTATGTACAATAGGCAAGAAATGGAAACTACCTAAGTGGCCATCATCAGATGAATGGATAAAGCTGTGGAGTATATGTCCACAACGCAATACTACACAGTCCTAAAAAAATATGGAATCCTGTCATTTGCAACAATGTTGATGGAACTTGAAGTGATTACATTACACCAAGACAGTCAGGAAAAAGAAACAAACAGGATGATCTCACTTATATGTGGAATATGAAGAAACAAAGCATGGTGTGCCCTGATGGCCTTATAGTAAGTCTGCTGCCTCTGGCTGGACTAGTTCAAGAACCTGGGGCCAGAAGCAACAACCAATATGAACAATTAAATAAATAAAAATGCTTCTTCCTCCTCTCTCTTCCTGTCTGCCTACCTATTCACCTTCATTCCTTCACTGACCCTTTCCTTTAAAAAAAAAAAAAAAAAGAAACAAAGCAAAACAGTGAAAAACAAACAAAACAACCCTTGGACTTTGAAAGAGAACCAAAGTTAGCAGTTAGAAGCAGAGAAGTGACTGGGTTGTAGTTAGAGTTCATTGGAAAGTGGTAGAGAACTCTTAGTAATTTGGTGGTGGGTGTATTGTTTTGTCCTACTTGACAAACAGTGAACCAACTAATGGCTTATATTATTTTATAAATCAAGTTACCTCAATAAATATTTTTTAAAAAGTTATCAGTGCACTGTATGTGTATGGTGGCAGGGGTGGGGGGTGAGTTTGCAGGTGAACTGGGAAAAGAGCAGACAGGACTCTCAGAGGAGATCAAACAAAATTCCATCAGAAAGCCCATTCACAGCTACCTACCTGAGGATTCCACTAACTGATGTAAATGCTCCATGCACATCATCCGCACACACTCCCACCCCATGGGGTGAAGTCCCCATGTACAATTCCAAGGGTAGCAAAAGAAAGTCTTTGTAGATAGCTAGTGAGTACACACAGAAAGTCAACCCAAATCTGTAGAATTAGGAGAAAGCATGCGTACTTGACAATTCAGCACCCTAGGAAAAGCAAACAGGTTGTCAGCACTATAGTCAGCTTTGCTGACTTGAGAGAAGGCATAAAATCTTAATAATTCCCCCTTCAAGAAGTAACAAGAAATAAGAGCATTCATACTGGTAGGAAAGTTCTGAAATGTCCCTATGGTACTAATAAGGAAGGCATTTCCTTCAGGAAGCCAGTCAGCAAATACTGCAGTAGATGACTGCCTTTTCGAATGCAAAGATAGCAACTCAAGACATTTAAGGGACATGAAAAACGAAGAAACTACTATACCAAAGAATAATTTTCCAGTAACCAACCCAAAAAGAAATGATCTGCAATTTGTCCAATAAAGAAATGTTGTTTTAAAGTAAAAAGAAATGATGATCTGCAATTTGTCAAATAAAGTAGTTTTAAAGTAGCTCAGTGAGCTACAATGAAACACAGAAAGACAATTTAACAAAATCAGAGAAATACAAAAAGAAAATGAGAAAAAAAAATTAAAGACATATTACAAAGAACCAAACATTCCAGAGCTGAAATATATACTCTGTGAAATATATACTCTATAAAAATGCAATAGAGCAACAGCAGCACAAATCCCTAGTAAATAAAGATAAAAAAACTCAATTAAATGAGTAAATCAAATTCAACAGCAAACTAAAGGGATCATGTGCCATTATCAAAAAGGACTTATCCCTGACACAAGGATAGTTCAGCATATATTAATTAGTAAATGTGATACACATTAATACAAGAAAAAAAATCATATGATCATCTCAACAGAAAAACCATGACAGAATTTAACATCTTTTCATTATAAAAACTCAAGGTAGTAAATTAAAGAGGACACCTCAACATCATGTACATATAATAAAGGTCATTTATAACAAGGCCAAGCTAACATGATACTCAAAGGTGAAGAGCTGAAAGCTGTTCTATTATGATTAAGAAGGTAAGTGTGCTCTCTCCTGTCACTCCTATTCAACTTTGTGCTGACAGCCACAGCCAGAGAAATCAGGCAAGAAAAATAAAAGTCATGCAAATAAGAAAGGAAAAAAGTATAATCATGTCATCTGCAACTAGTGATAGTTTTACTTTCTCCTTTCTAATTTAGATTCCTTTTATTTTTCTTGCCTAATTGTCCAAGACTTCCAGCACAATGTGAAAGAGCAGTGGTGAGAAGACAGCCTCTAATCTTAGAGGAAATGCTTTCAATTTTTTGCCATGGAGTATGAAGTCTGTGGGTTTATCATACATGAATGGATAAAAAAGATGTAGTACATATATACAATGGAATACTACAAACCCCTTAAAAGAGATAAAACCTTGTCATCTGAATCAACATGGAGGGATCTAGAGGGGACTATGATAAGTGAAAGTAGTCAAAAGAAAGATATCAAATGACCTGACTCACAGGTGCAATGGAACAGACAAAACAACCTAACAGATGAAACAAAACTAACCTTTGGCCACTTGTAACAAAAAAAGGTTACCAAAGGTGAATGAGACTGGGGGGCGGGGGCCACAGGACAAACAGTAGTGGAGCCCATCCGATAATGGTGAAAAACACTTGGTGATTTGGTGGAGGGCAGGGTGTGTTGACATATACCTGAGAAAAAGGGAAACTGCACATATGAGGAACCGATACATGAGTTTATTTTAATGTGTAAAATCAAAATTATTGCAATAAAAACAAAATGACAACTATGGTACTGGAATAATAATAACAAGAGGCACAGACCAGTGGAATAGAAATGAATCACCAGAAACTGACCCACTCATACAGTCGGTTAATCTATGACAAAGGAGTCAAAAGCACATGGTGGAGAAAAGAAAAGTCTTTTCAATAAATGGTGTTAGGATAACTGGACAGCCACGTGCAAAAGAACGAAACTAGACCACTCTCTAACACCATTCACAAAAGTCAACTCAAAATGGACAAGGGACTTGGACATAAGTCTGGAAATCATAAAATTCTTGGAAGACAACATAGGAAAGACATCCCATGACATTGGCCTTAGGGAGGCCTTTGGAGACTCAACTCCAGCATCAAGCAAACAAAAAGAAAATAAACAACTGGGACTACATCAAATTCAAAAGCTTTTTCACAGTGAAAGAAAACATCACCAAAGCCACAAGGTAACCTATTAACTGGGAGATGTTCACATTTCATATTTCTGACAAGGGTTAATATGTGAAATATACAAAGAACTCATAAAACTCAATAAAAGAAAAACAAGCAATCCAATCAAAAAATGGGAGGAGAAATAGATATTTTTTCAAAGATGGCCAATAGATACATGAAAAGATGTTACTACTCCCTGGCTATCGGTGAGATGCAAATGAGATGTCACCTGACACCTGAAAGACTGGCTATTATCCCAAAGTCTGGAAAAAACAAATGTTGGCAAGGATGTGGATAAATGGGAACACATTTACACTGTTAGTGGGAGTGCAATTGGTGCAATCCTTAGGAAAACTGTTTGGAGATTCCTCAAATAACTGAATATGGAAATCCCATAGGACTCTGCTATTCTACTTGTAGATATTTACCAAAAGATACAAAAACACTCATCCACAGAGATTTATGCACCCCCATATTTATTGCGGTCCTATTCACAATAGGTAAGAACTGGAAACTACCTAAGCGTCCAACATCAGATGAATGGATAAAGATGTGTACATATAGAAATGGAATACTACACAGCCCTTAAAAGAGATGAAATTCTGTCATTCGCATAGATCTAGAAGGGATTATGCTAAGTGAAGTTAAATCAAAAGAAGAAAGATACCAAATGATCTCACTCATTGGTGGAATGTGGACAAAACAAAGGAACAGAAGAAACAAAACCAACCCTTGGACACTTGCAATGGAACTAAGGTTACCAATAGGGAATGGGACTGGGGGACCAAGAGTGGTGGCAAATGATGGTGAAGCTCACTGGACAATGGTGAAGAACACTTGGTGATTTGGCAGAGGGCAGGGTGTGCTGACATATATCTTAGGAATGGGGAACCTAAACATGTTATTTTAATGTGTAGAATTATAAATTAAAAAAAAACAAAACACAAAGCACACCCTAGTAACTTAGTAGTTAAGTCTGCTGCCTCCAACAGGCACAGTCGATACACATTCCCAAGGACCTGGGTTCAGAACCCATGTTCAGGGGGAACAACCAAGATGAAAAACTAAGTAAGTGCTTCTTCCTCCTCACCTGACTGCTTGCTCATTCCTGTTCACACCTTTCTTTTAAACAAAAATGTGGGACAACAAGACCTAAACAGACATTTATCCAAAGAAAACACAGCTAATAGGTAAATGAGAAGATGCTCAATATCACTAATCATCAGCTAAATGCAAATTAAAACTACAAACAGCTACCACCTCACATCTATTAAAATGGCTTTTATCAGACAAGTGATAACAAGTGCTAGCAAAGGTGTGGAGAAAGGGAATCCTAGTGTACTACTGGTAGAAATGTAAATTCAGTCACTACGAAAAACAGTATGGAAGTTCTCAAAAAAATTCAAAGATGAAATTGCCATATGATCCAATAACCCTACTCTGGGTACCCTATTTCCCAAGGAAATGAAATTACTAACTCTAAGAGATAGTCACATCCCTATGTTCATTATTTATAATAGCCAAGACATGGAAGCAACCTAAGTGTCCACTGATGAATGATAAGGAAGATGTGGCACATCTACATAATGGAATATTATTCAGCCATTAAAAAGCTGGAAATCCTGCCATTTGAGCCAACAGGGAGGGGACTTTTGAAAGATTTAGAATTTTCTAAGCATTTTGCAAAGTGAAATAAGTCAGAGAGAGAACAACATGTATGATTGCACTTACACATGAAAGCTAAAAAAGCTGAACTCACGTAGAGTAGAAGAGTAGCTGCAAGGGATTGGGGGTTGGAAAGATGTTAGTCAAAGGGTACAAACTTCTAGTTATAAGATGAATAAATTTTTGAGATCGAATATACAGCCTGGTGACCATAATTTAAAATACGTATTACATAACTGAAAGTTGATAAAAATAAATCTTACATGTCCTTGGCACAGAAAAGATTATGCGAGGGGATGGATATTTTAACTAAGCTTATTGTTGCAATCATTTCACAATTACACATGAAACAAATCATCATGATGTACACTTTAAATTTACGTGATGTTATGTTAATTTCATAGAAATAAAATGGGGAAACCAGCACAGCAGTTGTCACGATTGTAGGTTAGTGGGAAATATACAACTGTGGCAGTGCTTAAATGGACATTCTCAATTGTCAATGGAGCCATACACATAAAATAAATGTATTTTACTGTATATCAATTATAATACAATAAAGTACATTTGAAAAAAAAGCAAATCGGCAACTACAATAACCCTCATCTAAATCTTGGTCCAAAATTTAAGAGGGCCTGTCCATGTTGACTACGGTGGCTGGGACGGCTGGGATGGGGACCATGTAAAGTTCAAGGTGATCAGGTTTCTCAATGGGGTGAAGGGGAGAGGCTCCCAAAATAAATAAAAATGCTTCTTTCCCCCTCTTCCTTCCTCTAAAAAGATTTTTTAATTAATTTAGACTATCAGAAAAATTTGAACACTATATGTTTTCTATTAACAAACTACTCTTGGCACACCCCTGTGGCTCAGGTGGCTAAGATGCAGCCATGTAAAGCCCAAAGACCATGGACCTGAGTTCAAGAACCAGAGCCTGAGGGAGAGTGGGAAGTTGATAAGTTTAAAAGAAAGAAATCACTCTTAATTTTTTTAGCTGTGAAGACATTTTGGTTATGCATTTTTAAAGTAATTGCTTTTTAGAGAACTCTACTGACATATATAGAGATAATATATAATACCTAGATTTGCTTTAACATCATCCAATGGGTACAAGAATAGAAATGGGTAGAATACAGATGAAACAAAATTGTCTATGAATTCAACCTTATTGACTGGGTGCTGGGTACATAAATACTCAATGCCAATGAATCTTTACACTTCTGTATGTTTAAGCTTTTCTACAGTAAATTTTTAAAACAGCATGTAAAAAAATACAAGATCACAAACCACATAATCAGAAACAATGAAAAAATAAAATAAAGCATGAAATCAGATATGAGTTATCAGATCTTAACTTTATAATAGTAAACCATAGGTATTCCCTAGTGGAGCTGCAGTTGGGTTCACTGCCTCCAAGGCAAGTGAGATCCACAAACATCTCAAGGACTTGGGTTCATGTCCTAAGACCTGGGGGAATGACCAAGATGAACAACTAAATAAAATAAATAAAAATAGTTCTTCCTCTCTGACTGCCTGCTCACTTGCCTTCATGCCTACCTTGCCTTTCCTTTAAAAAAAAAAAAAAAAAGCCATTAAAGATATCAGCTGTCAAAGATAAAAATCTTAAAAATTTCTGAAGATTATTAAAAAAAGAATCGTAAGTTTTGAAACATACAGCAACTAGAAAAATAAGAGCTCAATAGATTATCTTAATACTAGATTAAAACACAGTTTAAGAGATTAGGGAAAGAAGATAGGTCAAAAAAATATCTAAAATACAGCGATACAAAAGATGAAAGCATGGAAAATGAAGATGGCAAGAAAGACAAAGATGATGATAAAAAAGACAAAGAATTTATGTAACTGGAGTCCCAAAAAAGTGATGAAAAGATGAAGCAGAAGCTACATTTCGAGAGTTAATGGCTACTTCCAACTATAATTTTAAAAAACTCAAACCATATTCAAGAACGAATTCCAAGCAAATAAACTGAAAAACAGATGTAAACATATCATAGTAAAACTTATGAAAAATGGGGTAAAGAGAATTCTTAAGACAAATGAAGCAAAAGCTTACCTTTAAAGAAGCAATATAAAACGGACAAATATCTCACTACAATTGAAGGCAGGAAAAATGACTTAAAGTAACAGTAACTGCCAATGTGTAATTCAATATCCTGATATTGTGTCTGAAAAAAGTATTTTATCTTCATTTTAAAGACAATCAAACAGTAAGAAAAAAAATCATCAAAGTATAACCGCACTAACGGAAACTCAACAAGAAAAATGATCCCCAATAAAATACAAAAAAAAGAATGACAAGCATCAGACTGGGTGAGTGCAGATAAACCTAAATGAATATTAACTTTATAATTTCTTATATGTTTTTTAAAAAATATAATTAAAATATATCATAAGTGTTTAAAATACAGGAGGAAAGTAAACAGAATCAAAAAGCATTTTGTGACGCTGCTATTCAAATTGTGCTCAAAGGACCATCAGCATCATTTAGAAGTTTGTTAGAATGAAAAATCTCAGGTAAAACTCCAGTCTTAAGTTAAAATCTGCGTTTTTAAAAACTTTACAGATGACTCATGTACATTAAAGTTCTAGAGGTATGGGTGAGCTCTGGTGGCTCAGGAAGATGGAATCTGGACCATGGAAAGACCAAAAACCTGGGTTCAAGACCTGGGAGCAGATGTAGCAGAGGTAGAGAGAGCAACAAAAATGAACAAATTTTTCTCCTTTCCTTCCTGTATGTCTTTCTTCCTGAATGAATGAATGAATGAATGAAGTTCCAGAAGTACCATCTAAGGTCTGGAAAGTAGTGAAAGTAGTACAATAGATTGGATTATGAGAAATTCACATAATTAAATGAAATTCAGTTAAATTAAGAAAACAGATTTGTTTTCTTGAATTTGAAGGCAAAGAAAATAAATAGAAATGTTAGATACGTACTCTAAAAGTTATCTGAAAGGTGATAAATTCATGGGAATATATTGAATCCTTACTTCCACCTCATAAAGTATGAAGTAAAGAACTAAATCTTAGGTAATCTCTACATTTAAGGGACTGGAGTAATGAAAGGGAAAAATTTTTAAGATCATGCAGTCCAGCAGTTCTCAAACTTGTTTCCAAGGCTACTTAACATGCTTAAACATTGAAAACTTTGAAGAATCTATAAATGGCACTATATTTTAAAATTTTGGGAAACCTCTTTAGAATCTGGCTTAATAGAAAACAGCTGGATTCTCATTAACTGATTCTGCATTCTGTTGACATACTTTTGTGAACTATATAAAGAAAAATCCACCCTTAAAAGATCTGGAAATGGAAGAGTATTTCAATAGCCTTATCAGATCATGTTAGATATTCTTTGGTATTATACCAAAATTCAGTCAGAGTTAATATATTATTTTGAAATGTGTTCTTTTGTCATTTTTCCCCTTCCTCCAGAACTAGGCATTAGCTGCTGTGCCACAGGGGTATACTAGTGTTAATTTCTTAAAGATAAACTGCAGTGTGAAATCTGAAATCTTATCAATGCTACAGGACAATTCGTGACCTATTTTGCTCTCAAACAGATCTTTTGACAAATGATTTTGTAACATCCAGCATTAGGGACCTGGAAAACATTTGTTCATTAAATAAAGCAGACCTCATGTTGACTGACACATTGCATTACACAACAAAAAATGACATCAATATTCCCATTAATTGCATGGAAAAATCTGTTGGTTAGCTATCAAATTCAAGACGCTGTGCACAAGTTTTCCAAAATTGCAATTTTTGTTTGAAAAGCTCAACTTTATCACTGGCAACTAACCCTGTCAAGTCTTCACTGAAGTAAAAAGCTTCCTTCATTCATTTCACAAGATGCCTACTAAATACCCAAAGCTGGATTAACTTTTGTTTTTTTGTTGTTTATTAAAAGTAAAGGTGCAGGCAGGTGAGGAGAGGAGGAAGCAGCACTCCATTTATTTTATTTACTTGTTCATCCTGGTTGCTCCCCTTGGCTGGGGACATGACCCAGGTCCTTAGGATGTATGTGGACTATGCTCAGCCAAAGGAGGTGGACCTAACCAATACTCTACCAGGGCATACCCATGCCAAATCACATGATGATTGTTGTACATATGTACATATGTAAATGTAAAATTACTCAGTGTTCAAATAGTTTCAGAAGTAATGTATAATCACTGTGCTGTGTATCATTCAACACAGTATTCCCACTGCACCAATACTTCCTGTAACCTGGGCACAAACCTTGAAAGTCCAAAAGAAAGTTTAATTTTGTATTGGCTTTGAACACCCATACAATATTGCTAATGTTCTTCAAATTTATAAAAAAGCTAAACACTTTTCTCCCCACAGAAATCTAACACAGAACCCCAAACTCACCAACAGTGAGTTAATTTTGAAACGACATTCCAAAGACTACTCCCTTGAAATAAGAGACATTTCCATACCAAGTAAGCTTATAAATTAAGGATCATTACTGAAAATCTTGAAGACTTAAAGACAGATACTATGGTTTGCCATCAGTCACATCCCTCCAGGTTGAGGGGGGGGAAAAACACATCTTTTGCACAATGATAGCACCAGATTTTAATGTTTTGATGTAATCAAAGTGTCATCTATAGTAGCATTTCCATGTTTTACCAGATTGGTTCTAGATCAAAGAAAATGAGACTGTTTAACATAAAGTTGTATAACATGCCAATTATCTATCTTTTTGCTCTGTTTTAAATAATTGTTTAATAGTAGAAAGTTCCTCTTGTGGCTTGCAAAATGAAAGGGGAAAATTAATGAAAGACAGTATTTGTCAACTTCTGTTCTTCTGGAAACTTAGCAGCCAAAACTTCACAATCACGGACAATCAAGGCTCTATCAGCCTTCACTGGATGGAACGTGTCCATACCTGGAGATTTTAACTCTTTACATTACTAACAAAGCACACATTATTCTTAGTCTAGAGTTCTTCCATCTCCTCCCCTCACCAAGAGGAAGGAAGAAAGCAAGAATAAAGGCAAATAGGCAGGCAGAAAAGAAAAGAGGAAGCATTTATTTAACAGTTTTTCATTTTGGTTGTGTGTCTCCCTCCCTGGCCCTTGCCTTGGGTCATGAACTTTGGTCCTGGGGCTTTACATGGTCTATGCTGCAAAACCACCAGGATTTGCCAGATTTCCAGAAGGAAACCAGGCAAGAATGTAGATAGGTAGGCAGCGGGAAGAAGAAAGAGGACAAAGAGCACTATATTTACTTAGCTGCTGATTTTATCTGTCATTCCCTCCATCATGCTGCCACCCACCCCCACTACCCCCAGCTCAAGCCACAAACCCAGGTCCCCAGGCTATTTGTGGATTCCTCCCCAAGTATAGGTTTAACACCTAAGCCACCAAGCATGCTCAGACTTTCTCTTAATATATGGTCTATCTTGCCAATTAGGGGACACCCCTTAAAAGAAAGGATGAAAACAAATTATTATTATGAGTAAAACATGCTGCTTACCAAAGTTCTATTACACCACTCTACCATGCAATGAGTCTACTGTCTTCACTTTGAACACAACTTCAAAAGTTCTTTTTTCTTTAGTCTCAATTTATTCTGATTGTGCTCAAACTCTGCTCTTATATTTCTCCATTCATCATCTGTTACTGAGCCTTTCTCAATTATGAGAATATAGCTCATGAAGTCTGGAAGGAGCTATCTAATTAGAATACCATCTTATTCTGTCTTATAGTGGTTGAGAACCAGTACACATGGCTAAATAGCTAACGCACACTGCTAAAACAGCCCTACACACCTAGGTGTCAAATAAACACATTTTCTTTTTTCTTTTTAAATTTTTTTCCAAAGGAAAGGTGCAGGAGGGAATGAAGGCAAGGAGGCAGAAAGAGAGAAAAGGAAGAAGCACTATTTTTATTCAGTTGTTCACACTGGTTGTTTCCCCTTGGCCCAGGGTGTTGAACCAGGGGTCTTGGGCTGCATCAAGAGTACTAGACTGCAAGGCCACCAAGGCACACCCAAAATAAATATTTAAGACTATGAACCTATACAAGATGCTGATGTTAGAAGGATAAATGGTTGTTTTATCATATTGACAGATTTCCTTCGAGATATGCTCTGAGTTACTCAGCAATCAGACTTCAAGATAATAACCAGACAATTATAAACATAAAACCCAAATGTCCATCAACAGAGGACTGGTTAATGGACAATATGACCAAATAACAGAATATTAAAATGAAGTCATTAAAAATTATAATGTAAGTAAACATGGAAAAGTAAACATGGAAATTATAATGTAAGTAAACATGGAAAACATCTAAATACAAATTATACAGAGTAACCTGGAATTAGTTTATATAAAATAAGGCGTCTGAGGAAAAGAGAATGATTTGAGATGCTTACTAAAACATGAGCAAAACTTTATTTGTGGAGCTTAGATTCTTCTTTATCATTTTCTGTACTACCTGATTTTTTTCTAAAGCAGGTATCCTTTTTGCAATAAGACAACTTTCATTCTTTTGACAAAGACTAAACATCCTGGTATAAAGTAATCAATTAATAGGAATTTCTTAAGCTTTCTCCTGTCACCAAACACTACAGATGACACTTTGCCCAACATGTTCCAGGAACCTAAATCAGATTATGAAGAATCATTCACAGCTAAAGATTAGACTCAATCTCCAATGCAAGATCTAATCAAGGGCAATACTGGATCAAAACACTATGGTTGCATATTAATGCAAATGGTATGTAACAGGAGTAATAGCTCAAAAGGAGCTGCAGCTTCAGTAGTACTGGAAAGTCGAGTATTATCTTCTGTCTCTTTATGGAGCTTCAATGTTAACTCGTTCCACAAATTTGTGCCAATATTCTTCTGCAAACAGCCTCTCCACTAGAGCTCAATGTTTTCTGCATCTTCACATTAACTTGACAAAGCACTTACTGTAGTTCAGCTGCTCCACTACTACCCGGCTTTTTAGTTCAAATATTCTAACAGGAAAAAACATGATTGATCTACAGGAGCCCACCAATCCATGTTTATCTCTCATCCAATCAGCAATGGTTTAAGGAGTAAGGACTTCAGGGGATGTAAGCAAAGTTCTCTAGAAGAGGTATGTCAGGAAGGGAAACCTCTCTTCTGCCACAGTAAGGAAACCACAGAGGTGGCCAGGTTTACTACACCAATTCTCAATTAACTGAATAACCTACATCTGGAGACATGTGTGCATATAAACACACACACACACACACACACACACACACACACACAGATATCTAGTTATAGTTATATTTTTTAAGAAAAGGTGCATGCAGGAATGAAGGCAAGTAGGCAGAAAGGCAGGAGGAGACGGAAGGAAGAACCACCTTCATTTTATTCCCATTTAGTTGCTTACACTGATTGTTTCCCCCTGGACCCAGGACTCGAACCCTGGGGTATGCAACTTGCATCCTTCAGAGGTGACTAACTTAACCACTGCTCTACCAGAGCTTGCCTGGAGACTATTTTTAACTTCTATAGATATTGAAAGAAAACCAAAACAGGTGTTAATCGCATTAAAGGCAAAAACTCCAATTATTTTCCAGGTGCATAAAATTCTAAATAAAAGTAATTCAGCCAAATTATATCCCATAGACCCAAATCACTGCACTACCTTAAGGAAACAACTATTTTTGCCTTTTGCATTACCTATAAATTCAGAACACAGCATGGCTATTTTTATAAGCATTACCTACTTACTGGTTTACAAATCAAATAATAAAAATCAGTATTTATGATATAATCTGCAGCTGCATTATAGTTCATCCAGAAACACATTTCTAAATCACTACTAACCAGAAGGGCCAAGAACAGATTTATTTTCCTAGGCAATCACATTCTTCTATACTACTTTGCATTAACTAAAATGTTTACCAAGTACCTACTGTCTACAAGGCACCATAATAGAACTGGGGAAAAAAATAAAACGTGGCCCAACTTTAAGATCCAGTAAGGGAGACTGATGCTAATTTAAAAAACAAAAATAAAAAAGGAAATGGGTTATAAGTATGTATTTCTAAACTAAAGTCATTTTAAGAAGTTGGAAAATACTTAGGATCTCACCAAAAGTGTGAGAAGTGAAGTTATAGAGCTAAAATCTGGGTAAACTGTACTATAATATATATACCAAGTTAGGAAGTTAGGAATTTGTTCTTGACTTAATGGAGAGAGAACAGTTTAATAGGTAGCTGATAATCATATACTGTTTTTGACAGCCAACTCTGGAGAAGCTGCACAATGTAAGACATTTTCAGAAAACCTGTAACTAAAAATAACAAAATGATGGCACACCACCCTTATAGAATAGCAGTTTGGCCAGCTTCCTCTGGCTAGCGCAGTTCACATACATTCCAAGGACCCAGGTTTGTGTCCCCTGGTGGGCTGAGGGGCAGACAACCAAGATGAACAACTCAATAAATAAAAGTGCCTTTTTCTCTCTGTTCCTGCCTACCTCTGCTCACCTTCATTCCTGCCTGCACCTTTCCTTCAAATAAATATCAAAATGAAAAAACAAAAAAAGGAAAAAAATGTGGTAATATGACCCAGGATTAATATACTTAACAAGTAAATAGGTCTTATAAGCTATTAATACAACATGAAAACCTGAAGTGGAAAAAGGACACAGACATTAAGAAATGCAAATAGGCAACAAACATGAGTGCTTAAACTTAGTAACTTGGTTAATACATCTTTTGCCACAGAAACACTTTTTTAAAAAAGCTTCTATTCAGCACAAGGGAGAGAACACAAGCTGCACAGACACTGAAAGAATGGAAATCAGAGTATCATTTCTAGAAAGCAAATAGTTAATATGAAGAAAACGATAATGTCTGTATTTTTGACACAGTGATCACTTCTAGGAATTTATCTTTAAAGAACCATTATTATGGCACACCATGGTAGAGTAGCAGTTAGGTCCACTGCCTCTGGCAGAGAACAGTCCACATACATGCAAAAGACCTGGGTTCATCTCCCAGGACAGGAGGGAACAATTAAGAACAAAATAAACAAATAGAAATGCTTCTTCCTGCATCTTTCCTTAATAAAAAAAAAAAAACCAATGATACAAAAATTGATATACAGGACGGTCATTTGCAACATTATTTATAAGGGAGAAATGAAAAACTACAACAGAGAAATATTAAATTATATATAATGGAATATTAAATTATATCTCAATTTTTATAATGTAAATGAGCACCAAAGTATTAAGATGGAAAAATATTTCAAAATATCAATAGGAATCATCACTGAATGGTATATTTTGAGTAATTTAAACTAGAGTAATTTGAGTTCACCTATAATGAGACTACACAACCTTTAAAAATGGTAAAAAATTAGAGTAAGCAAAAACAGAAAAGTAGTTTGGCACATTGGTTCCTCTCTGTCACATCTTAGTCATTACTGTTGTAAAGTTTTTTACTTTCTCTTTTTGAAAACAAGAAAGTTCTTATCAATACACAATCTATACATATTACTTAAAAAATATGTAATATCCTTATTAAACATAAGAAACATTAATGCTACATGAATAGTGCTAAAATTAATTATCAATAGTTATCACTAACAATGAAGTTGGCCTGAATAGCATTAATAATCTACATGCTTATAATATCGAGATCTATGTTACTTTATGAAGTTTTCTGAATTGGTATTGTAATAATGCTATCTTTGAAAAACAGTATTTCAAATATAATTGGTTTAAAAGGACATATATCGGCAAGATTAAGTTACAAAATAAAAATCCATTATGTGAAACTCTGTAGTGTAGAAAAATCAAATTTCCTAATCGAATTAATAATGAGTTTAAAATTTAAAATTAAATGTCTAGCACACCCTGGTGGCTTAGCAGTTAAGTCCAGAGGCTAGAGTATTTCACATACATCCCAAGGACCTGGGTTTGTGATGGGGCCGGGGAACAATCAAGATGAATAACGAAATATAACAATAAATAATGACACACCCTGGTGGCCTAGCAGTCTAATATACCCTAGGAGCAGTCCCATATACATCCCAAGGTCCCAAGTGAACAACTAAACGAAAATAAAAATGCTTCTTCCTCCTTTTTCTTCCAGCCTACCTATCACTCACCTTCATTCCTACTTGTACCTTTCCTTTAAAAAAAAAAATTGGTATACTCAAACTTGCACTGAATTGTCCACTATAAACGTGGTAAACTGTAATTAACTAAACACACACATAAAATCTACGACATGCAAATGGTTTAAAAGACTGATGTATATTTAAAGTCATTTACACTCTGCTCTTAGAGTGATTTGCTTACCAAAGAAAATAATGACTTCAATTTACTAGTGAGCTAGCTTAGTTTCAGCTGTGGCCCAAAACGCAACTACAGACTCAAACTTCTCTTCAACATCCAGAAATGCTCTAAAATTAGTAAAATGGTCCACAAAAATAACTATAAAATCAGCTAATATACAGTTCAACAGAACAAGCATTGAGTATAAACTTAAAATTATTTCATAAACTTAATGCGACCCCTCAATCTGATAGGAAAATTCATTCAGTATGTTCAAAATGTCTTCCTTATTAAAAATAAAGGATGGAAAGGAAAATGGAAACTCAAATAGGTTAGTATTGTTGAGATTGGTTATTCTAACACTAAAGCCAAATTTTATTTTGAAATGTAATTCCAAGTTTTCAGGTATCTGTCAGTATCCGTCATTTAAGAAGAAACAAGAGGGTCCTTATGGGATTCTTAGTTTAGTTCTACAGACAGGCTTCAAGGGGCCCTTAACCTGCAGACAAAACTATGTGTATACCTGTGTACGCTTCCATGGTGAGTTTACAGCTTCAGATTCTCAGCAGGACTAGAGAGGTAGGACTAGTAAGGTTAATACTCTATCAAAAACTGATGACAAAAGGAAGTTTATAGTTGTTTGTTACCAATTTTTACTTTACCTATATATTTTGCAAGATTTTAAAATAAACATTTCATATGCCTTATCAAAAACTGTGCATATCAGATAAAAAGCTTTAATACTATTCACAGTATGTCTATCTACCTTGCCACTTAAAACACAAAAATTTTAGATATTAATTTACTGATACATCCAAGGAAGACTTCTTTCAGTTTGATAACTGTATATTTGACAAGAAATAGGCCTTGGTAATTTTTTAAATAATTCTTTTTCAACAAAACTTGAAATACATATGTAATTTTGCTTCTTCTCTTGCTTCAATTGTTTGAGAAGTTATATAAAGAGAGTAATTCTGAACACATTATTTTGGGACTTAAACTCTGAATTTCTAATCAAGGCTGAATTGACTCATCTTTAAAAAGGACACAATAAACTGATAATTATTGTTAGCAAGATTACAAGAAACACATATAACCTACTTCAATTCAACAAGTTTTATCACACTCTAACCACTGCGATCCCACCCAATCATGAATAAATTATATTATAAAGAGATACAGAAAAACTGCGCTCAGGGAACTTAAGCATCTTATGTTTGGGATACAGGAACTAAACAAAGGAAAAATGAGAACAGTTTTAAAATAACTGGGGGATGGGGGAATGACATGTAATAGAGCTTGGTATAACCTACATATAAAATTGCTGAAGTAATTTTTTTTAAAAAAAGAAAAAGGAAGTATCACTGTGATTAGTGTTTAGGAGGCAAATTTTTAAAATGAGCCTTAAAGAAAATATTAAGAAATTTGGTATAAATATTTTTAGAGATCACTGGCTTATACACAAACAGAACATCCTTCTCATTTGTTCATTAAAACAGGCTGAGGGTTTACATGGTCAAATTTTGTGAACCTGGTTCAACAAACTTTATTTTCATAAAGGTAATAAAAGTTAAATTCTATTTCAATTATCCATATATCTAACTTTAATCCATTGCATTTTTTAGTGTTTCTAGACAAGATTTTAGGTGTTTCCCAAATAATCTTCCGTAGAGCCTTTCCTTATGTCTCTTTTCAAAAGATAAGATTAACAAATTTTAGCTTTATGTTTAAAATTAATTTTTCTAATTAAATTTAAAATAAGCATCAAAAATACTAAATTCAGTTTTTCCTAATATAGATTAAATACCAAAGCTATTCACTTTCCAATTTCAGAATCACAAAGTTATAATCACACAACTCATATCCAAGATAAAAAATAGTTTACTGAAGTATTAAAGACTTACAGTTTTTAAGTCGCCTGCACCAAAAATAAAAATACCAAATTATAAATAACCTTAAAAGTCTAGGATAATCTAGAATGACACAAATACTGGAAAGTATGATTAAGAATATGTGCAAAAGCCTGCTTTCACCTGTAAATACACAGCTGAAAGTAAACTATAACCCTTCCTCTTTTTACTCCTTTTGACAAAATGAAATTCAAATACAAATAATAATGGCAAATTCAAACACAACTCAGTACATTTTATAAATTACTTTAAAGAATCGTATTAGAAAATAGTTTGGAAGTCTTTTGAACTATCACACACAGAAGAGAAATCCAAATCCCACACAAGCTGTTTGAAATGAGCATTTTCTCAACAAGTTTTTTGTAAA
This sequence comes from Solenodon paradoxus, assembly GCA_004363575.1. NCBI lineage: Eukaryota > Metazoa > Chordata > Mammalia > Eulipotyphla > Solenodontidae > Solenodon > Solenodon paradoxus. The sequence continues at coordinate 731,145 of RJWH01000495.1, forward strand.
TCTTTTATCTAATTCACCTTGCCCAACTAGGCCTTTGGGCCCAGAAGTAATCTGCAATATAGCTTTCTTTTTTTAGGCAAAAATACAATTTTACAAAGATTTGTAATTAAACAAGTTAAAGGAATCTGGCTAGAAAAGATCAATATAAGTTCTTTAATAACCAAAAGGATAACGAATAAGGCCTTTCAGAATTCCAGGAGATAGGCCATGACTATCCCGGGATGGTATCTGTAGAACGTACTCTCCTTAATATAACAGAAATTACCATTAAAACAACAAATGGTACACTAAGAAGAAACAGCACCCAATTTTTTAAAAATAGGTGTAAAGATTCCAATCATCACGATCGCAGTTCAATTTCAGCTATTTAAGAGTTAGCAGAAGGGTTTAATACACCCACACAGTCCCCAAAGGAGGAGAAAAACCACCAACCTCCTCCTAGGGAGTTTAATGAAAATTAGCAGGTAAGAGAGGCCTCGGCGGCACGCTGAAAATCAAAGAGGACGGCTCGAGAGTCGGAGGATTCGGACTGCGGAGGAAAAGCCTCGTCCCCGAACCCCACCTCCCCTCACCTTCCCGGCAGGGCCAAATAGGTGTAGATTCATTAGTGCCTTCGTTAATTGACACCTGTAATGAGGAAACTTTCCGAGAGCCGAGACCGCTCAAGCCGGGCCTGGCCAGAGCTTCGCCGCGGCCCTCTTGGGCGCGCAGGTAACCCGGCCGGGCTGGGCCCGAGACGCCGCGGCGGTCGCGCTACCGCGCACCTTCCCAGGGCCCTAGGCCCGCACGCCGCCCAGCTCGGTCGTCGCCTCCCGCAGGCCGCGACAGCCCGGAGAGACCGGAGAGTGGCGCAGGGACCCCAAACCATGCACCCCGACAGGCCGCTGCCGCGACTACTTACTTTCATTTAACACCTCCACCAGGTCTGCGCAGTTCTCGCACATCGTTCGGCCGCCGCCCCCCCCCTCCCCCGCTTCGGATCGCACTGACTGATCCCGACCGGCGGGGGGGAGGGGAGAGAGGCGGAGGAGGGGGCCGGCCGGCCGGCGGGGCGGGGAGGCGACGAGGGCGGGCGGCGGCGGGGACGGGGCGGGGAGCAAGCGAATGGGGGAGGGGGCCGGCGGTCCCCGATGCGGGCGGGGGAGAGGAGGGGGGCGAAGGGAGATGCGCTGGCCGGAGGGGCGCGGAGGCGCTGGCGGCGGGGAAGGGGGGGAAGGACGGGGGAAGGGGAAGGGAGGGAGGGGGCGGGTGGGGAGAGAAGCAGCAGAGTCACTTCACCGACCAGACGCCGCGGCCACCGCCGACGCTGCCGCCATTTTAATAGAGCGCTCGGGCTGCGCTCGGCTCTTTCCGCCCAGACGAAAGAGCCGACGAGAAGCGCCTCGCGCGCTCATTCCTCCGCCTCCCGCCCTCCCTCCTCGGCCTCCGCACACACGCCGCACACTCCACACCCCACCGCGGCTGGCTCGCCGCCCTCCTTTTCCTCTTCCGTCTGGCCTCCCCGCCCTCGGTCCACCCCCTCCGCGCACTCACCCACCCCTCCCAGTCCGGATCTCTGTCAGAGGCCGGAAGGGAAACGCGAAGCCAGCGCGGCCGCGGGGGGAGTCCTGGTGAGTAGAGGAAGATGGCGGAGGCATCAAGCGGGTCGCGGTTGCCCGACGAAGCCCACCACAGCCCACCACAGCCCACTGCACGGATTCAGAGGCCCAACGAGCTCCAGGGTCACTCGCACCGCCCTGTCCCCCTCCCCTGTGCCTCACCATTTTACCTCCGGACCCACGAGTGGGAATCGATGCTGAGTTCTCCCGTGACCCTCCCCCCGCGCTCAGGCTTTTTGGGTAGCGGAGGCTGGAGTTTTATAGGGTAGCCGGGCCAGAGCGACTCCGGAGCCTCAGTGGGGACACACTCCCCACGGGACTTTGTGAGAATGGAACAGCCCAGTGGCCGTCTTAACCTGCATTCGTGTTTATCGCGACCCTCAGTTCCGTAAAGCTCATCTGTCCTCGAGATGTAAGACACCTTGAGGTGACAAGAAATGGCGGAGTGAAACGTTCGTTTGGCATCTCCTTTTTACGCAAGAAGGCCCCGGATGAATTGCTGGTATACAACTCTCACCTGAAGTAGCATATTGTGCTGCTCAGCGAAAAGCAAATAACCGGATATTAGGGTGGGTGGCGGGAATGAAGAACAGGCTAAGGAATGAGTTTACAGCTGGTTTGGCGGCGTGTTAACTACTAAGAGCTGGGAAAGGTTTCCTCATAGTTGCACGTAATACCTTCCTCTCTAATTTTTGTCTCCAGTATGTTGTATTTAGAGATGTAAGTGAAAGTCCGAAAGACACTGCATATTTTTTGAACTATAATCCGAGAAACCATTAAAGCCCTATAGTAAATCTTTTAGAGGTTTTGGGCGAGATTAAGTCACATCGATGCCCCATGCTAGCCCCATCTTCCCTGTATTCTTTGCCTTACTGCTTGAAGTCCATGCTGTAAAGTTTCTGCCCAACCTGTTTTAAGATGCTTCACATGAGCAGGGCATCCTTGGAGCTATAGACCTTTTCCACCATCATTTTCCCATCTTTTATTACAAAACTTGAGTTTCTACAGACTTGACTTTGAATCCTCTGTCAGAGGTTGCCCATCCAGCATCCATTCCCGCAGACGCCTCTTCCCTGCAAATAGGAAAACTTCCCAAATCCAAGTTTTTCGTGTTTTTTTTTTTTTTTTTTTTTTTTCAGGTGGCAGCTGAGTCCCTACCCAAGGAATACTTGTGATTGGTTTACTTTAAAACCAGTCATCGTTTGGAGTTCTTGCCAGTGAAATGAAGTAGAAATCTACAAAGTTGGTCTTTTGGAAAGAATTAAAGTTTTTCTATAAAGGGCCAGATAATGTTTTTGTTTTGTTTTAAGAAGAATGAAGGCAGAAAAGAGTGGGGAGGAAGAATTTTTTTATTCGTTATGGTTATTGGCTTGGGTCCTTGGGTTTTATTTGGTCTGCCACCCCATTGGTTCTTATCTCCTGAGCCACCATAGTGGACTAGATATGTTTTAAACTTTATAGGCAATCCAAGTCTCTTATCAACCACTTAGACTCTGTTAACATGAAAGCAGCCATAGACAATAGTAAGTGACTTTTCCAGTAAACCTATTTAAGGACTCGGAATTTGAAGTTTATATTTTGATGTATCACAAAATACTTTTCTTTTTTTTTTTCCAACTATTTAAAAATGTAAAAACTGGCATGCCCTGGTGGTGTCTTAGGTGTTAAGTCCATCCCTAGGAAGAAAGCCACATACATCCCATTTTTCACTTGGGACCAGGGAAAACAACTAAAACGAACAACTAAGTAAGTAAAATGCTGCTTCTTTCTCTTGCTGTCTGTGTGCCTTCCTCTTAAAAAATTTAAATAAAAATGTAAAAACCATTCTTAGTTCACAGGCCACCCAAAAACATGTAACTGGTTAAATTTGCCCTGTAAACGCTAGGTATCTAACCCTTTACTTCAACTTGGTCACAGATAAAGGCAAGATTGCCTGCCTCCTAACACTACACTCTTGACTCTTCTGTATTAACTTGGTATATGTTTTATCGATTATTGCTGGAAGTAGTTATAAACAAGCAAAGCAAGCTTCTCTGCTCAGGCAGCTAAAGAAAACCCTCAGGCATAGAAATTCTGGAACTAGCAATTGGAAGCTGACCACTGTGCACTGAAATTACTAGCACTAAGGAATATGAAGGGAGCACTGACAGTATCTGGTACACCCTGTTTCCTTCTGTCTGCCTTGAATGCAGATGTGAAAGTGGAGAAGCAGCCGCCATCCTGGAACAATAAGCCTATAGGCAAGAAGCAAAAACCTAGGTACAACCAAAAATAAAATTGAAGTTCTTCCTTCTCTTTCTTCTGTAAAAATGCTTCTTCCAGTAGTGCTCTGTTGGAGCAGAAGTTAGGTCAATCTCTGAAGGAGCAAGCCACATACCGCTGGGTTCCAGTCCTGGGTCAGGGGGAAAACAACCCCTGTGAACAACTAAATAAAAATAAAAATTGCTTCCTCCTTCCTATTCCTGTCTCATAATTAAAATAAAAAAGAAACAATTTGATGTTATTAAATATAAAAGTAAAATATCAGTTAATATTTCACTTAGAAGAACTTTAGCTTTTGTCAAAACTTGAGGTTGCAGATTAATTCAATTTATAGAAAAGATTGACTTAATGTAATTAACAAGGCAATTCCCACTAGACCAAATCTGCCAAATCAATAAAATGTCTGACTTCATTCTTCAAATTAATATATAGTAATCCCTCACCTATCACGGGAGTTACATTCCAGAGACCCCCGCAATAGGTGAAAATCCACGAAGTAATGGCGTTACAATTTATTATTTATATATATTAAGGCTTTATAAATTCCACACTCTTATAAACACTTTCTACACTTAAACCTACGTAATTTTAACAACATAAAATTCTATGTGAGTACTCACTAGTGAAGTATATGTATACCACAGAATTCCGCGATACAGAATTAGATATATTTTTTTAGAAAACCCACAATACAGTGAAGCCGTGTTAAGTGAACTGCGATATAGCAAGGGATGACTGTATTAATGCATGTTTTATAGATTTTAATACTCTGAGGAATATTTTTAAACAAATTTTAAAATCCATTGTAAAATGTAGATTACTAAAGTAGTAAAGCCAAATGAATTTTTATAAGCTATAAAAGAAAATACTTCCATTATAATAAAATGCACTAAGTAACAAAAATGTTTATGAAATGAGAAAAATATGATATGCCTTAAGTAAATGTGTGTTTGCCTCTATCAAATTTTAGCATTGGTCTTTGGAGACTAGTAAGAATATATATAGAAAGCAGACATAAATACATTAATTTTGTCAATAATCATGATCAAACAATGTATGTCATGAGACAAGTGTATGTTGCGAAAATTTAATTGATCTGATAACTAGCATATAATTTTATTTTTGTTAATGAAAGTAGAAAATAAGGCATTTACTAAGTTAAAATAAGATGGTATGAAATCTTGTGGCTCAGGGGACTGAGACCACTGGTGTACAGACCTTGTAAGGCCCAGGGACTTGAGTTCAAGACCTGGGCCTGGGATAAAAAAACAAAAATAAACTAAAGATGATTTGTCCTCCTCTTCCTTAAATATTTCTTCCTTCTCTCCCTTCCTTCCTCTCGTAACAAAAAGATGCAATTACATGAGAATTGCCTATAATTTGAAAAAGATGTTATATGATGATTCGACAATTAAGTTATATACTTTATATGTGTGCATGTGTGTATTCCTTACCTGAAAGAATCAAAAATGATGATCCTTATTTATTGTAAACCTCCCAGAATTAAGAGTCAACCTTACCAGCCGATATACTCTTCTATTCAAATGTGCGTTTTCCTTCCAGCCAATGGCATAAATAACTGAAATTTTTTGCTTCCCTCTTAAGTGTGGGGTGGGAGGGAGCTATTTTTAGCTCAGAGGCTTTCTTTCCTTTTCTTGTAAAGGTCACTCTCCCAAAAGCATTCATTCTTTGGTTATTGGGAACGAAAGAGATAAGTCACTCTAACCAGCCAAGTCTACATATTACTCAATTATAGGCCAGTACTGACATATTTCAACAAAGTATTGCATGACAGAGAAGATCTTATATGATGGCGCACCCTTGTGGCTTAAGCAGCTGAGGCTTAAGACGGAAGGGGGAAAGGGTTGGTGTTGATTTAACTAATTCTGAAGGAGACTCTTCTAAAACCAATCATTTGAATTGCCCCTTTGTTTCCCACTCCTAGTTTTGTTTTTGTTTTATCACATTGAGACAATGCCTGATACTAATGAAAGGGAAGTTGAATATCTAGAAATTGATGCCGTTAAAGATGTCCATGCTAATGGTCTTCTGGAAAGTATTGCTATAAACCAAAAATTAATGGGACACAGTACATAAAAGCAAATTCATTGCATGCCCTTTTAGCAGTGAAGTCTATGGCTTCCTGTTAGGCATAGCCCACATATATCCCAAGGACCCAGATTCACAACCTTGGGTCAGTGGGAAACAACCAAGATTAATAGCTAAATAAAATGCTTCTTCCTCCTTTCTTACTACCTGTCTGCTCACCTTCATTTCTGCTTACACTGTTCCTTTAAAAATAAAAGCAGACTCTAAGCATGTGTAGAATTAAAGAACATGTACATACCAAGCATTTTCCTGAACTTTACCTCCAAAGGAATCCCAGGAATTCATAGGCTGCCATGGTTAGCATGGTTTCATGGCTGAAACCACAAGACCACTAACCCACTTTTGGGTTGAAGAGAATGACAACTCTAATGGTAGAGAAGTTTACTTCTAACATGACAATTCACTTTTTTTTATCTTAAAGGGGAAGGAAGGGATAAAGAATGAGAGGGAGGGAAGAAAGGGCAGAAGGATTTTTATTTGTTTTATTTTAGTCCCCCCCCACCCCTAAACATAGGTCCTAGGGCGTGACATGGTCCGCACCCCTGCTGTCTCAGTCACTGGAGCCACAAGAACATGCCTGGAACTCACTTTTGATGTGTGCACACTTATTAAAATACTCATCTGATTAGAAGGATCACAAGCAAATTGGAATAATAGTAAAATAGTATATGCAGTATATAGATGCATTATTTGTGAAAAAGTATCTTTGAAGCAGAGTCAAATGGTTAAGTATGAAGCATTCTTTGACTCACCTATTCTTGGAAAATTCTCAGACATGCCAGTCAACAAAATACTTTTTTATAAAGAGACATAGACATTCATAAATTGTTGAAGAAAAAAATGAAATCTTTCTGAAAGGATTAATATTCAAAATACATAAATTATGTAATGATAAAAGATACTCCTTAGGTGTGCTTTTGTGGCTCAGGCAGCTGAAACTGCTAGGATATGGACCATGTAAAGCCCAATGAC